>VXAB01012471.1:74671-129570 GCA_013399175.1 Odontophorus gujanensis
TTTTTAGCTATGGACTTTGAAAAGCTGACATGAAAAAACTGAACTCTGTTCTGTCCCTGCCAAAGAGAATTAACCTCATATTATTTGTCTGAGCCTAAGCTACAAAATCAGCATGGACAGAAATGCAAGCTGACTAATTTGTTTCCCTCCTCACACAGAGAACAGTGTTGGTAATGCCACCAGTAAGTAAACAAACAAATAAACAAACAGAAATCCTTCTAATATTCCTCAAAGCACCAACACTAAAATGTAGAGAAGACCCAAACTGCCAGTAAGATCAACACACCTCTCTCCTACAAGCTACAAGAAGTAAAAACTCCCCAAAATCCTTGCTAACACCCTACATGCAAGCCTCAGCCTGGTACTTCAGAGGCTACGCCCAGTATCCTCAGCCACACGATGATGCCCACGACTTTCACATCACCACCAGCCAGGCCACCGGGTGCTCTGTGCTGTGGTGCTGCCAGCCCTAAAGCCAGCAAGATCAGGTCAGGTCCGGTCAATATAAGCTTTTCTTAAACACTCACACACAGGATCATCCGCAAATTCAATGTGACGGCTTCTCTCCAACATCAGTTCTTCCCCCTCAAGATGAATAACCATGACAGCAAAACGAAAAGGGCGTGCTGCCAATCTCTGAAACATCCTACTGGACACTGGTCCAGGCTCAGTGCACTGTGCTTTACTCCTCTCCACAAACACTCCCTTGGGGTATTCTGCAGATCCCTTAAGCAAAATAATCTGAACAATGCACAGTATGAGCTGGTGCTGCCCCTCAGACTGACTGTTTCACTAAAATCTCCTACATTCAGTAATCTTACCAAAATGAAATGATTAAATTTACAGGGCATGAATTACACTCTGCAACAGGATTCTGTTATATGGATAAATTTTTCCTTCCCAATCAAGTCACTGGCTGCTGCCCAGCACTGCATGTTCTCTACTGAGCAGTGCATTTTATGATGCAATTGCACATCTGGCTGGGAGAACAGCTGTTTCTTTTTAAAATGTAATTTCAAAGGAGTGTAAAAACACCCTTCTGAATAGAAAACCGCTTTCAAACTTCACTAAAACTAAGGAAGCAGTTCAAGCAAGCATGAATGCTATTTGTATACTTCTTATTCATTCATAAAATACTTCAGGGAATTTCTCCCCTTGTAACCAACCTATCCCTCCGCTGCCATTAACTGCTTCCTTTTCCTCCTCTTCCTCATCTTCAGGGAGAGAACTGTCCATCCTTTGCATTTTGCTGACTGATGTGGTTCTTTTCCTCTGTGATTCAGTATCAAAATCATTGTCAAAGAGAACTTGATCCACCGGATCAGGCTGAAAGGGGCTGGGCTCTGCTGGGGGCTTCGGAGTACCGTAAAAATTACCTGCCAATGAGACAGAAATCAGGGTAACAAAAGCACTGATACTTGCCCAAAGCACTAGCATGATCATACTGCAGGTATTATAACAGCACATACAAAAAGCAGTGTAAGATGTCTGCATCTATTCTGTTGAAAGCATCAAAAAGTAAATCATTCTACAGTGAAAAGCAACAGAGAACAGGCAAACATTACTTGAAGCACATCTGCAGGCAGGGGATGCACTACAGCAGTGCAAGACATCTGAGGGTTGAGCCAAACTCCACCCTCCTCACACTTGTTTTAAACATAGGTGGGTTTGGGGTCCAGTCATTCCACTCCCACATTAAGGTCTCTCATATCCCTGTGAAGTGCAAGCCATCAAACCCCTTAAATCACAGCAAAAGGCTATCATGTGATGGCAGCTAACTGCTTCCTGATGGTTCACTGCCTTCAATGAAATGTTTTTGTTTCTAATTGTAAAATACTTTTTCCCTGCTTCATTGGGACTTCCCTTGCCTCCCATCCCTTTGATGTATGCCTCTGAGAAGAATGTCTGTCTTAGACTGGGGAAAAGAAAGATTTAAAAAAAAAGAGCAGTACACCTCTCATAGGCACTTCAGCTGCAAAATAGGCTTCATATTTCCCCTCCACCACTGTAATGACCATCAAGGTGGGTAGGAAAAGTGTCACCTCCTGGATACTGAATGTAAGTACTGGATATTAATTCCCATTCCAATAAACTTCATCCACATACCATCATACGTTCCACTTTCTAACAAGGCTCCACTTTCTTCTAGTGCTTTGAACTGCTCAACAGGAATGAAATTGTAGTCTACACCGGGGACTTCCCCATCTCTGGGAGCCCTTGTAGTGCCTGGAAAAACAGAGAAATCACAACTATAAGGTACTTAAATCCTGCCTTTTTACCAAATGCAGTCTGCTGTCAAAGTAAGTAAAAGCAAGATATCTTTGAGGCTTTATACAATGATGACCTCATTCTGCTATGATAAGAGAACAGGAATGCAAGTGAACAATAATGTGTAAAAACTAGGACAGGAGATTGTGTAGGCATGATAAGTTATGATACAGAGGAAGGAGGAGGGAAAAAGCAGAATGAGGCAGTAATTAGAAATTTTTTCTTAAGCTCAGTGAACTGAAAACTTGCTCTGTAGAAGTTGATGATTACATGGGCCAGGCAACAGCAGTTTGGGATTCTGGGTGACTGCTTAAGAGCTATGGTATTTTAATGCAGATGCATGGGTGTTTCATCTTTCCCTCATTTCTTGAGCATCCACCCCAGTTCAGTAATGAGGTCAACATGACCAAATATTCTTAATATTTGGGCCACCAAATCCATAAATAATGGGCACAGGAATCATTTTTTAACCTTACACTTTGTAGGGCAATTCATCTGTACTTCAAGCACTGGAGACAGGCAAGCTTACTCAACACGATCAGTAAATTGCTGTATTACTTGCACCACAAGTTCTCCAAGTCCTCATTCTATAAATAAGGGCCACCCATAGTCCTAATAGCTTAATTAAAGCTCCCGTGGAAAGGAATTTACTAATTCGTTAAAATCCTATTAGGTTAAAAGCAGGAAAGGCATTCATCTTTTTCTTCTTTCTCTTTTTTTTATTTTTATTTTTTGAGGGAGCAGCATTAATAAATGGCATTATCAGCTTTTAGGGAATTCACAAACTCATAGACACACTCATGTACGTGGTGAATGGTAATGGCTGTAATAAGAGAATGGAATTTCTATAGCTACAAAAACGTTAGCTGACAAACTTTGAAGTTTTTAGTGCAGTGAATGCTTAAGTTCAAACAGTGATGAGTCTTTTCAAATGAGAGGACCTCTAAGATGAGGTAAAGGATAGTTTTGTGGCAAATAAGAAGTGAAATGACAAAGAAGAGTGAAAAGCAAAGACAGGATGTTCGGCAGCTGTCCTAGCACCCTGTACCTTACAAAGGTGCTCCCTGGGAACCTTCACCCCCAGCAGCAGCCATGCAGATAGCACCTAGATAAAGGCAGGCTCGCACCTGTGCCAGTTGGACTGAGATGCTAACAGATGCACAGAGCAGAAGGGCTGGCACAACTGAAGAGACCTGTGTCCATCCAGCTCCTCCAGCCAATTGAGTCTTGTGACACTCAGTCTGTCCTTGACCTGCTCCTTCCTCTTCCTCCTTGGTCACAGACCCCCCCTGCCTCTTGCCACCATCTCCTCGCGCTTCCTTAATGGCATTAGCGAGCAGCTTCACTGCATCCTCTGTCACCACGACCCTTTTTGTATGTAACCTCCCAACTACAAGTGTACAACATCTCAGAAGTCATGATGTGTGTACATGATGTTTGCTTGATTGTTCTGAAGAAGACACACTTCCCAAGTGGGAAATAACATGGCAATTCTAACAATAACTTCCAACAAAAATACTCCTGAAATAGTCTGAGCTTTGAATTCCAAACTTTTTGTTGTGTTGTCAGTCCAAACCAGGAGTTACTTTCATTGCAAGTGAAGATATGAAACTGTTCCAGTAAAGCTCTGAACAAAGCTCCTGCCAAAAGGTAGAACTCTACACCACATTAAGAGAGGAGATGTGTAAAGCTCTCAAATGACCAATGCTGAGCACAAACACAACAAACGAGGCTGACCATTACATACTTACAAGGGATGGTTCTCAAGTAGAGATTGTCTCTGATCACTTGCTGGAGTTTATGGTCTATGGAGCCCTTCTGGAACTGAAGGCTCAAGTAGTGACGCAAATCTTTGTTGATGACTTTTCCTTAAAAATGAACAAAAATATCTCTTGTAAACACTGAGCCAATAAAAGAATGCCAACAACAATGGTATTTCGCTGCTAAAAGTTGTGAAAAACAAAGCAGCACCAAGACTTGGGTTGTTTAAAATTGAATAACCTCGGTGGAAAACATACTGCTAAAGCCTGACTCTGTTGGTGTAAATATGGCAAGCTGATTTTAAGCCTAACTGAGCAACAGCCACCCAATCTCAGAATCTCCTAAAAATGAGACAGTGAAGTATTTTGAAATACAAAGTATTAAAATCCAAAATCTGTTATCAAGATTCAAACTCTACACAGACAGAAAGCTGCTTCAAAACGCACACAGCGATAACACCTTCCACTCGATTTACTGCTCCTGTTTAGACCACTGAAATTCAATATTTTGTCACATAGGAGCCTGCATCCTTCATGTTACGAAAAGAAAATATTTTCTTTTTAAAAACGATGTGTGATAGAAGAGGTATTTTTTTTTCTTACAATTATTCCTTTGCAATACTTCTGTCAGGTATCATTAGCAGATCTGCCACATCACTGGATAACCATGGCCCCTTCAGCACACAAATAAGTGAGCTCTTGTATTACTGCCTCATCCTTCTGACAGAAGGGTACAAAACAATCTTTTGTACCCTGTCATCTTCCCAGAAAGCACATTAAATAGGGTTCAGTGACCCTGATAAATTTAAGTTATGTACTACAGCAGAACACTCAGGGCTTCAGGGAAAAAGACTTTTAGTTTTTGCCTCTTAAAAGCAATGCAGGAGATGGCCAGTAGCATGTTTCTACCGGTACAGCACAACAGCAGGAGCAAGAACTGTAATGGTCAATGCCTTGCTTGAAGGGAAGTCAGCAACAGGTTACAAAACCTAAGGAAACTGAATATAAGTAATTTTAACTGGGGCCTCTGAAGGGTGCTGAGACCCTGCTGCTGTAGGAATGGGGCACCACACGCACACACAAAGCTCATCTGTACCCTAAAACCGAGGCAAGGTTTTAATGCCAGCCAGGGGGTGAGGACACAAAGCCCCATCCACTGCTACTGACCCAACCACTGCCACTGCTGCATGGTACATTGTGCATTTTGGGTTTTGTGGGCTCACGTTTCCCTCCTCCAACATCATCAGTAATTCTGTGTACCATCTCCTGGTTCCAGCATCCTTGGGTTAGTTTGTTACATTTAAAAAGCAAAAACCTGAATCTTTAACAGGTCAACAACTTCAGGTGGAGCCTGGAGCAGGAATCACAGAATCATTACGGTTGGAAAAAACCTCTAAGATAATCAAGTCCAACCATGAACCCACCTCCACCATGTTACCACTGTTAGAGTGAGCTAGGTGAACTGCTGAGAAAAAGAACAAATGGCACAAGAATTACTGTGTGTATGAAACAACACGCACACAGCCAAGCTTATGGAGATCCACACCATCTGTAAAATGACCAAACCAGAAACCAAAAGATGGTCCAACCCCCAGACAAACAAAGCAAACCCACTCCACACCCAACCCGGAGAAGGTACAGCACAGGCAGCACACAACTCTGTCCCTGAACTCTGAGGTCCTTTTTTCTCACCCTCATTTAGTGCTGAACAAACTACGTTCAGAGACATAAAAAGGATTTCACAGCACGAAGACAACCCCATAGCATAATCCTCACTGCGTGCTAGGGGTAAAGCAAACCCTGCACTGATTACCCCACATGGGTGGGGTGAGCAGAACAGTTCTCAGCCCCTCACTGCTTCCCAAGCACGAAATTTTGCAGTGCTCCCCTGGGTGAAACGCTCTCTGCTGTTATGACAGCAAACCCTGAGCTGAATTCCCTACTTTACCATCACGCGCCTTTCTTTATGAAGCTTTGGATTCGATTCCTGCAGCATAATGAGCAAAACATGTCACGGAAAATGAAAACAAATGGTGTAATCTCCACCAAGAAGAATATTTTCCATTTCTTACCGTAAATCTCTTCATTGTTTGCAGACAAGATGGTTTCTCAACATTACAAAATGTTTTACTACTAAAATGGTCCATCCATCTCCCTGTCAAAGCCCAACCCACAGCACTGTGCTTGAGCAACACGAGCACATCTCTGAACAGATCGATAGAGGTGGATTTCCCCATGGCAGATGATTCTGGTTCTTAGCAATGCTCCGAGAGCTGCAACGAGGGAAGGCCCAAGGGGATGTGGACCTGCGGAGCCTTTATTCATTCAACTTCCCCTCTTCGAGTTTCAAAACTGAAAAGCTCATCAACTCTTTTCAATAAGTATCAACTCATTCAAAAAAAAAAAAAAAAAGAGAAAAGCCAAAGCTGTTCCTAAGGATGCGCCAACACTATGGGGTTAATCTTCACATTACCCTCACAGATTGGACTGTATTCTCAGACCACGACCACAAAGCTGAAAGCACTGCCTGGGGAAACTGGGAGAAAGTCAAACAAAACACTTGGCAGAGAGAAAATGAGGGAAGGTCACAGCGAGTGGTGTGCATTAAAAAGCAGGAAACCGAAGTCAGAGTGAGGATGCTCCAGGCGGCCTCTAGGGCCTGTTTCTACACAAAAGGCAGCTACCTCCTCCTGCAGGAGCCGAGCAGCACGCTGTGCACACAGCCTGCCCAGCAGAGCCCAGGAGCTACAGACAAATGCAGCGCTGCTGTGTGCCATGCTGCTGAGCTCTTACGGATGACACACTCAACACAGGGACCAGTCGAGAGGAATAACGTCCTTTATACCTATATTCATCTCTAAGATGAGCAGGCGCAATCCTCTTGCTTTCAGGTTTCATTTGAATTATCCACAGAGGAACTGTTTAAGTGAGGTTGTATACACCGTGGATCTGGGAGGAAAAGTACGCTAACAAAAAGGCTTCAGCAGCACTGCAAAGCACAAAGCTGATCTGAAGAGAGACCTGGGGACAAACAGAGCAGCAGCCCTCTGCTTTCACCCCATAAACCAAAGGGTAGAGCTGCACCTGAGTAGGGAATGCAGAGCACACAGCTACAAAGGGCTGCTCCCTGCTACAGCGTGACTAGAACTTAACCCCAACAAGCCCAGCGCTGGCAGTACACATGAATCACTGCCCAACCACAAGTGACAGCACTGTAGCTTCACAGGTACGTGCGGGTAGTGCTGCTGGAGCAGGGCTGTGTGACAGCCATATCACACAGGTGGGCACCGTCCGGCTGCAGTGCACAGCGTGGCAGGCACACACAGCACCACGCTGCGCTGGAGCTCAGTGATGTTTCCATGCCAACAGCTCCTGAGACAGTGACCTCTACGTGCTAAACAGCAGTGGTGGTGTTGGGAGGCTTTTTCCCTTCCTCCATTAAAAAAAAGGAAAAAAAAAAAACCCTCGCTGTTAACAATAAAAGCAACTTTTCAAAGCGGCAGTTCGTTAAAAGCACGTTAACTTCCCTGGGAAATGACAAAATGCATTGTGAGGGCATGCACCTTCACTGCAGCACCCAGCATGGAAACGTACTTTAAAGGAAGGGATGTGAAAGGGGAACTGCTGCAGATGTCGGAAGGAGCACTGTGAGGAGCAGTACAACCAATGGAGGGACACCAGGCCCAGCAGACAGACCCAGCCTGGCCACTGCCTGCAGGCCCACGGGAGAGGGGAGGGCTATAGGGCACGGCCACAGGAAAAGAATCCTGCATGAAACCTAATGTCCTGTGATGCAGACCCACAGGGGTGCTGAACTTGAGTAAACTTGCACATAAACACTGCCCACTGCTCCTCACCCTAAATCCCCTCCGCCCCTCCCCAGATTATCCCCGCACGCCAGAGGCTCAGAGGGCTTTTTTTAAGCATTAAAGAATGAAAAACAGTGCGGATTAGATCCTGCTGCACAGTTCTGGTTTTCAGCAGCAATAAAGCAGAGGGGACACTGAGGGGGTTCCCTGCCCTGGGCTGCCCCGCACTGTGACACTGCCAGGCGAGCAGTGCTGTGCAGAACGCTGGGAGCTGTGCATTGGGTAAGGGAGAACATTTAATTAAATCTTGGATATTAATACAAAGGTAATATTAATTGGAGTTTGACTTGACTAAATAAAAGCCATTTAAAGCAGCTTCCAGCTGTGCAAACCAGGTGCGCTGCTCCAGGAAACCAAAGCTTCAGAGCACAGCATTCACGCTGTAACTCCTCAGCAACGACTCACAGGTGTAACTCAGCACGAGCTGCAGACCCCAACACTGCACTCACAGAGCACAGAAACTTCCTCCTATGAGCACGAAGGAGAATCAGGTAACAACAGCATCTTAACAGAGCAATCAGCTGCTGCATTATTTTCTAATGGACAACGAGAAAGAAAATCACCAGGTTCAGCTCACAGCACTTTTAACAACTCCCATACGCTACCTGGTAATTAGAGTCAGGTTGCTGCAGGATGCTCACAGCACTGAGAGCAGACCAGCACCTTGGGAATGTGACAGATGTGTGCTGCTTGCCTTTCCATGGGGCTGAGCAGCAATGGGTCTGCTGCGTGCTGCACCGTACAAATGTCTCCAGATAGAGCTGGGAGCATCCTGCCAGGACCCAGCAGCCGTGCTGGCTGCAGCTCAGCCAAGGTCCTGCAGGTCCCTGCTGCTCCACCACTCACATCTGAACAGTGACCATAGGTTGGGTGGGGACATTAGTCCCAGAACAGAAATCTGTCACAAGACATCAAGTTACCCTTGTGCACCGAGCAGAACGGACAAGGTAAAGAACAAAACTTGATTTTCTGGAACAAATGTGGGAGAAGAGCCAAATACATTAAAAGCATACTTCTGGATTTGAAATGCAAATGATATATTTTACAAAGACAAACAACAAAAAACAAAAACTCAGAAACCACAAAAAACTAACTCCTTAGATTTTTAAAGGTCGTGAAAAAAAAGAGTAAAACACGCTGCTAACCTGTTCTGGCTATACTAGCAGACTCTCCACCTTCTCCCTCAGCACAAGGCTCTGCCAGAGATGCAGGCTGAGAGCTCTGAGCCATCACTGCCAAAAGTGCAGGGCCCAGAGCTGTGTGATGAGAGAGGACACCACCCTGGGAGGGAGAAGTGGAAGAGCAGAGGTGAAAGCAAGCCGGGCTGTGTGGGAACACAGGCAGGCATCAAAGCAGGTACAGCAATGCAGAATCATGCTTTAAAGAGAAAATATTTTAAATATATCTATTAAATTCCTCAGTAGGCTGCCTAACAAAAGCTTTCAAATGCTTATGCAGAATTTTGCTAAAGCCTCCTGGGACTTGAATTTTGCTTTACTGAACGTCTGCAGAGAATAAATGGTTTGATGGAAGATGAGGAGAGCACGGACTGCTTTATAACTGAACGCTGAAGGGCTATGCAAATCAATGCATTTACGAGACTGGTTCTACACATCCCCACCAAACGCCCCAAGGCCGGGGAGCAACAGGACGGGACAGACAGGCTGGGCTGGGATGCACCAGCACTGCAAGGGGGAAGGCAGCAAAACCCATCCGTGAACTTCCTGCTGCAATCGCACATCTTGTTTCATTGTGCCTTAAAGAAGTGGTGGTGAAGAGCATTTGCTGGTGACCTGCTGAGAGAACGTTCCTAGTGGCAGTCTTCTTTCGAGAAAATTGAATTAAGGTTCTTCAATGGAGCTACAGATGTGTCATTAAAGATATTCTGCAAATCCTCCAAAAGCACAGAGTACGTCAGACTGACCGAGCTGTGCTCGCATGGCAGATGCACAACTCACAGAATTGACACGGACTCTTTGGTAGAGCAGAAAATCTCAAGACAGTTCAAAGTCACAACAGTCCACTGAGGCAGACTCATTTACCCCTTGAAAGCTGAAAAAAAAGGTTTAAACTGAAAGGCTTATTTAATTGCAGCTTGTTACAGTCTGTCTAACAAAATCTTGGTAATACATTTGTATTTTCAGAAGTTGTGGCAGAGGTAAGCCTTCCAGCCTCAACAAATCAGCACAGCATTCAAAATTCCCAACACTTGGTTTACGGTACAGAAATAAATGAAAAACTGTTTCTCCAGACGGAAGAAGTAAGGTTGCCACAAAGCTTGGTGTTTTAACTGCCCTGGTAATGCCTGTGTGGAGCAGAGACCAAAGCTCACCTTTACGCAGCCCACCTCAGCTGCACTGCACACAGAAAACACCCGTAGATGTGAGCTCTGGGCCTTTAATCCTACAGACTTAAGAGATAACCATCACTAAAGCAAGACAAGCAGCACAAGCCCTCACAGAACACCGCCTTCACACCTCCAGTGATGGTGGCAGGGAGCTCTGAATCCCTCGTGCCCACTGTGACACGCTGAGCTGCACTGCCTCCACGGCATCACACGGTGTTGGAAGCATCCCACCAGTAAAGCAGTGCTGGCAAACCTATGTGAGGACGATTTGGTGTTTGGAATCGTGAGGTTGGCTTTTTTTTATTTTCATTAAAAGTATTTAAAGTTCAGATGATAACTAAAACGTGCTTTGTGAGGTAAATCCCTAAGCAATCTTTTATAAATATAAGAAGCGCCGCCAAATAACGCACAGTTTCATTCTGAAACGCACCCAGAGCTGGGAAGGACAAGAAGTGAAGTGAGAACAGGAGGAGCCCATGCTTTGTCCTTTGGGTTTTTATTTTTGGTGGTGTGGAAACAGCAAAATCCACTGTCCCAGAAGCTTCTGTCTGCGAGCATCCACGGCGAGGTTCCTCATCCACTACCAGAGAAAGCACACTGTTCAGTGCAGAAGGAAGGAAGAAAATACTGGTAGAAAATAGATGGCATTTACAGGATTCTTTCAGTGCCATTTGGTTGCTGTACGAAAATAACACTTGTTACCCAACTAACAATTGCCTCGGTTTGCAAACAGATGTGTCACAGTTGACAATCTCAGAAGCAAGGAATGAGGACCCAGCACTGTGGATCCAAAAGGTTTTTCACAGCAAGATTGCTTCCATCTACCCAAGTGCTGCCCTGGAGGCCCCAGAGGGGCCAATGGTGAGCTGGGAGACTGTATGGGAAGTGCTGAATCACAGCCTGAACCACGGATGGATCACCCGAGGCGAGCACTGAGTCAGCCATGGGAGCACAGGTGAAGGCAATGCACCTGTGTGACCAGAAGGGCTGGAGTCTGACTCCACCTCTCCCAGACCCCATTTAAGGGCTGACCACCACTAGGGAAGGATCTCTTTCTGGAGATTGCTCCTTTGGAGTTTTCTACTGTGAGCCTAGGACATGGGTGAGTATTTTCCTTTATTCTGACTGTCTCTTTCAATCATAATCTTTCTAACTATCCTATCTGTAAAATATCTCTGCTATACTACTACTTGGTATTATTCATTCTGATAACCATACACCACACAGGGGATACAGACCTCAGCTTCAGTTTGTTCTGCGTGATGCAGTGGTAGCACAGCCCGATATGTCGTCTGCCTACAGCCTGAAGGGTTTTCAAAAGGAAAATCCTATGAGTGAAGTAGTTGAAACTTGCAGACGCCAGCTTCAAATATAACATTATCAGATATAATTACAGTAATACATTGCATGCACAGAGAAATCCATTAACCATAGAAATGGAGTCAGGAGAATTACAACTGGGTAGGGGTTTTCTCTCATAATGCCAAGTATTTTAGAGCAGCTATTATTAAATAGGAGAATGGCAAAGCACAAAGAGCCATACAGCTGTTCCTGATATAAGATCAGACACTGAAGGAGATATGAGTAGAACTCAAATGATTTAAAGTAATGAGCGGGTTTCAAATAAAATGCAAACATACCCATTTTGCCTTCAACTTAACAGTGGGGAAGAAAAATGCAGAAGAACTTTCTGCAAGAGAACAGTTTGACCTTTTTGCATAACATATGGCAGCTTTCCTGTCTTTGATTTGGTATTTTCTTGAGGAAAAAGCACAGAAAAGATCAACAGTCTTTATGCATATTTATAAAGGTTTGCTGTATTTTGAAGAAATATTTTACTTCTGTTTTTCCCGAGATGTTTCCCCACACTTCACTGGGAGGTCCCTCGTGTCATACACAGCTCACGGGAAAGACGGAGCACTTCACAACTTCCTGAAAGTACCACAATTCACAAGAATTTAGACAGCGATTGGGCAAGAAAAAATGGTTTAAAGCTCAAGGAGAGAAGGTTTGGATTGGATGTCTTCTTCACAGAGAGAGCAGTGAGGTGCTGGAACAGGCTGTCCAGAGAGGCTGGAGGTGCTCAAGACCAGGTTGGATGTGCCCTGGGTGATGTGGGCTAGTGCCAGATCTGGAGGTTGGTGGCCCTGCCTGTGGCACGGGGTTGGAACTTGCTGATCCTTGGAGTCCCTCCCAACCCAAACCTACCATTCAATGAATTTACTTTAGGTTCCAGTGGGGCAGTTCCTCCAAGTTGAGATGCACTGCTTTCCTCTGCTTCCAGCTCACAGACAGCATTTTCTATTCTGACACTGTATGATGGCTGTGGGGAGAATCACACAATTGTAGGGGTTGGACGGGACCTCTAGAGATCGAGTCCAATCACCTTGCCAGAGCAGCTCCCAGCCCAGGTTGCACAGGCAGGTTTTGAACATCTCCAGAGAAGGAGCCTGCACCACCTCTCTGGGCAGCCTGGGCCAGTGAAGAAGAGACAGAGGAAGAGCTGATGGCAGGAAGCCACCCCTGAGGTCCTGCTCTTCATGCACCGGATGAAGATGTAGCTGCAGCTCAGCAGGACAACCACTGCTCTCTCTGGCTATTGCCAAGTGCTGCCTGCTCCCTAGGCCCCCAGCACTGCCCTGGCCTCATTTCTAGCAGCCCCCACAATACTCCGTCTGCCAGAATAGCACATGGTTACCAGCTCAAGTAAGTCATGCTCACTTTGATGACCAAGAACTCAGACAAACTCCTCCAGCACTCCCAGCTTCAAGGCAGAGGAAAGGACTCACACAGATACCTATAAAGCTCAGTGAATACAGTCTGGAGAGCTTGGAAGTCCTCACCAAACAGAACTTAGATTTGTAAGATCAAACCATGCCTCTGAAAGTGAGGCAGAAATGCAAAACAGGAGAGCCAGCAGGTTTCTGACATCATCAGAGTAGATTAAAGCAAGCCCCATTAGCAGGACAGGGCATGATGTGATCCTGCTGCTGCTGTGTGGTCACCCTGCACAGGGCTCATGTGTGTCCGAAGCGTGTGCTGCAGAAAGATGAAGGGACAAAAAATTGTTCAAAAATTAAAAAACTCAGGGTTGTTCTAAGAATAGCAGGGATTACTTTATTAAGGCTTCCTAATTATGCGCTCCATGTCTCGCTGAGTGTTAATCAGTGTGCAAATGAGCGCACCTACAGGGGCTGTCTGGTAGGAGCAGCAGCGGCGGTGCTGCTCTCGCTCTGCAGAGCTGCACACAGACACCACAGCTATGAAATCAGGATCCTCCGTAGCTGCTAAGGTTATAATAATACATAAAACATTTAATCTGCTCTTAATTGAGCAGATACAGAACTGGAACACTGCTAAACAAAGGCAAGCAATCCAAACAATGAGGCCAATTTCTGCAGGGTAACCACGGCTTGTTTTTCCAAATTTATAGACAATCTTCCATTCATTTCCTTACGTTTCCAGTGTGGGGTCGTAGTACATTCACAGTAGAGAAAATGATTTATTGAGATTTCAAGCAAACCAATTTGCTCCAGGAGGCACTATTAACATACATAAATGAACAAAACTGTTCTAATATTAATGCTTCCCTATTGTAATCTGCAGCTAGTGTGTGAATCCATAGTTACCAGCACAAACTGAGCACTGCTTTGGCAGTCCTCTCTGCCAAAGGGTCCCAAATGGAGGGCATGCACTGGCTTTGCCCTGGACAAAAATGGCCTGCCCTGGTGTTAGCCCTAACGGAGCATTATGTTTCACATACTGACATGTGGATAATATACCACATCTTATCGCTTAAGCAGCGTGAAGTTCTATAGAATGACACATTTCAGTCACATCCCCAAAGAAGAATGTCCTTGCAGCTGCTCTGTGTTACACAAGCCATTTAATCTGTTTGAGACTTGGCATTATTTTCCCAGCAGAAGGGTACGTGTTCACATGCCAAGACCTCTTTCTTTTTTTTTTTTTTTTTTTTGGGGGAATGCACTGATTAGAACCAATTCAAATACTACCCGGGCTTATTTTTAGCCTACTTCTCATAGGAAGCAAGACACGCAATTACGCTGCGCATAATTTCTAGGCCCACTAACCTATTTCAGGCTGGAGTTTGGCACAGCAGCAGTTTGACAGTGACACTGTTCTCGTGTCCTCCTGAGACACGGGAAGCCCCATAAGCAAGGAACCTCCTGGAACAGCACAGCTGGCAGCACCAGATCCACAACCCCCTGCTCTACCCGAGCTGGGCAGTGAGCTCTGCTCTGGGACCCCACAACCGTCCCCATGTCCCCTTGCTCTGAGCATCGCTGTTCTCCAAACAGCACAGCTCATTCCCACGTGCTGGCTCACGCTGAAATGTAATCAGAGAGCTTTGTTGAGCAGACAGCTCTGTCCGTATCAACTTGGGCTAGAGATTAGCTCTTCGACCACAAAAAACTATCCGTGCGCGGTTCAGCTTCGCACGCTGGGATTAGACCGACCATGAAAAATGAAGAATTACCGTGAACTGCAGCCAAAATGAGGCATTTATGATCGTCTCTGCTTCCTCTCCCTGCTGTTTCCATGTGCTCCTCACCCATCACGGAGCAGAGCAGTCGACACAAACATTTTAACAACCAGTTCCCTTACTTTCCATCTGACTGACTCTGGGCTTTTTAAACTTCACCCCCATCTTCAAGACGTTTCCACCCAAGAACCCCAGCCACACCATGAGCAGTGCCCTCAGCTCCTGCACTCAGCCCTCCGTGAGTCACATCCAGGAGCTCTGGGAAGCCCAGCACCTCCAACACAGCGGTGACATTCCCCGAGGACAGCTCCTGCTGTGCCAGAGAGGCAGTGCAGCAATAAATTCAGGCTCCAGCACACACAGCCGTGCCTCACTGCGCTCCCAAGGACTCCCAGGGATTTAAAAACACCGACATTGTGTTCTAGGTCAGCACTCCTCTGCATCAAGCTAACAAATGCACCGTGCCCACAGCCATATTGATTACAGGTACGTCCAAGTTTAATTGGAAAACAGCATCACCACCCCCCACAAAAGCTCCCTCTGTCTGTACACTCAGCACAATCCTCCTGCCTCCAGATGTGCACAGCCATGACTAATGCTGATGCTGCCTCACGCACATTTCACACTGCTCCCAAGTTTGGGATGGAGAGAAGTGCTGCTTGGCCTGCCCTGCTCACTGGGCACGGGGTGATGGCAGAGGGCAAGGCCCGACCTGCATGTCCTGGTATCCCCTGGTGCAGGAGAAGGGCTGGAAGGGAATGGGCTCATGTTTCTCACACACTGTTCAACACATTTATCAGCTAACTAAGCCGGGTAGAGAAAAGCACTGATGCTGACATGTCAGCATTCTGGCTTAAACAGCACTGCAACTTTTAAATTGCCCAAGTCACATTAATTTCATAAAAATAACACAAGTAAACGACTTCCTCTCAAAACACAACCTACAGAGCAGCATTCAGCACCAGCCATGGCTACATTAAACCCTCACGGCATCCTGCAGGACTTGAAACTTTCCCCTCTGCAAATGCATCCAACGTTCACTGCACAGTTTTATAGTCAGCATATCCAAATCACAGCTGCCCTACAGTAACCTAAACATCAGGAAAAGTATCTCAAGACCAAACGACGTTTTCCCAAACACAAGCCCCGAGAGGCAGAGTCACTGCCTGCCCACCCCAAAACCACAGCCCAGCCAGACCCAGCCCCACTGCTGGGGGACATGGGGCAGCCAGGCCCGGTGCTGCAGGCTCAGACACAGACCTCAGAGTGTTTCTGAACTTCTCACCAGTTCTTGCTTAGCAGAAAGCCTTCCACAGCCACAGCGTGTTACAAAATACAGCAGTGGGGGAAGCACTCAGCATTCCCTAGAGCACTCTCTCCTGAATCGAAGCTGTTTTTGCAATGCTGTGCTGCAAGGCTGGGCAGCGAGGGCAGGCTGCTGCCAGCCATGGCAGCACCAGACATGGGCAGGTCGCTGGCTCGGTCAGCTTGGGACATCCTCAGGGCCCAGGCAGGGAGCCCCAAGCCCAGCACGGAGCCTGGAGCCCCAGTGGGAGCTCTGCACAGCCAGGCTCTGCCTGCCAAGGTGCACACCACACCCTAAGAAGCAATTACAGACCACCCCTTCACAGCAGCCGATGTCATATTTTAGCAGATGAAGCTACTCTGAAGTAGAAGCTCCATTAGGCTTTAATTGATTTATTACATTTCCTGTCCTAACCAATTGTTGATAATTTATGTTCAAGCACGGAATGTGCAGCACAGAGCAGGGACTGCTGTGGTGACACTGCAGTGTTACATCCCCAGAAGGATGCAGACGGTGAACACTCCCAACTGACTGAAAGCACTGGTACTGCTCTGATGTGTCCCATAAATAAAGCTGTTTGGGCCAAGGGGGGCTCAGAGAAAACAGAAGAAACAGCAGGGTTTGTAGGAAAAGTGATGGGTAAATCAGCTGAATCCCACCTGCACATTAACCACACAAAGCTACAGAAACCCGCACTGCTCTGCTCTCAGAACAAAGCCCAACTTCTTCCCCACAAGCACAGCCATCAGAGCACTATCAGATATTGTTATCAGAACAAATTAACGATTCAGTTGCACTATGCCCATCCAAGTCCACCTTTCAGCTCTTGCTTCTTCTTCCATCAGAAGCATCTGCTGAACAGAGAGCTGCATCAGCACCATTCCTTTCCTTTACTGACTGCCGTGCTCAGCGAGCAGGACGTTACATCTGCTGCCAAAGGGTTAAGGGCTGCAGGTCAGCTCTGACCTTGGCATGACTTACCGAGCAGTCAGCTCCTCAGCAACACAGATGGCTGAAAGGATGCTGCCAATGTTTTAAGCTCAGAAAACGCTTTTAATGTTTTTTATTATTATTATTTCCCCATGCTGTGTTTACTGTTTTACATATGCCTCTGACTGCCAAGGAATTGTTAACTAATTACCAGGAGATTCATTTTGTTAGTGCACAGCTGGGTACTTGGCCATGCAACATCTGCTTCTCAGCATTTCTCCTCTCCTTATCTCTCACCGTTAGTGAGGAAGCGGTCTCAACAGAGCGCGTGGAAACTGGAACTGGTAAATGAGTCTATTAACTGATGGTAATTAATACTGGAGCCTCTGGATTACCAAACGAACCCACGTGTCCCACAGACACTCCGGTTACCTCGTCCTGTCTCAGATCTCTGCAGGTTGTTTGTTCTGAAGGTAAAAACTTTCTTCCACTACTTGAAAACACATGATAAAGTGGAACTAGCTGAAGCAGAGAGGATAAACAAAGGCAACGACTTCACAATAAAAAAAAATGCTGCTTTCGTTTCTACTTTGTGCTTTCTGCCATAAAAAAGAGCCCGAGTGGTCTGACAGTGCCGGGTGCCCACCTCCCCTGTCACCCACTCCCAGGTGACCCCAGCCACACACTGTCACCTCCTCGCCACAGAACGGACATAGCAGCAAAAATTGCACTCCAATTAGAATCCAAATGCCTCTCACTTGGCAGACAGCCACAGTAGGAAGGATGAGCAGCCACAGTAGGAAGGATGAGCTATCAGTCAGCTTTCTCCAGTTGACTTCATTGCAATTTTTGCACAAGGTGGATGACTTGAGCAGAGTAGTGATGCCCGCACAGCCCATGAGGTCCCTCCGGTACAGCCACACAGGTCCCACAAGCAGAAGTGTTGGGGTGCAGCTCCCAGATGGTAGGCCTGCTCTGGATCCACCCACACTGCTTCCCAACTCTGGGCTGACACAGGAAGGGAGCTCTCCTAAGAAAGCGCTTCAAATAACAAGACAGTTTTGAAGGCAAAGCCAAATCTAATTCCTGTTCTCAACTCACAATCAATCAGCAGGCAGCTACATACACACACTCCAACAGGGAAACCAGAACTGACAGCACGGTCGTTTTTCCCTCTATTTACTGCATCGTTCCCTTTCCTGTCATCCTCCTCTGACCATACTCATTCTGGAGTCATCTCTTTAAAATGCTTTACTACTGCCAGGGCGCAGGGTTTCACAGAGCAGATATTTTGTTACCCACAATAGATCTTTACTGAAGCCCTCCTTTATTCAGAGCTGCCCTCGGGACCTTCGCAATTATTTTCACCACTTTTTTCCAGGCAAATAAAGAAGTTGAGGTGCAATCAGCACATGGCAGAGGATGGGGCCAGGGGCCCCAGGGTCCCTCCAACCCAACCACGCAGTGGGGTTGTGTAATATGGAGCAGCAGACATCCCCATGCATGAGCAGGCACAGCTTTCCTTTGCAGCTTCCTTAGCATCCAACATCTCTGCAAGCACAGAGAGCGATGGACCTCTCAACAACGTAGTTCAATTAAGAAAAAAAGAAAGAGATGTATTTGCCAGGAGGCAACAAATTACAATTGTAGAACAACAATTGTATGTCCCCGAGGGCGATTCAACAAAGCAGGAATTGATGTCGGTCCTTTTTCCTCTCCTGCATTAGGGGAAAAGCACAGATGGAAGTTCCTCAGGTACAAACCCTTGTACTACTCCTACACCACGACACTCCACATCACACAGTGGAGTTTGACGACTGAATGGAGCAACATCACAAGCAATGCTGTGACACTCACATCCATTCCTGAGCAGAGCAGCTCTGTGCTCCATCCTCCTCCCCACAGACACAGCCGTGCTGCCTTTTCTTCTTCCTAGAGCCTGTGCTAAAACCAGAGCTGCTGCGTGCCCAAGCACTGCTGGTTAAATGCCTGCAGTCACGGCCCAGCAGTAGTGTTCTCCAGGCTCCGGGGAGCTCCAATGCCAGCATTTGGGATGAGGAACCATATGAACAGCACAAACACGTCTGCTGCTCTTTTTTCAGAGGGATTCACAGCTCTGGTGGAGACAACTGGCACAGCTTCGTTCTGGTGTCATCCTCACAGCGTCTGCTCCATCAGCACGGGGATGGGAGAGGCTGAAGCCCCCCCAGCACAAACCTCCCATCTGTGACCACAGGTAGATTCCATCCTCCCCTGGGATCTCACACTGTTGTTTCCATTTACATTGGAAAGGTGACCTTTTTCAGGACATACCTCAGTTCCACTTCTGCTCAGTGTCAACGAGGAGCCCGCAGGTAGCAGCAGCCCTGCACAGCCATTAGCAACTCAGTGCAAAAACACACTGCGACTGCTTGCTCTTCTGATGAGCATCAAGTGCCCTGCCCTGATGAATTCATTCAACTATCACTGGCATCTCCTAACGGGCATTAATTAAACTCCTCCAGCATCTCCACCTTCACTAGAGAAAAGTAATTACTCTCCGCTGCCCTACAGAGAGGGAAATAAAATCCTCAGGATTACGTATTTTTACACTGTGTAAGTAGGGCAGCAGGGCCGCCACTCTGCACGAGTTGTGTGGTTGCTCCATGACACTGTACCTCCTGCCCCATGCCCCAGTGGGCGAGAAGCACGCAGCTGGGCAGGGCCTGGCTGTGGTTCACCGTAGTCCTATCAGCAGCACAATCAAGGCAACAGATGGCTCAGACCGTGGCTCGGCAGCAGGGCAGCACTCCTTTTCACTTGCTGGCACTTCCACTCGGCGGTGCCCGCGGCTACGGAGCTGTTTTCACAAACACAGCATTCCCTGCATCAAAGCATTTGCAATCTAATCTTGCTGCAAAGGAGATTAGTGAAATTACTGAGCGGTAATAGTTTCAGCA
This sequence comes from Odontophorus gujanensis, assembly GCA_013399175.1. Classification (NCBI taxonomy): domain Eukaryota; kingdom Metazoa; phylum Chordata; class Aves; order Galliformes; family Odontophoridae; genus Odontophorus; species Odontophorus gujanensis. The sequence goes on from VXAB01012471.1 coordinate 94,595, forward strand.
ACAGAGGTAAAAATACTTCCCTGGCACTTCGGGTCAGCTGATTTCTGAGGAATTCTTTAGACCAATAACGGATGAAACAAGCCATTAAACATCATTCCCTGGGATTAACACAGGGCTCTGCCTCCCTCTTACATAACGGGATTTTGAAATTCCTCCCAAGTACATGCATTAGGAGGAAATCATCTCTGCAAACCTAAAACTTCAGGGCTTAGTTATTTCCTGAGAGTTCGGTGGGTTTAGAGGAAATAAACTGTATGCTAATCCTCTTGGATTTAATGAGTGGTACCAACAAGCTCTGCCTTTAGCAAACCTTTGCTTGGACGAAGGTCACCACCAACAAGGACTGAACCAAAGCAAAGCTGCATCTGTGGGCAATGAAAACTTAAAGGTAGGAGAAGGCTGAACTGCTGTGCCATCCGGATGCTCTTGCTTTCATTTCAGCCAAAACTGTGTCCTGGTTATTTAAAAACCCCACTCCGTCCTTTGCTTTTTTTCCCCCCCACACAAGTAGAAAAATTCCTCATCAGCATGCTGACTTACACCAGGTTCAAATTATTCATCAGCAGTTTTATGTTTTGCTCTTTAATAATGTCAGGAAAAGAAGAGCTAACTGACATACATGCACGGCGGGCTCTCGGCTGCAGCACGGAGCTGGCAGGCCACCAGCTGCACAAACACCAGGCCGCGTGCCAACGGAGCGAAACAGCTCTCATTCCCACTTCAATCGTGTTGTGATACTCCCCTCAGTCCTGCAGGAAAACCTACACTGAAGCAGGCACTCCTTTTTGCTTCGGTCTGTTTTAAGAGGGATTTTCCTGCTCAGCTGCTCCCAACACCGCTCACCTCCTGTGCACTTCTTTTCACGAGCTCAGAGCACGCTGCAGATCCTCCTGGAGGGACGTCTCAAGGCTCCAAGCTGAGTGCCCCTGCTGGCTCCTGTGATGGACACCCATGGGAGCAGTGGGGCCATCTGCATGGCCCACCACTGCAGCCTAAAAACAGGGCACACCAGTACACCCCACCATCCCGCTTTTGTTTCTGCCCTATGAGGACCCAGGGGAACATCTCTCACCCTGCCACAACCACAGCTGTGTGCAGAACACAGCAGCCCCAGGCAGCTCACACCACCACCTCCCTCCTCACAGCCCACAGAACATGCAAAAGCCCATCAACCTTCCAAACAGTGAGCGTGCCAGGACTCAAATGGCACTGCTACCTCCTCTCCTGCATACCAAAGCTGTCCTAATAGAAGGGACACAATTTGAATCTCAAAGCATAATGAACACCAAATTGCTCTCAGAATTCAGCTGCGTAACAACACCAGTCCAAGGGAAATGAAATTCTCCCCATATGCTCTATCAAAGATTGTCAGAAAAGGCATCAGGAGCATTTCAGCAGGAACCCTGCGATGAATCCAGTGCTCCTTACTCCTACACTGATACTCAGGTTGCACTACTCAGTATCCATGGCTGTTTTTCAGAGCAACTTTTGGCAGATGACTGCACACAGCTCCTGACTTTGCACTTTAAAATACAAAACGCCCTTCAGCGTTGTTCATAGCCCTGAGAGGGGCAGATGCCGTGCACCTCAAACCCCATCTGCTTACCAGAACGTAAACAGCACTGGAACATACCAGCCATTCCTTTGTATTTCCAGGACACAGCTCTTCAACTCGTATTTGCACTACAAAGTGAGACGCCTAACGGCCAGGCCTACACGGTGTGGGCTGGAGGCTGGGCGGGCAATGAAGGGAGTGGGCTCATTCTTCTCCTTGACTTCAGTGTTTAGACTATGATGCATCTCAGACTGAAAACTTCTAACAGTGTTTTTATGTAAACCCATCACAGTCTGCAGACAGCAGACTCGTTGTAAACCTGCGAGCCAAGAATGCAGGATGGAGCAAACACGGCTCAGCCTCGCATCTCCCAGGTGCAACAGCATGCATGTGGTTGAAGGATGAGGCAGGGCCCCAGTCACCTCCTACCTGCACCGAGAGGAGCAATACACTCCTGCTGCTGCTCTTCTGTACAGCACAGGCAAATTCCTGCTCCTCTGTGCTGGAATTCCACCCTCCTCCATCTCACGGCGTAAAGGTTTTCCACCAGGGCTGGATCCAAGTACATGGTGCTGGGTGGACTGCTGCAGCAGTGGAGTTCCTGATCTCCTACCGGGACAACACTAGTCTAGACTAATAAGAAAGCACTGTCTCTGCTTCCAAAAGCAGCAGGTTTCAAGCAAGTTGAGTGATAAGCAGTTCCCACACAACCACGCTAACCTTGCCATCGCCTTTAACGCCCTCTTGGAAGAATGCCTCATCACCATGCAGATGAAAATAACGCGTTTCTAGACAGCTCTCCCAGATTCCCACTTCTGGTATTTACACAGTACCCACGATCCATATTCATCAGACCCCAGCTGTTAGTCTGATTGTATTTATTACTGAAGTCAGTAATGAAACGGCACTGAAGTAGAACACAGTAAAAATCCTCACGGAAGCGCAGCACGGCCTGGCAGAGCTGGATTCCAGTTTCACAGTTTTGTGCTGATAATTGAAGAGATGCAGCAATCCAGAACTCAAAGGGATTCACTCCTTACTTATGCATTACGCACTGCTTCCATGAGACAAATCGAGCTATACCAACCACCCTACTCCACAGGGAAGAGCAGCACAGGACTGACAGCAAGCACAGCAGTGACTTCTCATTCGAGGCCGTTACACCCCATTAAAAGCAGCCAACAATTCATGAAACAATTACACGCAACAACTGAAACCCAAGGAATTTTTTTAGCTCCCAATTCGAATGCATATTGCTTGTTATATTTTTTAAGAATTACCAGCTGAAAAATACCTTGAAGCAGATGCTACAACAGCAACAACAAAAGACTTATTTAAAAAAAATTTAAAAATTACGGAAGTTGAATCTCCTGCGACATTGAAACCCAGTTGTGTTTGCAGCCAAGGAGCCCCCAGCCACATTAAGCTGAGAGCTCAGACAGAACCAGGGAGCAACCTGTGGCTGAAGCCATGGCTTCTAATGAAGATTCATGTTCATTCACACCAAGCATGACACCTCCTGCCATCACAGAGCAGTGCCGACTGCCAGATAAGGATTTTAACCACATTAGTTCCAGCCTAGCAGGCAAACCCGGGCTTGAAGAGCAAAAAAATCCCTCTCCATGTCACAGCCAACACACACATGCAGGTGTCTCAATCACAGCTGTCTGCCTGAGCAGGGAGGCATCCCTTCCAGGATGTGAGGAGCACAAGCACCAGGTCACCTCACCCTACAAACCCTGTGCTGGGCTGATGCAGCCACGTGTCACCATGGTGCCCAGCTCAGGTGATGCCTGAGAGGTCCCAGTGAGCAGAGTGTGGCACAGAGCGGTGTCCTGAAGGGAACAAACTCAGACAGCAGTGCTCAGCAGCACAGCGGTTGCTTAACTAGCCACATGAGGCCTCGTTATCGTTTGAAGCTAACACACTAAGAAAGAATAGAATAATTAGAGCTGGTGAAATCACAGCACTCACGGCAGCGAGACTGAAACAAAGGAGCGTGTGAGAAGGAACGGCAAGATGCTCTATGCCAAGAATAACATGTTCGTGTAGAGAGGAACGGGAGGTTACAAATTGTGCACACCTACGGCTGCTGACAGCTATCGTGGTGCTCCAGGCACAGCACCAACCCGCGGCCTCACTCTGTGGGGCAGGGAACACAGCCAGAGGGGGAAGGAGACACTTCTCCAGCAACAAAATGGTCCTTCGTTTGCGATACGCACTTAACAGATGGCATTCAATCGAGTATTCATATCTTTCGAGTGTCTTATCAAACAAGACCAAACAGTGTCCTGAAATTTCCATTTTACATTTTCTATGAGATTGCTAGAAGTCTCACAGACAGATTTCGCTGCCGTCAACGAAAGCTGTTGCTGCCTTTAATGAAGGATGCTCGAAGCAGCAGGCGGCCCAGCTCCCTCCCGCTGGACACCGGTGCTCAGAACATGCAGCCATCTCCCTGCACCACAGCTGCACTTCTGCCACAGGACCTCAGAAAGATGTGGAACAGAGAGGCTCAGAGCTTGGGCACGTGGAAAGCGCTGCACATCACCATCTCTGCAGCCCCAGCACTGCTGGGAGCACTGGGAGTGGAGGAGCCCCTGCAGAGCTCAGCCCACTGCCACTACATTCCTCTGAGCACCCCCAGCTCAGTGCTGCAATGTCATGAGAAGAGGCAACATCCTGCTGCCAGGTACTGCGTGTGGAGACAGTGGGTCTGACACAGAAGTGCACTGCCAAAGCCATCTGACGCAGTAAATGAGCTCGCAATGTGTTCTAGCATGGAAAAGCTGTGGGATTTCAAGCATGGAGATGATTTGCTCGGAAAGCCACATAAATTCAGCAGGAAAACGCCAGTTGTCTGCACAGTGCTCAGCACCCTCCCTGTCCCACCACGCTGCACAGGGCACCACGTGCTGCCTGCCGCACCTTTCAGCCTTACACTGCATACATTCATTTCCCGATCTCTCCTGCCAATTTTCACGTGAAGTTTGGGACATCTCCGCGAGCAAACGCAACTCCATTTGACACCGCATACAATTCCACCTCCCATTAACTTTCTCTTTCAAATAACCCTTTGCTCCCGCCTCGCATTAATCAAGTTGTTCCTCAATGTATTTATCCTCCCTGTTTCCTCCGTTCCAACAATCCTCCCTGAGCCCTCCCGGGGTCACTTCAGCTCTGCTTTACGCAGGCGACACCCATCAGGGCCCGGCGCACAGCAGATAACATTTAACTAGCGGTCAAAGGAGCAAACCGTCTTCAGCTAACGCGTTACCTACAGCCAAACGTCAACCTGCGGATCGCAAACGAGCGCAGAATAAAGCAGCCGGACGGGAATCGCGGAGCTACCAGGGGCACGCGGGGAAGCAACATCCGCAGGCAGCAGCACGCAGAGCCGGCACACGCATGAGTGGGACGGAACGACACGCAGCGCGCACCAAACTAATCCAAACCTCCGGGGAAACGCTGCCGGGACCCGGGGAGCAGCGCAGGGCCCCGCAGCACCGCGTTTCTCCCGCCGGGCCCAGCGCCGGAGCCGCCCCAGCCCGACCCGCGGCCCCGCCCGCCCCGCGCTCCGCTCGGGCCAACTTTCGGCGCTCGCCGGGTCCCGCCGCCCTAAGGCCGCGGCGCGGGGCCTGCGGCGGACGGGCGCGGCCTCNACGGCACGGCACGGCTCCTGCTGCACGGCACGGCACGGCACGGCACGGCTCGGCCCCAGCGCGCTCACGCCGCGCGGGCTTTGTTCCATAGGTGCGTGTCTGAGCTCCGTGCCGCCGCGGTGGGAGGCGGTGCAGCAGCGGTCACCGCCCCGAAGGCCAAAAATGAATCCTCTGGAAGCCCCCCCACGTGCAATTCGCTGTGCGTTTCTCTGCCCGCTTTCCTCTGCCGGGCTGAATTCCCGCTGCGTTCCGTGCGCGATGCCCCGTCCCGAAGGAGCGGCTCCGATGGGGGTGTCCGGCGGGCACAGCCCGGTGTGTATACAACCCCGGTGNAGCCCGGTGTGGATACAACCCCGGTGTGTGCGCGGCCCCGGTGCCTGCAGAGCCCGGGCGATGTTTGCAGCTGCGGAACAATGGGTGTTTGTTTGCACTGCTGCACCCCAGCGCTCACCTCTGTTTGCACAACAGTGCGCTGAGAGGAGCCCGTTTGGATGCGGAGTGCTCTGCAACGGTGAGCGGCAGCGAAGGGTTCACGTCTGCGTTGCACGGAAAGCAGTGGGAACGTAAGGAACGCGACCTCTGCCACCACGTGCTTTCCTCTGCAGGTCTGCTCCTCTACAGCACGCAGCAGAAGCTGAAAGCTGTGCCCACCTAACAAGAACTCACACCACTTTTCCTTTATTGGGTGTTCCCCATGTCCCCCTCCCCCCCCCCCCCCCNCCCTGTCCCCCCCCCCCCCCCCCATGGGTTGTGTCCCCAAGGAGTCCCATGCTGATGTAGCACTGTCTGTACATGTGTCACAGTGTATTGCTTATATGTAACAGAAGCAGTTAATTCGGCATTAAATGCATCATGGTTCCCATACTCTCCCTCCTGAATTGCTGTTCTGTGTCCGTTTGTCCTTTGGGGTGATGCCACGCAGAGGGAGCTGAGTTCTGCCACATCACAACTGCAGGAAGGAACTGCTCCGAGGCTGCAGGGAAACGCAGTCTGTTTATCACACTGTCAAGAGTTCAAAAGCAATCAAAACAGCAAAAACATGTCAAAGTGCTGTTTAATTAGACCGTGAAGACACACTTTGTCAGAGAGGACAGAAAGCAAATCGTTGTGCTGCATCTGGACTCCTACAAAGTCATTCCCTGAGCCTAATGCTTGCAGTGCCTCTGCTCGTGTTGTCCAAACCCAGGTCTGAGTGCAGCCCTGTGCCAGCCTGACCGAGCCCTGCACCCCGCACCCAGAGCTGGAGCACCAACCCCATCAATGCTGGGTCTGTGCATCACTGCAGCATGCACTCCTAAATCAGTAACAGCATTTATGCATCACCATGTCCTTCCCTCCTCTCTCTTCCTCCCTTTACACAAATACAGAACAGCCTGAGGCACTGCAGACATGAACTGGTGAACATTACATCCAATAGGCACTGAACTCCCGTAAATAATCACGTAAAGTTTACAAACAGTGAGAGTATCAGTCAGGGATTGGCGAGATGCTGCAGCAAATGAATCCCAGCCACATCCTCTGTATGCCTCAACTCCCCAGCTGCAAACACGGCGCTGCTGGGCATGGGGCAGCATCCCCCAGCAGCAACTGCAACGCAGAGCTGTGCAGAGCAATGTGCTCCCAGGCACTGTTCATCCACCCTGCAGCTCACGCCGAAATAAAGGAGGTAACCACGGCGACTGCTATAAGTGCAGCTGGATGCTGCTGGAGCTTTCTGTATGGAACAGCTAAAAAGATGAACTAAGAGGACTTGTCAGTGTGAATCAGGACGCAGCCCATGCAAATCCCCCTCTGCCGCTCGCCCTGGGACGCACACAATGTCTGCGATGCGTTCGAGCACTGCAGCTGCCTATGAATGCAAAGTGGAGATAAAGACCCAGAGAGTGAACCGAGGGAGTCGTGCAGTCACACAGAATCACAGCTGAGCGTGGGTTTGAAGTCAGCGTGCTGGATTTAGAGCCTAAAAGTAGTAATGGAGCGTTTAAGTCTGGATCTAGAGCTTAGCGCTCTGCGGAACGATCAGGGAGGGATAAACCTGTGGATGGGTGAGGTGATGTGGGGAGACGAGGGCTGTGGGGCCAGGTGGGCACTGCTGGGGTCCACCCCTGGGCATGTGCAGCCACAGCGTGGCCTGGGACCAGCACATGTCCCAGCTGCTGGCCAGAGCTGAGCAGCATCCCTGGGAGATGTCCCCCTTTGGCATACTGACACACCGGGACCTACAGGCTTTCACCCACGCATAGAGGATGCACGGAAAATGCCTCGAATCAGCTGTGCTGACAGCAGGGTGCATGCTCCTGCTCGAGGGGCAGCACTGCTCCATTCCAGCCCCACGCAGAGCAGTGTGGTCTGCAGCCCATGGTCAGATCACTGCTGGCCTGCAGCACACTCAGCCTGAATCACCTGTTGCAAATATCACCTCCCGAGAGCTTTCCTAGGCCAAAGTGAACTCCACAAGCTCTTGCTTTAACAAGTACCCCTCGGTCCCACTGTTCCCCTCCATTTCTGCACATCTCTGAGCACCGCTCACTAAATCCCCTCCTGAACCTTCCCCCGGTGTCAGCGCTCTGCCAGGAGCCGGGCGAGCAGCTGTAAGCAGTTCAGCTCTGTCAGTGGTTTTACATCTGTAATGGGATCTGAAATAGCTGAAGCCGCCTTGTCGAGTTTTACAGCCCCCGCTCACAGGGATTTGGGAGAGCTGACACGGCCCCAAAACCTGTCCCAGCCCCTGACATGCATAATCCCTGGCTCCTGCCCCCACCAGTCACTGTCTTTGGCCCAAGTGGAGCATCTGGGGCAGCAGAGCACACTCACAGAGAGCTGCGAACTCCCCTGCACGATGCACAAGGAAATCCTGAGAGCGGACGGCCATTGCTGCACATCTCTGCCTTCCAGCATCAGGTCCTGGAAGCCCTGCGGGCTGTGCTGTCAGAGGGAAAACCACTGCCACTGCAGCAGCACAGCTGAGTGTGGCAGTGCCATGCAGAGCTCCCCATGCCCTGAGATCACACTGCTCCCACTGCACGGACACATGGGAAGGAGTGCTCCCACCTGCATGGACACTGCGGGACGACCCAGGGCTCAGCCCCTTCTCCACAGCACTACGTGGCATTATGGGATGGGACCTTATTTATGCACCCGGGTTTTGTCATCACGGGAACAGCAAAGGACTCCTTGGGAACAAACGGGACATAGGAGCAGCTCCGTGGCTTTGCACAGCCCAGAGCTGCTGCTCGGGGCTGCCCAGAGGCCAATCAGGACAGAAATGAAGCAGGCCATTAAGCAGCACTCCAGTGGATTAACACTGCTCTGTCTCCTTACACTGCAGGATTTCAAAACTCCTTTGAAGTCTCCGCATTAGAAAATCACTTTCCAAGCCACATAACTTTGAGCTTTAGATGTTTCCTAACAATTCCGTGGCTGAGGAACAGCTGACTAATCCTTTAGGATTTAATGAGGTTAACTAACATGCACAGCTTTGTAGGGAGCTGTAGGTGGTATGTGGTAGCAAACACGAGGAACAGTGGATCCGAGCAGAGCTCTGCAATGAGCCATGACAGCACCACAGCATCAACTCAGAACCTTCTGCCAGAGCTCTGCTTTCCCCCCAGGAGCGCAGAAAGGGCTCTGGCCTTCTTCAGTCACGACAGCTCACAACAAATGGCTTTGTCTGCTTCCACCTCTTGCTGCAGTCAGTAGGAGTTCACGTTTCTGTTCCTCACTCAGCTCAGTTTCTGGCTGGGCAGTGCTGTTCCCAGCACACAGCTCATGTTGGCACTGCTGCCCCTATGTGTGAGAGCACCACCAGCTCCGTGTGCCTGAGGACAGATTGGGTATGTCCAGAAGACACCGGAGTTGATGCATCACTTCATTCAGCTGCAATTAAGGAGTTCAGAACTGAGGCTACTCCATTATTCTTAGTAAGATGATGTAATTAACTGCAGGTTCATGTCCAATGCTGCCTGGTGCCTTGAGCAGGCTCTGTGCATTGCCTTGCACCTGCACAACCCGCAGTGGTGCTGGGTGCAGCTGATGGCAGCAGGTGGGGGTCCGGAGCACTGCAGCAGCATCACCCAGCCCATGCCAGGTGCACTGGGTCCTGCAGAGGAGCAGGCTGATGCTGCAAGGACCCCTCATGGCTTTCCTGAGCGAGCACACATTTGGGAAGGGCTGTCCAGCATCCAGTAGGAAACTGCTCTCAGCCAAAACATCCTCCTCGCTGTCAGATTGCTGCCGCTCAATTTCCATTTCAGCAGAGACAGCCTCAGCTCGGTGTCGATTTCAGGGCTCATTTTCTGACTCGTCGGAGGTTGAGCAGCACTGCTGTGTGCGGCTGCTGCTCCACGTGGCCCTGCCCCATTACAGTGGGGAGCACACAGGTGGGTGCTGGTGGCTCGGGGTGAGCACCCTGTGAGCATGGACACCCCGGGACTGTAACTGGGTCAGGAATCAGTGCTTCTGTGCTGCTGCTGCCTTGTGATTAAGCACCATAAATATTTATGATTTATTATTGCAGCTTCGGAATGATCTGTCCGTTACAGCTCGTGGATCACAGTAGCACTAGTGGCAGATAGAACTGTAAAACTGCCTTGTGCTCGTGTGCAGCTCCCCCACAGCTCACAGGGGCTGCTCTGTGCGAGCAGTTTCTCTACCATCTCTTCCATTCATGTGTTATTTCATGGGAAGATTTCTTTTAAGTGGAAAATTCAGAGCGCCAATGAATACCTCAGCCACGCTTGGGCTCCCTAAAAAAAAAAGAAAGCATCCGAGGAAAAAGCCCTTAGAGAGCAGCAGCCAGGTGTGGGAGCTTACAGGGTCTGCACACAGGAAGAGGAACAAAGAAAGGCAGGAAGGAAACCTTCCAGGATTTACTGGGTGTACAAAGCTGTTGAGTGCTGCTGGTGGGAGCACTGCAGCAGAGCTCAGATGTGCACTGTTTGCAGATGCTGAACTGCAGCCCCAGTCCTGCAGCAGCACCTCGGGGCACAGAGCTCTCCTGCTGCTCCCTCACTGCTCAGGAGGGGTCTGCAAGGAGGGTTTCAGCACCTCGTCCTGCTTCCTTGTGCCCTTGAAATGTAGAAAGTAAAACACCGTGGGATGAACAAAAGAGAGGAGCAGGCGGTCACGCTGAGGACATTTGGAGGAGTGTGCTATTACATAAAGCACACCGAGGAGAGGTTGGTAAATACTGCTCCTTCCCCTGGGAGCCCCTGGCCTGCAGGAGCCATCAGCACACCACGGGATAACAGATCCTCCTCTCTAATTCTCCAGGTCAGAAGCAAATTAAAACAGCAAAGCCGATACGCTCTCGGTGTCCATTGGGCACAGCCGCCCGCTCACCTCCTGCAGCCACAGCAAGGTCAGGGCTGCAGACATCAAACTCCCAAACCAAACACTGCTCCTAGCCAGCAACCCCAGCAAAGGGCCTCAGAAGGCTGCAGGGGTTCCAGTAACAAAGTGCTCACGCTGCAGGGAGCAGGGCATGGGGTGCCAGGGAGCTCCACGTGCTTTCCTGCTGCGGTGATGCCCTCTGCTCCAGCTGCACAGGGCACTGTAAGGAGCAGTGGGGCAGCTCTGCACAGAAGTGCTGTCTGTGAATGCCCCAGAGCTGTATCTGCAGGGAACAGAGCAGCAGCAACCCGGAGCACAGCATTTCAAATCCTGCCTTTAATCTCAGGTTCCAGTAACAACCTTCTCCGCATCCAATTACTTGTCTTAAAATTGACATCGCAATATTAAATTCCTAAGAACTAAAGCGCTTTGAAAATATAACCTACTTTAAAGCAGATGAGATTTATAGCCCAAGTATTTACTTTCCAGTCCTCAACGTGGTTGCTCGCTCAGCAGCACCCAGTGCCAGGCAGCAGCCCCGGGCACGTGGGGCTTCCCTGATACTCAGTGATGCTCAGCCCCTTCCCTTCTCCTGTGGCCGTGCCCCTGTATGGGGCATTGATTGCTGCATGCAGCCAAGGGCGTGCACATTTCAGGAGCATCTCAAATGTGAAATGGGAAATCTCTCCCCTGGTGCCTCAGTGCTGCTCGTGGTTCTGCCTGGCCTCACCCCCAGTCACATATTGCTGCTCTAACCGAAACGGAGAGGCATTAACTTTCACTCCTGAAGCAAAGTGCAATTAGTTGGGCATAAAAGAACACTGAAGTGATGCTAATTACCCTCTGAAAGATGAATAGAATCGAGCCAGAGAAGCAGAAAATCACTTTTGTGGAATATCAGTTTTGGAGTTCAAACCCAACCGGGGAGGGCCCATGGTTGTTGGGTGGAGGTGGCTGCACACTGCCCCTTCCCCTCGTGGCTCTTCTCTGCCAAGAACCTGGAAGAAAAGCACCCACCAGCAGCTCAGGGAGCTCAGCTCACCCTGCAGCACTGGGACACTGCCACAGCTCTTCACAATGGAGGACAAAGGCGAGCATCAGTGGGCACTACACCTCTCCTTCCCAGCTGGAAGCTCAGCAGGAGCTGCATGGATGTGGAGGCTGAACTGGAGGATGCAGGCAGGGGGGAGGGGAGCAGGACATCACCCCGTTGTCCACCAGGATGCTGCATGGCAGCTCAGAGCCCAGCGTGCACAGCGTGGTCTGTAACAGCAGCCCACGAGCGCGCCCTGACCGTCCCACGCCGTTTGCTCCTGGAAACCATCCAGATTTGTAATTAGCCCTACTCATTTAGCAGCATTCAAGCAATCGAACTCATTTTTTCCCAGCCATCCTCAGGCTGCTCCACTCTGCTGATCAGCGATCGCTTCCAATAAACAGCACAAAATAAATCATCGACAAATCCCTCCCCCAGCCTGCTCAGAAGGGAGAGCTCTGCAGATGGGCAGAACCCGCAGCGTCAGGCTCCTGGGGATGGGGAAGCTTTGCAAGGCACTGCACTGTTTTCCCAGTGTGGTCCCCAGCCCCGCACCCAGGGGCTGCTGCCAACAACAAGCCCCAGATCCCGAGCAGGGCAGGGCTGTGCCACACCATGAGCAGCCCCCTCTGTGCTTTGTGCAAGGGGGCTGCTCGTGGTTGAGCTGGCTCCCAGACTGAGCAGCCTCCAGCTTCCCCTGCTGCTCTGAGTTCATACCGTCATGTTCCCACCAAAGCCTCTCCCTGATTTATGCTTCGGGGAGAAGCTCTTAGAATATGTTGTGGGAAGCAAAAACTTAAGAAGGCAATTAGAAAAGCAGTGCAGAAGGCAATCTGCTCCCAGGTACTGCTGTGCCTGCCCTCCCTGCTGCACAGGACCGGCTGTGCCTGCAGCATGGGCTGCTTCTTCCAGCCCTGATTTGAACAGCGTTCTCATCCGTAAGATGCATTATTTACCAGTCTGGCACGCAGCTGACTTACAAACAAGATTTATCAGCAAAAACATTGTGCTTGCTACGGCGACTTGCAGCCATCCTGCTTTGCTGGGCTGCTGCTGAGCGTGCAGATCCTGACCCCATCCATCACTGCACGGTGCCACCAGCACACGGTCCCTTTGGACATCGAATTCAAACAGCCAAAGGAGCGACTTCCACGGCACCAGTGGGGCTAGCACAGACCCAGCCCTGAGATCTGGCTCTTCTGGGCAGCTACAGAACGAGCATGAGAAAAATGCCTGTGCTCCTGTGCCAAGGATCCAAGTGCTGGTTTTGGTAGATATTAGGAAAGGAAGAGCCCAGCCGTGTTGGGTTTGGATGCGCTGGATGCCCTCTGAAGTGAGAACCCTGACAAAAGATGACCCTGGGGGACAGGGCTGCCCCAGTGCTTGGAAAACACATTCCTCCTGAGGCACTGAAGTCTGTAAAACTGAGCTCTCAGGCAGATCCCTTCCCGCAGAGCAATGACCCCTCTGTCCCAAGTGGCAAAGTGCCCAGCACCAGACCAATCTGCCCCAAGCCATGCTCCTCCCATGGCACCCATCTCCTCCCACAGGTCAGGTTGGGCTGCAAGCAGAAGGAACAGAGGGACATGAGGACCAACCAACCATTGGCCCACTCCCACCATGCCCACTTAACCACATCTCTAATCACTGCCAGCTCTTCTTGAATGTGGTCTTCCCTTTGCAGCCCCCTCAGGCAGGCAGCAACCAGGAGAGCAGAGGAAGGAGGGGACAAAGGGAACCCACAGAGTCACAGAGTCTGGCACAGCATCACCCTGTCCTGTCACCAGCATCCTGCAGGCACACAGAGCCCACCAGCACTGTGGGATCCCAGCCATGCCCCGTGCTCACCTCCTGTACCCGTGCTCTGCTGGCAGGAGCTGAACAAAGCCAGAGGAACCACTCTGGTGCCACAGAATTTTTAGCAAGCCGTGGGAAGCGACAGTCACTTTGCAAAGGTGTGACAGTTCCCAAAGAACAGAGCGTAACCAGAGCCCAACAGCAGATCAGAATCTGTCCTGGAAATGGGACACTGACATCCAGGGGACACCGTGCTCGCCCTGTGTGCCCTGTCCTGGCAGTGCCCTCTTCCCATGGTTTTTACCCCATGGGCTGTGCTCTGTGGGATCACTGCCTGCACCCACATACACAACCGGGCTCCCCAGGACCCCACTGCCCCCCATCACCCTGCTCTCCTGGCACACCACTATCCCTCCCAGAGCTAGAACGTGCTGTTAACACAGATAAATGTTTAATGCTCAGCACAACTTTCTGCCACGACCTGGATTTCCCCCCTCCCCGACACAGCACCGGGACCAGAGGGCACTGCAACCCCACTGTAGCACACAGCAGCCCCCGGCCCACATGGGCTGCCCCTGCTCGGTGTCCAGAGCTGGGGGTGTCTGGCAGAGCCCGGGCCCACAGCCCCAGCACGGCTGGGTCACATCCTCCAGCACTGCTCTATCAATAATGGAAAGCAATTTCCCCCGACAGAGCCGGGAGATCACGCAGGCATTCGCGCTCCTCATCTGCTGCCGACAGGATGGGAAGAACTTTAATAAGATGTGATTTGACAGTAACGCAAAACAACAACAGCATTAAGGGAAGAATAATGGCAAAGGCAGCTGTCAAAAACCTCATGTTCTCTAACCAGGAGAAAGAAATCAGAGCTGGCAGGCTGGGCAGCACAGCGTGGCCGAGGGCAGCCAGGTGCCCCTGTGCCCCTCTGCAGCACCCAACCCCCGGGCCATGGGGTGAGGGGGGGAAGGGGTTCAGCCCAGGGATGCCATAAAAACAAACAACCAGGGTGCAATGAAACCGTTGATTTTTAAAAAATATGGTTTTTAATTTAAATGCAAATTCGGTGCTTCGCTATCTGTAGGTCATTTGCACTGACACGCTGCTTAATTAGCAGAGATGAGTCTCGGGAAGCAGTAGCAGTTTAATGGCTGTCCCTTTCCTGAGCATTTGTTTTAAGTTAATTAAAATCTCTTGGAGAGATCCATCCTGCACTGCCAGCTCGGGCTGAGTGCTGCCAGGGCTCTGCGGGCTCCTCTCGCCCTCAAATGGAGCAAGGCACATTTCTTTCTGCATCCCCAGATCTCCTTTGGTGAACCACAAATCACAGCAGTGCTCAGCGCCGGAGCAGCAGTAAATCTGAGCGTGGACGTGGGGGATATTTCTGAACACTGGGACCAATGGCACTCATGAGTCTTCAGATGAGACATTAAACGTAATACAAAGTGGAACCTTGGAAGAGATGAGAGGAGGAGCTGTCCCCGGCGTTACGCACGAGTTAGGTGCAAGAGGATCTCAGTTAGAGATCTGCCTCTGCCAGGGGATGAGCTGGAGGTGAGAGCTGCAAGTCACAGCCCCAAGGTCCTGCCCTGCTCCAGCTGGGACACGGCAGAACGCAGAGCCCTACACAGCACTGAGTCCTGGTAGCAGCCCACAGGCATGAAATGCAGCCAGGACCTGTGGAGAAACACAGCAGGGAAACTGCAGCAGGAGGGAACTCACAGAGAGCCCAGGGCAGCCACACGGCTGTGATGTGACACATGGCACATGGCACAGCCCAGGGACCACAGCGGGAATGGGTGGGCAGCACCCCAGGGAGGCAGGGGAAGGCAGAGAGGCCCTCAGAGGGCACACAGAGCTCGGGAGCAAGCTCCTGCTTGCCAACAAATGCTTACAGATCAATCAGCACAGACCTTTGGCAGCGCAGATCGATCACCTCTCACGGGGACAAAATGAGATAAGCGGTGGTGTTCGTCACACTCCATTTCCCTGCAGAGAGGAACCCCGGCCAGACCTGCTCTGAGCTGCAGGGAGAACAGAGATGATGAGAAGCCACACCACATCCCACCCCAACTCCTCCCATCACCACTCCATGCCCAGAAGCAGCCTGGGCTCCAGGTGTGGGATGGGCAGTGGGGAACAGCCCCGTGCTGTGCCCACCCTCTGGTGCAGAACCTTCCCCTGCTGCCCACGCTGACCTCCTGACCACGGGAAGGCAGAGCTGTGCTGGGAGCACTGCAGGGCCAGGATGGGCACTGCCACACTGCAAAGGGAGGGCGAGGAAGGGACGGGAGCTTCCACGAAAACCCAGTCATCAGCAAAGCCCAAGGGTAGATGCAATTGTTTTCTGTTTTTCCCCTCTCTTTGATGACCCAGTTTTGTGGGGGTTTTTTATTTATTTATTTTTTTCCATCTCATCTCAACCAGGCTGCAGTGTTAATTTTTAAATATGCTTGGGTAACTGAGAGCATTAACTATTCATGATCTTATCTTCAATAGCTGCTGGTTCTCTGACACCGTGCCAGGGCCGGGATGTGCACGGTGAACCTGGGAGGGCTGAGCTCACCCGGGTTGGTGATAGCTGGTTTTTCCTGCACGCCGTGTTGAGCTGATCCTGGGATGGGGTGGGGACTCAGTGCTCCCTGCAGCACCGAGGCCGTCCTCCTGTGGTGACAGAGCCTTGGAAACAGGAGTGTGCAAAGAGCTGATCCCTGGGGAATGCTGCAGACACTGTGAGCTCACCAATAGCAGCAGGCAGCTGTGCTCAGTCCCCAGGCAGGAGCCCAGGACAGCAGGTACACGCAGAGCCTCAGAGCAGGGAACCTCAGCTTCTTCAGCTCTCGCTGGAAAAGCAAAGGAACACAGCATTAGGGACACGAAACAGTGGAAGTAATACCTGCACACAGCCAGCTCTGCCTTGTGGGTCCTGCAAAGGTGACACTGCCCTGCGTGGGGGAGCAGGCACACACTGCATGCAGCACAGAGCTGGGCAGGGGCCCAAGGCTGAGCCCCACGGGGAGCTGCTGCCAAGGTAGAGTGGTGGAGTGTGCCACATGGGGCAGGGACTGCCAAGGTGATGGTCAGAACATGAGCCTGCACAGTTACAGTGGGAGAAATAGGGGAAGGCATAGGAATAAAATACTTACAGCAGCTTGTGGGAAGGATGGCAGCTGGAAGGCAGGCCAAGGAGAAACAGCTGCACAGCCCCAGGACCACTCTGCTGCCATGTGTGTAAGTTAACTCATGAGCCAGGCTTAGTGCCAGCTCCTCTTCCCATCATCAAAGCAAAGGATTGGTGCAACATTCACATTGCAAAGAGTGGAATCCCACCTGAAACTGCTCCGTGAAGTTGACTTTATTTTCTCACCCTATAAAAATTAAATATCATTTAATAACAACACATGATTTGATCTGCAAACTAATGAAAATCACAACGGATGCTCAGGGTATGCAGCATTTTATTGAAGGTATATTACAATAGACAAACATATATTACACATGCTATACAAAATATACATTCTTATGTGGGGAAAGAAAAAATAGTAGGAAATAGCAACAGGGAAACAGAGCAGCTTCTCTCACTGCCCCCCACCAGTTCCCTACTGTGAGTACTTTGGCATTGATTGCAAGAACTGTACACTGAAAACAGAATGGCCACTGCCTGTACCTCCTGGAGGAAAGGCTTAGGAAGAGACACTTGATCTTTATGTGCAGGCCTGCTTAGGAGTTTCCCACAATGCTAAGTACAGTGAGGTGCCCACCTGCCTGCAAGCTTCAGCTATTTACAACGAGCTTATGGACTTCAACAAAGACACCATGGCTCTTGGAAGTGTCTTAATTCACAATGGCAGCTTTTATTTATTTCTAGTTATCCTAGAAATCAGTGCAGCTTTAACTCCTAGATGCCTGACAGTGTTCAGTGTCCTGCCACAGGCAGCCTCATTTTAGAGCCTTCTCCTGGCTAACCACACCTCATGTGAATTGGGTCCTACAGCAGTGCTGTGCATTAGGAACTCCTCAGGTCTGATGCACACCAACATCAACAGTTGCACAGCTGAGAGAGCCACGTAGCTTAACCCCAAAGGAGAGAGGAACAAAAGGAAAACTTAAAAATGATGATGGCAGACCCAGCAGCAGTAGGGACACTGCTGTCCTGCTAGAGGGAAGCCACAGCTCTGCACACACTAAGCAGAGCTCTGCCACATCAGTGTGTGTGAACAGCTGCAGCCAGCAGTCCAACAGCCCAACAGCATCTGCCTTTGCTGCTGCTGTAGTTTCATGACCTGACCTTTCTCATTTGAATTTAAACTGACAGCTCCTGCAACAGAAACAAGTTTGGAGAGAAAATAACCACAACGTCTTAAATGCTGTCTGGGAGGGAAAAGCCTGGAGAAAATAAAACCAGAAAGAAACAAGATTCTTCTTTCAGCAGGTATGTTGTAAGTCCTCAGAACAGTTCAGATGTCAGAGGCCAAGAAGAGTTTCACACACCTCTTTCTCCACTTTATACAAAGGTCAAAGACAATTAGATCCTCTTCCTACTGAAGCTGCTGGCTACCAAGGCAACTGTGGTTGCTTTCAAAACAAAGGTAGGAGCCCTTAATAACATTCACTCATTTGCACAGATTACTATTCAGCCCCAGAGATGTGGGAAAACATTATTCCCAGCATTTCCTGGTTCTTTTACATAACTGTTCCCCAGTCCCCGAAGTTTCAGCTGTGATTTTGCATGACTGCATCTGATCCCTCAGTCACACACACTCTGTCTAGGAATGGCTCAGTGGGAAGCCTGACATACCTGGGCTTCTCCAGAAAGGTTTTTCTGTCTTTATAAAGATACACCACCACACAGCTGTTTTCACTTTGGTACGTGGCCTATGGCTTCAAAGAAACAGAACAGGGACTGAGAAAGCCCTGAGCTCTTCAGGCACTGAAGCACATCAGCTCTGAGTGCAACGTTCTGCTGAATGCCCATCACTGATGGGACCATAACACCTTATACACAAAGATGTATTTTCCCAGAACAAGTCTTTGTAATGCTCTTCCCCCTGATTTTCTCAGGTGTACTCCACTGTAACTAGTGAAGTTTCTGCACTTCCTCTATTTCTCTCACCAAGGACTGGATTTGCAGTAGTGGTTCTCCCCTGTATTGTTTAATTGCTGACCTGTGCAATACCTCCACGTCTTGACCACTCTGTGGCCTACAGAACTGTTAGAGCTCAACAGAGCAAGAATCCTGCCTGCTATTCTATGACAGAAGAAGGCCCACGTGCTTCCTGGCTGTGCAGAGGAAACAGAAGATCCATGGCACAGTCCATGGAGCACTCATCACACGCTTTTCCAACTCATCCCACGCCTTTCATCAAGAAATTCTTTTCAGAAGTTCATTAAACTGTCAGCTATGAACAATACACATGTGCCTCCCTGCAACAAGCACAACACAAAGGCTTTTTAAAGATAGAAGTTCAGATAATCCTCAGACAAACCACTCAGAGGTCCCATCTTAAAGCTATCTTAACAGATGAAAAGAAAATTGTTTTGTACGCCCTTCTTGTTTGTTATTTACAGGAACACGAGAGGCTGCAGCAGGCTAACACTGTTAATGCAGGGTCTGTGGGGCTTTATGCTTCACTGGAAAAGGCAGGTTGCCTAATAGAGAAATTGAAGGACTCACCACACGAATTGTCAGACTTGGAACTCTGCTAACAGAACGGATCAGCTCGCAGTCAGGTCAGCCAAGCTTAATGCACGCAGAGCTGGGCATTAACAATGAAATCCATCAGTGTCACAGTTTCTCTACATACCTACAGTAAATTCACTTCTTTCCAAAACAGATTTCTCCCTTCAGAAACAAGCTTTCAGTCCCACAAAACAAATTATGGCTTGATATGCAGCAGTCAAGACCAACAGCATAATACATACTTTGGCATAATAAAAAATATATTTACATTACAGCCAATGCATTTATATGCTTACTGTGTACAAAATATTTATAAATGCAACTTTATTCACAACTAGAGCTCGTTTTTTCATAGGGGAAAACAACCCCAAAGTGAGACTAGTAACAAACTCCTGCCAACAGGTTGAGGAACAAGAGCTGGCCAAAAGTTTTACGCTTACAATTACTGGGGAATTCCACGAGGAGGCCCTGAACATTTGTTTTCAGGCAGGCAATGTGGTGTGAAATAGCTATGCATTCTTGAGAGATTTTCAAAGTATGCACCAACACAAAGGCTGTTCCCAACGTCAGAAAATCCATGTTTCAATGCTAATCTGTGCTCCAGCACAGACAATAAGGGCAGTGCCCACCTCCTCCTAGGGAGCCTGGCCCAGCTCAGGCAGTCTGGAATTGCAGCCACATGTCCTAAAGCATCTTCGGCCTAGAGGTTAGTCCTGAGGTAGTAAATACAAGTCAGCTGATACAGATTTGCTCCCAAGTCTTCATTTTTGGTGCCTTACGTGGTTTCACTATAGTCGTGAATGTTCCGTGTCCTATTAAAATCAAAGTTATGCTCACGTAACCTGTGGAAAGGTCTGGGGGAAGCAGCCTGCTCCTGGTCACTGTCAGTGATGCCCTCAGTTCGAAGAGGTCGTGAGGCCTCACGGGCTGACTGCTGATGCACAAAGTGAGAGTGGGAGAGAGCCAGGTCTTTGTTCACTCCCCATAAAGGAAGCTGAAAGGGTTCTGAAAAAAGAAACAACAGAAGATGAACAGGAGTGGGTTCGTGATAAATAAACCCAAGTTTTAGATATTTCTGAGTTGTGTTGTTTAGCAACAGCCCCCTTCTGAGGCTGCCTTCTCTGTTTTTGAGAGAATACTTTACTCTCATTTCAGCAATATTTGTTACAGTAACCAGAAACAACATACAGTCTCATTGTGAATTTTTACAAGGGCTACCTGGAGAAAAGTCCAATACATTTACAAAAACAATTATTTTGGAGCTATCCAAAACTCAACCCAGCTCAGACAGAATGGCTACGAGTTTCCTATGTGAAGTTTTAAACCTGGGCTAACAGACACAGAAGGGATCACATCACAAGCTTTAAGAGATGGACTGCACATGAAGAAATACATCTTTTGCAGTATCATCCTCTTGCAAACTGAGGGCTAGCTCTGCTAACAAGGAGTTAGCAAACAGAAGAACTACTCCACGCACTATGGTGTTTGTAGAATTAGCTGTGAACCAACAGCAGTGTAAGGAAGGTCAGTGATATCAGAAAATACAAAACAGCCACAGGGAAAAGGACACGCTCACCATTCATCTGCTGGGAAGAGATCTTCTTCTCACTTATTCTGTCATGGTTGGTAAGGAAGACAGACATGTCCCTGTCCACTAAAAGATTATCAAGAGCACTGTTTTCATGCTGGGTGTGTGCTGCGTATGTTTCCTTAGGCACCTGCACCATGAGATTAGGGAGAGTTTGATCCAGGGGGTCCTCTTCTGTGATGTAGGTGTAGGGACAGTACTCTCGTGTCCTGGAGTAGATGTTTGCGTTGTCGTAACAGTCTGAGCAGATCACCAATGGTGCTGTGCCACCTGACAAACAGGAAGGAAAAAAATGCTCTCAAAGAGGACAAGAACTCTTAATTCCCACTGACTTTCATGGCTTAGTGTGATCCCTGACTTTGGAGACCCCAAAAGAAAGGGGCAGCACAAAACTCTACTGGACACTGTATCAAGGAGTTCTCTAGTGGCAATGCAGCCTTGCTGGGCAGATCACAAACCCTAATCAAGAAACCTCTGGAGGCAACTGCACTACTCTGGGACTTGAAGGACAGCAGTCATGACATCCATATGCAAAGGCACTCATAGCAGACGTGAACCCAGATATTGTTGGACCACAGATTACACCACCTGTATGGAATGCAGCAGCTTTGACTGCAGAGAATAAATACTAAAAGAAAAGCAGGAGATGCTCCAAACTCAAAACATTCAATGGATGCTTTATGAGCAACCTCAACACTTCTCTAAGGAAAGTCACCTTTGATGTTAATATGCAGAACTGCCCTACATTGTGCAACACTGCTGCCAGCTATGAGGTGCAGTGGCATCCTACTGAATGCAAGCAGTACACGTGAGGATGTTGCTTACCATCTGTGCCTTTGTGCACGTAGCTACTGGCTGGAGGCATGAGCTGCTGATGGCTTCCTGCCTCTGAGTTACTGTACCCTTCCTGAGGCTCTGACAGAGTTCCTTGGGAGGATAAATAACTGGGAATGTCAGCAGGTAGGTTCATCTCCTCTGCAAGGCAGAATTCACGTTGATGACGTTAAGAGCTCAGTACCCACATTAACAAAAACACAGACACAATTTCAACACACAAACTGTTGTCTTTTCTCTACCTCAGTGATGAAAAATCCACATAGCTAGCTGAAACCTAACAGGGTCCCCAGCAGATATTCACACACGCTACTTCAAGTCCTAAAGATGTTTGTAAGTGAATTCAAATATTCATTTCCGAACTTCAGTGCTTCCCCTCAATGTAGAACAAATTCAGCGTGTAGGAAATAAAATACACTGCTGATATATAAATAAATAAATAAATGGAAACTTCCCTCTCCACCTGAAAGGTGAACTCGAGCAAATCCCTTAGGAGACTTTAAAAGGAAATCTTTAATCCTTTGATCTGCTGTAACAAAACCAGAAATTTCACTATCCGTGTTTGGGATTGAAAACATGACTGAAGCATGTTGCTGTGGTACTCTACCTGTGTTAGTGATGCTATAATCTTCACTCTTCCTTCTCATGTGGTAGATCACAATAACCCACACCAGGGAAGTTCCCACAACACAGCAAACCACGACAATAATCACAACACCCACTGTTGTCCAGCCATCATCCTCATGGACAATGCCACTCTGGGAAGAATCACAGTTGGGGGAAGCCAGCACATTTAGGTAAATATGTCCACGCTCAGTGCCCAACGTGTTGGACATAATGCATGTGTACTTCCCAGCATCCTCGAGCCCAGCATCCACGATGATGAGGAGCTGATTGGCTGCAGCAAAAAAATGCCTCTCTGTGACAGTCAAAGGCCCATCATCTTTAGTCCAGTTGAGGCGAGGGGCAGGGCTGCCACCAGCTATGCACTGCAGGACAGCAGTTTCACCTCTGGTTACTGTTCTGTCTTCCAGGGGCCTAATAAATGAAGGAGTTTCTATGGCAGTGGAGAAAACAAACAGAAGAACCGTAAGATAACTTCACAGAGCAACCACACTGTGTATTCCATGAGATATAAAAATCTGATCTTATAACCTGAATGCAAACATGAGCAAGGAAGCACAGGATCTAGCACTCAAAACATCCCCAACCTCTGCCAAGCAGTTAGAGATACTGTTCCAGATGCAGCACGTTTAAATTTCAAGTTTGGTGGACAGGGCTGTTTGTGGTGCAACTACCAGGGCAAAAAAGAGTCTTCTCTTTTTCCTTATTATAGAGTACCACCTACAGCCAGAGGAATAAGAACCTATTTTCTTCATATTTTCTGTTAACTTCTTTCTTTAGGACTTAAGCCTGCTATTACAGATAAGCTATACAATCACTGCAGGAGCTAAAGAATCCATTCCAGCAGAGGTGAGCACGTCTCTTACCTAACACTGTCAGTGTAGCATTTGCTGACAAACCACCAGCATCATTTTGTGCCATACAGCTATAGATGCCCATGTCTTCTATCTTCACATTTGCAATGAAGAACACATCATCCTCAGGCATGACATGCATTCTCCTCTCTCGTGCAGCAGGGAAGTCTGTACCACCATCTTTCTGCCAGGAGATCTGAGGAGTGGGGTGGCCCTCTGCAGCACACTCCAGTCGGGCCATAGCCCCAGTGCGGATAGTAAGATCCATGGGGGTTTTCAGGAAGGAAGGTAGCTCTGGATCAAGAGAGACATTAAAGCTTCAGTATTTTCAGTACCAGGGAAAAAAAATTAAGCAGCAAAAGCTCCACAGCACAGAATACCTGAAAATAAAGAAATCTGAAATATACCTCTATTTCTTCCTTTCCTTCTAATGAGCTGCACTTACTTTCAGTGCTCATTTCTAAAAGCCTAGCCCTCAAATATACTATCTAAGTACAGAATCTACTGTGATCATTTAAGATCTTTAAGACAACACTTTTAATGGGGAAAAGACATGCTGAAGGAGCTGGGCCAGTCTGGAGAAAAGAGGGCTGCAGGGAAACCTCATTACAGCCTCCTGGTATTCAGGAGATTATAAACAGGAGAGAAATCAACTTTTTAGACTGGCAGGGGAGGTAGAATGGTTTTAAACTAAGGGAGGGGGAAATTTTTCACTGAGAGTATGGTAAGGGGTGGGAAGAGGTTGCCCAGAGGTTGTGGATGCCTCCTCCCTGGAGGCATTCAAGGCTAGGTTGGATGGGGCCCTGGGCAACCTGACCGAATATTTGATCCAGCTCCTGGCAAACCTGTCTGTGGCAGGGGGATTGGAACATGATGATTCCTGAGGTCCCTTCCAATCCAAGCCATTCTCTCTTTCCTGGTAATAGGGAAGGTGAACTTCCACCTCCACAGCTGAAGTCTGCATTATCTGTTCTACACAAGCAAGAGAAAAAACACATGCATCTCTGCTCTCCGACATAAGGGGGAACAGTGGTCTGCTAGGTGATGTAAGTATTGTAGGTGATGTAAATGTGGTGTTCCCAACTTCCTCCTCTGAAATCAAAATAATATAAACCCTTCATTTTGGCTAAAATAACAATAAAAAAGGAATTCATGAATTGATTTTTCAGAGTTTGTTTTCAGTACCACAAGCTACTTTATTTTTGTTGAATCTTCTCCAGCTAGGGCAAAGTGCCTAGTTAATGAAGAGACAGCAGAGGGAGCTTTTAGTTTAAGGAGGGAGCTTTTAGTCTTCTTCCACTCAGCCAGATCAACAACTAACTGAACTATAATCTCCCAAGCTTTCACATCTGCCCCTTTTCAAAAGTGAACAGAAAGCCTTCCACTAACAATTCTTTCCTGTTTTACTGAAAGGTATTTGGTCTAAATTCCTGCAAGACATTACTGTGAGGCAACTTTGGGCCTGCTCTAATAGAGAACTAAGGAATCCTAATAGATTTTATGAGTCAAAGTGGAAGTGTCAGAAACAGACCTGTTCTACTTTGTGTTTCTTCCACATCACTGTTATTGCTTACCATGAACAGTCAGCTTGGCTTTGTCAGAATAGTTGGAGCCAAAGTGATTGGTGACGATGCACTGATATCTTCCTTCATCAGTGAAGTTCACATTGAAAAGGTGCAGAACAGTGGTGTACTCCACAATCTCACCGTTCTGCTGCTGATACCTGGCAAAATTCTCAACCTCTGCATCATACAGCATTTCGCTGTCCTTACGCCAGGCAGTGGACATGGGTGAATCACTGCTGCTCACAGCAGTGCAGGTCAGAGTCACGTTCATGCCGCGCAGAGCGATGGTGGTCTCAGGATGCACACGTATCTGTGGTTTAGGGAAATTGTCTGAAAATAAAAGCAGCGAGGTTAGCTACTTTCCTCTTCAACATGCAATCAATATTGCAAGAAAACTCACCCAAAAGAGTAAGCAGAGTGAAAGCTGTAGGAACAGATGTCTTGCTTGGGAGGATATTTATAGCTGGGTATTGAGCTGTTTTTATTTGGAAATGAAGCTATGAACAGAGGATTAGAATCACAGGTAGGAGTACTGAAGAAGCACTGAGAGCAATCAGTGCAGAATCATGCTCTTCAGTAGTGCCCTTTCTTTTCTACAACTTTCTGGAACTTGTTGAGATTACATGCTCAGCTGAGCAGCTGGGTTAGTTCTCAAAGAGTAGATTCACTTTCAGACAGTTTAAATATCCTGAAAAGCCTTTAAAGTTACACAAATGCAAAGCACTGAAAGCAGCTTACACTATCTCATTTGAACAGCTATTTTGACACCTCTTATTACAGCAGACATTCTCACAGGCACACAGTGCTCAATGTTGGTAACACTGGAATGGAGAAGTATATGTTTGTGCCTACATGGTGATTACTGTATCCCTCACCACCAAAACAATTAAAGAATTATGCATGCAAAAGCAACATTTGTTAGACTACTCCGTTGGAAAACAGAATAGCAGGCTATTTCCAGCACTGCTACAGATTTCACATGACTGTAGGCAGTCTCTCAGTTTTCCATTTCACAGTTTGGTTACAGAAATAAATAGGCTTATGTCTGAAAATGTGGCAGCACAGAGACCAGATCAGCGTTACAGATATTGAGCATCTGAAGAGCTGCCACAGCATTAACTACCCTGCTCTTGCTGGTATGGAGAGGAGCAAACAAAGAGCCAAATACCTCTCATAAAGCAAAAGGCATTCATACACAGGAGGAATGGAAACAATATCAGTTTTTAAACAGTAACCTAAATGAAAAACAAAGCAATCTCGCAGAATTACACTGACCAAGCACCTCCAGCAGTGCTGCAGTCTGGTTTCAGAAAGACACATGCACAGATCTGAGTCACCATGATTTGATGCCAAAAATAATTAAAAATACAAACCACAGACGAAGTCATTGGGGCCCACACTGAAAAGGCTCTGCCCTGCTAACCACTCAGGGTGAGCACAGCTGACGTTTACAGCCTCCTGTAAGTGACTGTCAGTGAGCCACTGTGGCAGCCACTTCAACTGGCAATCACAGAGCAAGCTGCTGGTGTTCAAAATCCTGCAGAAACAAGGCAAAATGCAGGTGTGGTTAAAGCTGATGCATTTCACACTCTGACATGTGATTTCACACAGTGGAACGATTTCAAAGCATATATACTTTCAGAAATTATAGGATTTGCAGTCTTTCTTCCTGCTCAAGCTCTTCACCTTCCTCAGACCAGTAGACCTTGCAGCCTAACACTCCATATGACCAAGACTAACCAGATAACAGTTTTAAAACAGATCATATGATATTCAGAGAGTTTATCTCATAGAGACAACTCTATTACACTAGGATTAGTCTTGGGTGTGAAGGTCACTTCACATTATCATTTTACATGTCTGAAGATGACAAGAGGTTCTAGCAGCTTAAGCATCCACTGAGCAACTAAAGACTTCTGTCCAGCTGTGAATATTAAGGTCTTTCCCTAGCCTGGAAAAGGGGATGACAAAATGTACATTTTGATACCCCACCCCCCCCAAATCCTGGTGAATCATTTATTCTAATCACCAGTGCAATAAAATAAAAGTTTTACTGATTATAACTAAGGAAACGGAGATGCAAATTTAGTCAAGCCCTAAATCAAACTTAGTACACTGTCAGTGACTTTGAGTTGACAAGTTACTAGCACTGCTTTGACTCTTCTGTTAGGAGCGTCGGGTGTACTTCAGTCAATTCTACAACAGCTCATGGATTCTTTACAAAAGCAAGAATTGTAAGAACTGTAAAGAACTGCCATAAACTTACAGCTCCTTCAGCTGAGCCTGGGCAAATGCATTTTCTTGGACGGACATTACTGCGTTGTTGCTCAAATCTCTGCAAAGAACAACAATGGGTACGAATGATTTCAAGTCTACCTTCAGTTAAATCACTGAAAATTTGAGAGAGAATACAAGATTGAAAGCAATCAACAACTAGTAGATCTACAGAGCAAAGTACTTACAGATGTTCGAGTCCTTCAAGACCAGAGAATGCTTTCTTCGTGATTGACTTAATCTGATTTCCTTGCAAGATTCTGCAACACAAGCACACCCCAAGCCCAGAAAGCAGTCAATGTCAAAGTAAGCTCATAAATAAGACCCCAAAGAAGTTCCCGAAGATGTTTAACAAAGGTTTTCTTCATTCTAGAAGAGTTTAAGCTCAAAAATAGCATTCAGCCATTTAAGGCTCAACTCATTTTCTTAAGGACAGTATTTTTCTATCTTTAACTTTGAGATGGGCCAGAAGATAATTAAACCAGCAGAATGGAACAGTGGTAACAGAACCTGGGAGGGAGCAACAAGCTCCTAATACCAATCTGCCACAGCCACATTAGCTCCTCAGACTGCACATTTGTCATGAACTGTGTTTGCAGTTTCACAGAATGGGTTATTCTCCTACAAAGCACACAGCACTGAATAGTGTTGAAGTACTGAAAAGCTGCTAATTGAATGCTGTTTCATATTTGCTGAAAAATACTTCCCCCCCCACCTCCCTTCAGAGAAGCAGTTAAGTTTTGCCCAAACTGAAACAAAAAGAATAACAGTCACCACTCAGCAATAGTGAGCCACTCAGTAACAGCTGCAGATAAATGTCTAACATCCTCACACTGGTCCTGCAAAGCCATCTAGTGCTACACAGACCCAGTGGTCACGAACACGGAACCCAAATCTACAGCAAGTTGTCCTAGTACAGAAGAGGAACCACAGCTGCCAATCAGAAAGGCTTTCTGACTCGCAACATTCACAATCACATAATATTTTGCACTTTCCCTCTTTTGTTTGCCTCAGAAGCACTGTCACTCTGATGTTTTGTAATACGTACAGTTTATCCAACCTGCTGAGTCCCACGAATGCTTCATTTGCATCCTCTATGGCCCAGGAGATCTCATTGTTCCCCAGGTCCCTGCAGGAGCAGAAAAGTCCTCTTACAAACCTTGCAACATCATCATGATCACTGCTAGTGCTTAGCGATGGAAGAGAACTTACTGTTATATATGCCTGGTAAAGGTGTTCTGGGTCAGGCACTGGAACAGGTTCCCCAGGAAAGTGGTCACAGCACCAAGCCTGCTGGAGGTCAAGAAGCGTTTGGAAAACGCTCTTAAGACATATGTGTAAATTTTTAGGTAGCCCTGTGCAGAGCTTGGAGTTGGACACAATGACTCTCACGGGTCCCTTCCAGCTTGGGGCATTCTGTGATTCTATGGGACAGTGTCACCTGGAAGGTCTCAGATCTTTTATATAACTATGTCAGAAGATGAACATTCAACTCTCGGAAAACAGATCTGTCGAAGATCAGTGCCTCAGACAGAACCAGAGATGAATTCTGAAATATAATTTCTTGATGTGGTATTTAAGGAAAGATCCAGCCTGATGAGCAGCTCTCACGTGATGGATCACTTACCAGGAGCTGGGAGAGGCTCCTGCAGCAAGTTGGTTCATGCAAGTGAATTAACCAATACACTTGCAGCATTAACCCTCCTGAGTAACAGGCTTATAACAGCATCAGCATATTAAGAGATTACACACAGGTTATGGAACAAGGTTGCCAGGCACAAAGAAGTAGATTTTCAGACTGAAGTTGATATTCTGCTCACAAATCTTGTTACAAGCTAATTTGCTTTATCTGTTTGATCTCTGTGCAGCTCTTCTGCCCCTCACACAGGACAGTGTGCTCTAAGCAGTAAAAGCAATAGGGCAGCATGGCCTTGGAATGATTAAATGCTATTTAGAAGGTGAAATAAATTCAGTACTTTCAGCCAGAATGGCACGGACTGAGCAAAGAGTTCCTACTGATAAAGCTGAAGTTTTGTGCCTTAAAACCACTTTGCACAGAAGAATTTGCAGACAGCTGTGTTTAAAGGAAGATACACAGATGAAAATGAGGCTGTATTACACCTTAGCAGATAGCATCACACACCTCAGCCTGATGGACCTCCCAAAGAAGCTGTGACATAGAACACTTACTATGCACACAAATGTGTGTAGCATCTCATATAACACTACCTTCCTTGTGCTAAGGGTGGAAAAAGGCAGTATCTATATTCCCTTGGGTGAGGTTGTAAATGTATAGATCAGTGTCCTGGAAGAGACTAGGATCAGTCTCCAGGATGTTCTCAGGGGTATCACACTTTCTTACTTTGAATGCCTCGTTCTTAATACCTTGCAGGAGTCATTTCTGCAATATATGTACTTTCAAGTTCACAAATTCACAATTCATGTACCCCAGGGACTTCCACGTGGCCTGAGCACTTGCTGACATTAAGGTATTTTCCTCTTTGGAATGTGTTCAGTTGAATGTACTGGATATGGATATGATCTAATGAGAAAAACGACTAGATGAGTAATATGCCAAACGCATTCCCAAGTTGCCAACTCTGATGATTTGAACTATTCTCTTGAATTCTCTCCAGGTCTGCTTCAGAATTTTATAGTAAGAATGCCAGAGAGGCATCAAGGTTGAGTTACAGTATAACGAAGTAATTAATGTTGGAGAATTTAGAACTTGTGCTACTCAATACACTTTCAATCTCACTGTGCTCTTATTACCTTTTGCTTTACATACAGATTTGAGTTTGTTCTTGGTCATCAAGATGACCTTGCAGAATGGTGGCAGGAGCTGAATATACAAAAACTTAAGCCAGTCTTAGCACTGTGGCTTGTATACAGTTCATCTCAATCTGACAGCACCACAGTATCTCTTGTTCGAAGTATTTTCACACTCCAATACTTCAACTGCTCAGTAAAATGAGTGAGCTGCCCCAAAAAAGCCCCTCATTGTGTGAGATGAGGAGTGTGCTCCTTCTGCTTGGATGGGCACAAATGCTTGGAGCTGCTGTCCTGCAAATTCCTGCAGCCTGAAGCAGACTGCACCCATTCAGCTGTTCCTCGCCCCTGAGGAGCCCGGGAAAACCGACTAATTAATCTGCTCTTGTTCTTTTTTCATGCTACTCTAAATCTAAGAAATTGGTCCTAATTATTTCATTAAAAGGTTGCATTAAGGTTAACAGAATATGACTGCTTACATAAATTTCTCTGATAAGTTTGCTTATTTAAGCATTTATTTAACGAACTGACAGAGGGGTTATAAACTTTCACTCCTTTCTCCACTATCTTTGTTTGGGATGATCATAAATGTTTGGATCTACTTGAAGTTTTTTGTTTTCTTCTTAATTAATGCTTGGGTCCTGTCAGCAATATTGAACAGCTCCAGCTGGTAGCAAAAGTCCTGGCAAATGCAGAGCTGTGCTTCTGATGAAAAGGAGCAATCCTACTCCTCTCCTACGTGCTGCGCTGGGACTCCTGCACACTACAGTGACCAGTTCCAACCCTAATAACAACACCTGGAATAAAGTGAGGTCCAGACTGGCATTTCTGCAAGCTCACTATCCACCCACACCTCCTCATACCTGGTATGGAATGCAACCAAGCACTCAAGGTCCTCAAGTCACTGTTCCTTACCACCACTAAAATTACGTGGTTGATTTGTGTTAGCTATGCCAAGGCTCTGTTATCTGAGCACATAAAACACTGATCAGCCCTGTCACATCTGAAGGCAGGACAGCACACAAGAACAGCCAAACACTGATCTCAGACTTGCTGAGCACCAACGCTTCATCATCTTTACTTCCAAAAAGTTTTGCTGCATTAAAATGAGATGGTTACACAAAATGTTCCATACTCACAAGGTTCGAAGGTTTGTCAGACCTCTGAAGACACCATCAGCAATGTGACTAATGTGGTTGTCTCCCAGGTTCAGTTTCTCCAGCAAACCAAGTCCCACGAAGGCAGACTCCCTGAGGCGAGTTAGCTGGTTGTATGACAGGTCCCTGAAAACATTCAACAGGCATTTCAGAAGCACACAGAGGGGATTTATTACAATGACATTATCAAATGATTAAGTACTGAATCTTGATTAATTACCAACAGAACACTTACTAAAAAAAAAAAATAAGTGAAATACACAGTCTTAGCAAGGAAGTCAAGTACTTCCTTCAGTAAGTCTCTACATTTGTGCCAGCCAATATGTTATTTGCAACATTACAAAATCTCCACTGAAAAGCAGCCCAGGTCTTACAGCTCAGCAAGTCTTTGGCAGAACTCCCACGCATCTGGGCTGATCCTGTTAATGGCATTCTGGCTAACGAAGAGTTGTTGCAGTGTCCGCAGACCATACAGCCAGCCCTTGTTTACTTCTGTTAAGTTATTATGTTCCAGTTCTCTAAGGAAAATGGAAGGAAAAACGTTTGTCAAACAGATAATAAATAAAATATTTATTTCCAAAATTTGACCTGGTAGGCCTCGAAATGATTTACTAACACTGAACCCTATAGAACCTGAAATGCATGATTAGATTCATTTAATAGAAACCAAGAATGAAAAGGATATATAAAAGAACCAGTGGCTACAGCAACCCAGCAGCTGAACTGAAATTGCAGTCTCTGTCCTAAAAGATAACTTTAAAAAAAAAAAAAAAACACCTTTTGCTAACACTGCATGGCATACAGAGACAGTATCCTTCCACCTGTACAGTAACCAGAGGCACCAACAGAATGGGAAAATGAAGATCCATAAACTCATGTCCTGCAATGATCACTGATGTTTCAGCACAGCTTTGGTGCAAGGGAAGTCAAACAGGACATGATTCTGTGCCCCCCACCCCAAAAGTGCCATAGAGAAATTCTAGCACTATATATACTCACAATTCTTCTATACTATTGAGGCCAAAGAACGCTCCATCCATGAGTCTGCTAATCCCATTGCGCTGCATTTTTAAGGATTTTAGGGACTCCAGGCCCTGGAATGTAAGACTCTCCACGATTTTAATCCGGTTCCTTTTCAGTTCCCTTATATAAACAGACAGCAAAATATTAAAACATAATTAATGCACACATCATGATGAACAACACCAATGCACACAGCACCTTCGTGAGCTTTCAAGACCACTACTTACAGAAACTGCACGTGAGGCAATTTGAAGATCTTTGGTGGAATCACACTAATCCTATTTCTGTTCAGCTTCAGCACTATGAGAGAGCTAGATAAATTATCGAGACAGCCTGCTTCCAGGGTAGTGATTCTGTTGTTACTCAGATTCCTAAGGGAGAAAGAGGGAAAAGAAGTCTTTTAGAACATGGAGAACTCTATGAACAAAACCACAGGCCCACACTTTCAGCTAGGCATGGTTAAGACAATGTCAACAAGGATCTACATAAAATGAGCTGAAATCATTCCGTGTCCCTGCTGGCTGATGTACCAGCACTCTGACAGCAGCAGCTACTGCCTTCCATGTTATCTGAGAAAAAGCAATGCAAATTGCTATGAACAGCATTTCATTTCAAGCACATTTGTCCCTACCAGCTCAAATACAGAAACGTAGAGCGGGTGAGGTATTCAACACTACTGCCAGGAACCCCAGGCACGACAGAGCACATACTCACAGGTACTTCAGTTGCATCCGTGGAAAAGAAGCAGCTTTAATTTCTGAGATAAGATTGGAACTCAGATCTAGATTTTCCAACGAAAGGTAAACTTGGAGCTGCTCAGCGTTTATTTCTGGAATGGTATTGTGCACCCTGAAAGACACCAGCAAAAGGTGATTCCCAAAACGTCCCATCCTTCGTGCTGCACAGCTGAAACAGCTGTAGGATGCTGTATATCAGCATTATCAGTGCACCTCCCAAACTGGAAACGCAGCACACGCTTCAGAACCCTCATTCTTAAAGCAGTACTGAAAATCCAAGAGTTATTTGCTGCCCTGACATACAGACAGAATCAAATTCTGGGTTTGCAATCAGGCTGTTCTTTGCGCAAAGTGTCACTCCAAGACCCAACCCCACCCCTTCAAAACTGCCTGCCCTAGTCGACTGCGCTTGATTGGTAATTCATGGTGACTCGAGTTGTCTCACTGATTGTAATTCTGCAAAGGAGTGCTTACGGTTCCCCAAAGCACTGCTACGATTCCCCCATTTGCTAAACAAGAAAAAAAGCAGACAAGCTGTTACTTACAGTGACAGAAGGGTGATATTAGAGGTCGTTTCTCCAAAATACGGAATTTCACTTAGCTCATTGTAATTCATTTTCCTTAAAGTAAAAAAACAATTCTTTACTGATGCTTCCAAGAGGAGAAAATCCCTTCCATATGCATTTTCTGCTGTATGCATATCACCGAACATTCAACAGTTTCATCTTAATAACATTAGCTGACAAGGCAGATAGTATAAACACCAACAATGTGAAAAACGTCACAGTGAGGCACATCAGGTTCCCCCAGTTTTAACGGGCACCATCACTCCTCTTTAACTCACAATCCACCAGAATGAAAACAAATGTTTTCATTTCTTTTTACATGTATCAGTCTTCTCATCTTTTATGAGAAAGTTTTCTTTCAATGAAATCAGTTTTACATAAAATACGCTGCCAGCAAAGCATCCATGTTAAATTAACCAGGATGGGATATTTTTGCAAGTCAGACCAGTTATCTAGGTGTGCAGCACTCATTACAATTAGGCTGTAAGTTTAGCATCGTGAAAAATGCTTACACTTCTTGCAGCGTGTGAGCAGCCAAATCGAGGCTCCAGTTGGATGACAATATATGGTTATGACTTAAATCCCTAGAGAACAAAGAGAAAAGTTATTCTGGTTGCAGGAACTAAGTGAAAAGGTGCACTTCATGCAACCTAAAAGCTGCAAATTGATGCATACAATTCTGCTTTCACTACAGGAGGGAGATGCTCCTCCTATGGTGGGTGACTCTCTTATTTTGAGAGATGTTTTATCTAGTTCATACTTAGAGAAGCACTGACTTATTTACACCTGGTTTACTGCTGTCCTGACTGAAGGAGGCTGACACATGGTTGGACACAAAGTCTAAAGCACGGCCTGATCTATAAACTGACAACAGGATGGCTGAGGCTGCTGCTCCATATGGAACCAGACACCATCCCCTCAACCTGAAAAAGCCAACAACTAACCATGCCCCAGCAGGTGAGCTCCGAACAACATTACAGTGCAGACATACAGAACAGAACACGCTAAGTCCCTGACTTCCCACTGCTATCCATCACCCTCCAGTTATCCACAGAGCACGTGCAATTTAGCAGGAAAAAATGCAGTTACAGCTGCCTGCTTTCATCAGGAAAACGAACTCTGAAGGTGCTTTCCTGGCAGCAAACAAAACCAGAGCACGCTGCCAGTATCACTGCAAGCAGTCTGGCAGTTATGAGAAAGGGGATGTCTTGGTCCGTGGAGATGGGTGAAATAACTGTGTGTGGGGGGAACACATCTGGGACGTTGTGATGTGAGGAAAAACACGCTTCGAGCAATTTCAAACAGCTTTTATGCGTTACGACTCGTTGAGATTCAGAACCGCTACGGCTGTCAGACAGAAAGAAAAATTTCATCCCCCCAACGCTCCCCACGTGCCAAAATCCTGAAAGCCACAACAGAGAGCGCGCTTAATTGTTGTTTGCAGCAGATGTCGGATTGCATAACGCTGCTCAGCGCCAGCGCTGCGCCCAGCACGGCTCCCAGGGAAGGCCGAGCCTCCAAGCTCACCCCTCCAGCACCGAGCGCATCCCCGATCCCCGCACACCCTCACACCCCTCCAAATATTTCTGGACAAATCAGCTCTATGTCTCCGCCGAACCGAGCAGCGCGTGGCCCCGCAGTCCCGCGGCACCGCCCGGAGGCCGAGCGCGGCTGTCGGCACCCGCAGACCCGTTAGGCCTCGCCCGCAACCCTCCGCCCGCTAGGCCGCGGCCTCCGCTCCGCCCGCCCGGCTCCGCCCCGCGCTCACTCACAGCGCCGTGATGCCGGCGGGCGGCGGTGGGATCCTCCGTGGGCCCGGCCCGCTCGACAGGCGCTGCCGGCTGCAGTCCAGCAGGCCGCGGCGGCACGAGCACGGCGCGGGGCAGGGCACGACCGCGGCCGCCCGCACCCACAGCGCCGTGAGCGG
>VXAB01012471.1:132540-189711 GCA_013399175.1 Odontophorus gujanensis
GGCCCCAGGCCTGAGGCCCCTCTCCTCCCTGTCCTCTGAGGCAGCCACTTGAAAGTCTTTGTTTCTCTTCTCTGGAAGGAAATGAAGCTGCGGATCAGGTTCCCAAGATGGAAAAGCAATTTCTCCCCTTTTAAATTGCCCCCATCTTGTTTCGCTTCCTAATCACCGCTGGCAGGGCTTGCACAAGCCACAAGCACTGGGCACTGCCCACCAAGCCCGGGGCCTCCAGCCCAGCACTGAGCCATCCCTGTGCAGCAGGGCTGAGTGCAGGATCCGGAGCTACGGTTCTATTCCCACTACAGCAGAGGCGAGAGCCCAGGTTTCCTTGGCGTGGATCTCGCTGCCAAGTTCCTCTGCCTGCTTGGCTGTGCTTGCCAGCTTGAAATTCACTTGGGAAAAAAACAAAAAACTTAGACCAACAAATAGCAAATAACAAGCCTGGCAGCTGGCCAGCGATTCAAAGGCTCCAAAAATGAACTAAATTTGCAGCTGGCCACGTTCCCTGCCTGTTTTGGCAGCAGCGCTGCCGTCTGAACGGCAGAGCGGTGCGGAGCGCTGCTCGGGCGCTGCGGGAGCGCTGCTGGGATTGGAGTGCTGCGCTTTGTGCTCACGTTGGCTGCAGGGAAGCAGGTGCCGGGCCAAGGAGCGTGCCCCACGGAGCTGTTTGCAAACAGCGGAGCTCAGCACGGCCGCACCGCTCCGTGCCCGGGGCACAGCGGTACTGCACCGCGGCCCAGTGCTGCTGGGGATGGGGGGTGGGAGGCCCGGCGTTATAATGCCGAGTGACACCGGGGAGCGGAGGTGGGCGGCACCGCTCGGTCCCCCGCTCCAGGACGGCGGTAATTGGATCCCGGGATTTGCTGAGTGATACCGCGGATTATTTCACAGCCACCGCGTGCCGGGGTAATCTTGTTACGGTATTACGCAGCCACGTGCACGCGCAGCTCTGCAGCGCGCACGCGGGGATCTGCTCGGAGCCTTCGTGTCGTCTGAAATCTCACGTTGGGTGGGAGCAGAGCAGGAGCAGCGGCGAGCTGGGGCAGAGCCAGGCTGAGCAGCGGCTTCCTGCGGCTCTCGGCCCTCGGTGCGGGACGGGGACGTGCACACTGCGGGGCATAGGGTCTGTGTGTTACCCGGGGAGCGACGATCTTTGGTGCGTGTGCCCCAGTGAACTTCCACCCACGAAACGCGTATGTGTGCCTGGCA
Organism: Odontophorus gujanensis; assembly: GCA_013399175.1. Classification (NCBI taxonomy): domain Eukaryota; kingdom Metazoa; phylum Chordata; class Aves; order Galliformes; family Odontophoridae; genus Odontophorus; species Odontophorus gujanensis. Next base: position 133,747 of record VXAB01012471.1, read on the forward strand.
GCGGTGGGTTTAATCAAAAACAAGCTGCTGTGGTGTTTTTTTGGCTTGTTTTTGTCTCCCGCAGATTTCCAGGTTAACTTTGGACCGTGATGATAACAAATTATCTGTTAAATGCACATTTGAAGGGAAGCTAACTTTGGTATGTCTGACACGGCTCTGGCTGCTCCTGATCCATTTTTCTCTGGCTTTTTTTGTGCCTATTAATACATTTTGTTCTTTAAAGCCTGTAAACCAGGGAAAGGGTGTCAGTGTCTTCATCCCAGGAGGGGGCACGACCTGCTTAGAAGGAAGGCAGGCTTTATTTATCCTGAAGTGGGGCTTGGGGAATAACAGCAATGTTTGTTGACCCACAGAGGACGGCCTTATCAGCTGTTATTAGAGAGGGATGATAGTGCAGAATGAGCAGCTTGTGGGGCACATTTACCCCACTCTGTTTATGGGATATCTTTTTGGATGGAGGCTGCGGTTGTTCCAGGATCTTCTTCTGCATCTCTGTGGGGCCAGCACATGCATGCACACGGCCAGATTCCTGCCACGGGCTGCTGTGCGGCTGTGACTGGGTCAAAAGACATTTTGTGGGGCACCCTCAGGTGAGAAAGCAGTCCTGGCTTGTACCTCAGTCATCAGATTGCTTTGCGTAACTTCTCTGCCTTCACAGCTCAACCGCAGGAGTTATGCTCAGCAAACTCAGACAGCACACGAAGAGCACAGGGCCGAATTGGGCTGCGAGCAGTGGTTTTCATGGGTGCTTGGCAGTGTTTACCCCGGGGTGTAATCTCAGGGTGTACTGACTGTCTGCCCGTGGCAGCGCTGCGCTATCTCAGACAGCAGCACTGTGCTGGTGGTGTCACTGTGGGAGCTGAGTGCAGCAGAGCAGGGGGATCTCAGAGCATGGCCGGAGCTGGGGGAGCAGCGGGACGGCCCCACAGCAGCTTCTCGGGCAAAGAGTCACCTGCAGCCCTTCTGCTGAAGCAAAAGGCAAAGTCCCATCAACCGCCCAGGGCCAGGACTTCCTCCAGCGCTCAGTGTACTTTGGTGGTGCTGGACTTGGGCCTGTGTGTGTACACAGGGCCAGGGCCCAATGTGCTTCAGAGGGTGCCGGCTCTGCAGCCAGCTCTGGGGACAAACACCCAGCACAGGGCCCCACCTTTCCCCCAGAATGGTCCCATTCACCCATCCCAGCAGCCCCGGGGCTGCGCACACCGGCAGCTGCCATGCATGCAGCACGCCGTGCTATGAGCTCCTCTCCAGGGATCTTTCCTCCCAGTTTGCGCAGTCGAACAAAGCCAGAGGACGGAGGCTTTCCTGACATTGTCCATCCCAGCTCTTTGGGAACGGAACAAGCTGGGTTTTGGAACAAGCGACACATCTGTGTATTTACACATGCACACAAAAGGTCGTGTGCTCACCGGTGTTGAACGGGAGCAAAACGTGGCTGTCCCATTGCCAAACCCTGCCAGCAAGGGGAAGGCCAGGAGAGCAGTGCTGATACACACAGCTGGGGAAGCTGCCAGTGTGCAGAGCTCGGCGGGGACAGCACGGTGGGGGCTTTCCTTCCACTGCTCACACCCACACAGCTGGGGGTGAGCAGTGGGGTGCTGGGACAGTGCTGCTCCACCCCAACACCAGGATGCTGCCATGCTGCTGTCAGCAAGCAGCACTGGGGCACCTGAGTGGGCTGGCAGGGGGCAGAGGCGTGGAACAAAGTCCATGCTCGGTCCCCATGGCCTCACTCAGCCTTAGAAGCCAGGACACTCTCACTCCCTGGGTGTGAATGTGGCTCCAGCAGCTCCAAATCTGCTCTGCTCAGATGCCCATGGGGCTCTGCATCCCCCTGACTAGTGCAGGGGAAATGAGCGTGTCCGAGACCCTGAGGCTGCTGCCTTCCCCTCCTCACTGTCACACAGGCACAGAGCAGCCCCGGTCCCATCCTGGCAGAGGGAGCACCCACCGTGAGGACGGGACCAGCCCTGCTGCTGGCCACAGGAATGTGTGTAGGGCCCCAGGGCTGCAAATGCCTTCCTCCTGCAGGTGTCTTCCTTCCCATGGCTCCTGCTAACCTGGCCACCCTTGCTCACCCCATTCAGGTAGTCAGCATTTCCCATACTGCATGGAAGGTGTAGGCTCCTCTCATCCACCCAGGCCAGGAAATCCCAGCCCTCTGGTGCTTGCCAGGCTCCAGGTTTAAAAATACTTAAAGAAAATAATCCTCAGTCTCATTGAGGCCAGAGAAATGCTGGGCAGGTTACAGAACAAATATTGGCGGCTGTGTTTTGTCTCCTCGGCTCCTACACTCCGGCCCTTGGCTCGGCACTCTCTGCCTCCTGGGGACTCACACATCAGTGATGTCCCGGGACCGTGCTGGCAGTGCTGCCAGGCAGGGCAGGCTCTGGACATTTCCTGCTGTGCTCCCTAAGGCCCTGAGGTTTTTCCTCCACTGCTTCAGAGCTCTGAGAGTGCACTGAGCTCACCAAAGATGATGCAGAACTGAAAATACCAAGTAACACACAGAGAAATCAGGCGTTGTGCAACATCCCAGGGAAACAGCTGCTGCAGCGTGGGACCAGAGCTGGAGAGCAGCCTGGAGCTCCAGATTTTCCCCATGGTGAGACTGTCCTGAGATCATTGTGTGAGCAACCACATTTACCATCCTAGCAGGAACAGGATGGGATCCAAAGGGGCAACAGTGGGGGCTGATCCCAGTGGAGCTGTCATGGCAATGGACGCCACTGGCAGCAGCTGTGGGACACACAGAAATGACATGGGCTCTGTGGTCAGGGACAGAAGGGAGAGGACAAGGCAGTGCTATTGACACATGAAGTCATTTCACGTGGGATGTGGTTAAATGATCTGCAGAGCCCCCACCTCTTCCTCCCCACCCCAAGAACAGGAATAAAGTCATTAAAACAGTGTGTTCTGGGACAGCAAAATCCTGTGGGAGAGCACAGAGGCCTGGCCAGGTCCCCCTGCTCTGCTGAACCGGACCCTGCACTGGTCAAACGGTCTGGGTGTCCCCGAGGCACTGACCCCAGTGTGAGGGGATGGGAGTGGAGCTGCAGTGGGGTTTTCCTCTGCAGCATCACCCTGAGGATGGGTCCCTTATCCCACACCAGCGTGGTGCAGCATCCTGGGGCTCTGCCATGATCCACCTCCAGGTGGGCTCTGAGCCCCTCCACCCCCCTGCAGGCAGGGAGAACACCAGAGTGGGGACCTGTTGGGCAGCCAGCACTCAGGGAGCTGCACTGGGAGAACACAGGCAGCAATCTGCAGTAGGATCAGCAGCCCCCGCAGCACACAGTGGCCTTCCAAGTCCCCGTGCAGCAGCAGCTGGTGCTGAAAGTACACCGAGCACCACCACCTCCCTCTGGCTGCAAGGATGGCAAGGGAGGAGGAACAGATGAGATTTCTTGTGCCAGATAAGCTTCTTGGCAAGAGGTGGCACGCGGGTATACGCTGTGCAGCAGCAACCCCGGGAGAGCAGCCTGAGCATGCAGAGCTCGAGAGGTGAGGAATGGGCACAGAGAGGTGGCACAGAGGGAGTGCACGGTGTGCCATGTCCCTTAGCACCCGCTGTGCCATCTGCACATGGCTGAGGATCCCTTACACCCAGGCAGTGCACAGAGGACATCACCCTGCTCCTGGGTCACTGCGTGTGCAGTGTGAAGGTGGCGGCAGTCGCAGGGATTTTCTATTGATCTTTAGTGGCAATTCTAAACATTTTGTCAACAGTTTCTTCCTAAAACACGTTATATTCTAAACAACGACAGCAGTTGTAGCACAGCCCTAAACAATGTCACGCCTTTATTATCCATCAGAGGCAGAGCTGCCCGTCCCTCAGGGACGCCCCAATGCCTTCTCTTCCACAGCCATTGTCCCAGGGCTGCAGGGGTGGGTAACCTCAGGACCTGGATGTGGGGTGAGAAGTGCGAACCCAGTAAACCTTCCCAAAACCATCAGGAAAGTGATGGATATCTCAGAAGGGCAGGCTTTCCCAGGAGATTTCCAATAATTCCTGGATTTGACTCCCGTTGTTGCCTCTCTTATCAAGCAGGACACGCACACTGACGAAGATGGGAGGGCTGAGTTTGCAGCTGCTAGAGACATTAGCTCCAAAGGAAACCAAAGCTAGCGATTATATTTCGAGGTTACTACAGGCCCTTGGTGTTTACAATGGGATACAGAAATCCTGAACTCGAAATCCTAGACTCAATTTTCTGCTGTGACCTCTCTCTGGAAGTGCATTTGCTTACCAAATCCTAAACTCGATTAACAACCAACGCAGCCAGTAGTGAGGACAGCAAGGCTGCTTATAGCTGCTGTTAAAGGGCAGCTTTGTTGCCCAATATCCTAAAACAATATCCTGTTTTCCTCGTGAGAAAAAAAAAAATTCCTGAAGGGATTAATACTAAATCCATCTTCTAAAGGAGGCGGAAGCGCAGCAGCACTGAGCACGAAGGACTCCTTCCCAAATACAAACACAGGAGTGGTGGCAGCACCATCCTGCAGCCATCCCAGCCCACTGCTGCTCCCATCCCATCCCCGGCCCTCTGCAGAGCTCTGGTTGCAGGTGAAGATGTTGAAGGAGTAGCTCTGCTCCCAAATTCCCCATTTCTAATCGTTACTCATCTCGTGATGAGCAAGGCCCTCTCCCTGCTCGCTGAGTTGCTCACGGGTAGAGGTAGCAGGAAAACCTTCCACCCACTCGCTTGTTGGGTTATGCTGTCCTTCAGAAGTGGGTGAGTGAGTTTGCTGTGCTTTCAGTGGGTGCACCCAGGCACTGAGTGCCCCGACACGCACAGCTCGGGGGGATGCAGAGTGTCAGTGGTTGCCTTTGATTTCAAAGGGATGGCATCTCCCTCTGCTGCTCCTGGCCCTGTGGCTGAGCTCTCCCCTTCGTTCCCTCCCATGGCTCGGAGGTGAATTACACCACGTTTCTGCTTGAAAACAAATCAGAGCATTAAAAATGCAACCCAGAACGCAATTAACTTCATTAGGCTGCAGGAGAGAGCGGCTCCAGAAAAAAACATTCAGAATAACAGCCGTCTGTGCAGGATCTGTCACACGCGATGCGTCACCGCTGCAGCTCTGCATCCTGAGCATGAGGAGCTCTGGTGCTGGTCCAGGAACCTCTCTCGTGTGCCATGCAGTGCCTTTCTGCACCTGAACTATGCAGCAGCATTGTCTGGAGTGGGGTGGGAGAGCAGTTGGACATCTCCGAGCTGGTGAAGGCATAGTGGTGCCCTATCCGTACCTAAAGGGGCTTTGAGGAAGAGGGGTGCATTGGACAAGGAGAAATGGTTTCCAACTTGAAGAGGGGAGATTTAGAGTGGACACAGGACAAGTTCCTCATGCTGAGGATGATGAGGCACTGGCACAGGTCGCGCCCAGAGATGTGGTGGTGCTTCGTCCCTGCAGACACCCAGAGCTGGGGTGTGGGTGCCCCTGTTCAGTGCAGGGCAGTGGAACTGGATGACTTCGGGGTGTTCCTTCCAACTCGAACCATTCCGTGACTGTGAAGGCCGAGCTCAGCTCCACGTACGTGCAGCAGCGGGCCCCTCCCCGCCAGCTCTGCCTGCCCGGAGCCCACGGGGCCGGGCACAACATGAATGTGGGCACGGAGCGATGCAGCCAGCAGCGGGGGCTGCTCGAGGCTGCCTCATATGCCATCCTCGCGGATACGCCTCACGCAGGCAGCGCTCCGGCTGCTTGGAAAAGCATCCCGCTAGCTCAGGCTAGCAACAGTCCTCCGTTCCTCCGGATGAGGGAAGCGCCGTAGCCGAGCAGCACAAAGTCGGTCCGGGTGATGCCGGCCGATCCACCGCCGCCAGGGGCCGCGGAAGGCGCTTCCCGCGATCCGAGGGGCGGCCCCGGCGCTCCCCCCGAACACCGTCGGGTCGCTCTTTCCGCTCGGGGCGGTACGTGCCGGGCCGCACGGGAGCCGGGGCCACGCGTGGGGCGCTCCGTGCACGTGGCGGGAGGACGGGGCGGGACCGCTGCCCGCCCCACCCGCTGCCCCCGCCCCAAACGGAAGGCGCAGCCCCTCCGCCCTTATAGCGGCGGGGGGGGCCGGGGGAGGTGGCACTCGGCCGGCGGTGGCACGCGCAGGTAGGGCCCGGCGCTGTGGCGGGCCCACGTGGCGTGGGAGGGGGTGGGATGGAGCTGGGGTTGGGGGCAGCGGGGTCCTTCCTGCGGGGAAGTCTCGGGGCTCCACGTTGCTGGAGGTGGAGATGGAGGATGTGCGTGGAGCCGGCGGGACCTCGTGGCGGGAGCTTTAGTGCCGCGGTTCTGTTCGGCCGCGGGGACGCGCAGCCCCGAGCTCCGCCGCTGGGACGGGAGCGCGGATGGTGAGCTCCGAGCTCCTGCGTTAGGGCCGAGGGTCCGTGCCTGGCCTCGCCGCGGGGATGCGAGGGTGAACCGGGGCCGGTGGGCCTGGCGGTGGGCTGCGATCCTCCGCTGCTTTGCGCGGCCCCGGGAGCTGTTGGGGTCTCGGCCGCATGCTCGGGGCCGCCCATGCGCAGCGCCGGGTCGCGGTTCGACGGCACTCGCCGCGTCCGCTCCCGGTTCGCTGTGTCGTCGGAGGTGCCTGCTCTGTGTTTCGTGACCTTTCCCACCGAAATAATTCAGGCCCTGGGTGGGTTTTTTTGGTTGCGGTCGGGCCCGCGTTCAGCTTTCCTCCCCCACGTGGAATTGCGGCGGGAGGTGGTGGCCTCCACCGCCCCGCGAGGCCCTCCTGCGGCTGGGGGTAGGGGGCCGTTTGGGGGTCCGCGCCGTCGGTGATGCACCCGAAGTGCCCTCTGGGCGAGGGCTGTCCAAAACAAAAGTGTGGAGCGCTTTGGGGCCCTCCTACGCCGCGGCTGCAGTCGCTCGAGGGGGCGGCCCCGGGGTGGGCGATGCCCCGCTCACAAACAAGAACGGGGAGGGTAGATCCGCTCTGCCTTGCGCGCTCTAGATAGCGGGGATGGATGCGAGGCGATTAACCGAGTTCTGGATGGCTGATAGCGAAAAGGAGCTCCTGCGGGAGCTGAGGCCCCGGGGGCCGCGTGGGGAACATGCGGCTGCTGTCTGCTCGGCTGGGGCTGCGGAGCTGTGCTCAGACCGGGGCCCACGCGTGGTTCCTCCTGCAGGCAGTGGGGCTGAGCCCCAGGCCCTGGCAGCCCTCTGTCTGCCCAAGGCCTATGCCTGTAGGAGGTGGGGGGCTATGGGACCCTGGCCCCACTGAGCGGCCTGACACAGAGCTTGAGGTGCAGGGTTACCCTGCTGCAGTATGCTGAGCTGGGCAGTATCCAGAGTGGGACATCGGGACCAGCACAGCTTGCTGCTGCTGTTTGGGGCAGCATGGCAGCCTTTGCCAGAGCGTAGAGATGTGCCTGGATCCTGTGGCTTTGGTGGTGCTTTCTGCTCTCAGCATGTGCTGGGGGCTGTGGGGTTGGACCGGACTGGGGGGGGCCCTTCTGTGGCTGCCCAGGGCCTCTAGTGGACTCACATCAAGATGAGGCATGCAGGCCTGGTGGGAAAGGCTGCAGTGTTTGCAGTCCTATAACTGCACTGGAAATAGGCCCAGTACATCTGTGGGGCTCCCAGCTGCTCCATAGGTGTGGCCTGCACTGTTCCTGCTTGGTGTTCTTGGGCTTTGGTTTTCTCCCTGTGTCAGAGAAGCCTTTTAGTTCCCTCACAAGGCACTTGAAATGTAATGGTGTTTGTTTTCTTGCTGTTCTGTGTGCCTGAAGCCTTTCAGTGGTGAACAGGCGTCCCTTTCTCATGCTGAGCAAGGTGACTTTGTGCAGGCTGTCTCCTGGGTACCTCTGCTCTCAGGCTTTTCTGGCCCTGGGAAAGAGCAGAGCTGAGAAATGCCACTGCCCTGAGTGCTCCTGGGGCTCAGGATCCCCCCAGGCCCCGTGTGCTGGCCTCAAAGGAGCTTTCTCCATCTTCATCTGATCCTTGCATGGTGAATCTTTCAGGTACACACAGGCGTGGTGTTGGCATGCTGTGAGCTTCCCTGCAGTGTCGCAGCTGTGGCCATATCCTGTCCTGGCCCTCCAGGCAGAGGTGTGAGAGCATTGTCCCTTCTGTGCCCACCAGGAGGTGGTTCCTAATCAAAAGGTGCCAATGGAGCATCTGCTCCCTGTCGTGCTCTGCTCTCACGCTTGCCTTGATTCATCTGGCGGCTAAGGTGGAAAATACCTGGAGACATGTACAGGGCTGGAGGCTTGCGTGATTCCGTTCCATAGATCCTTCATGAGGAGTTGAAAAGTTGCACGTAGCCTAAGGGAGGCAAGTTGTGTCTAAGCACTTCAGCGTTAATGTTGTAGTTTTATGACTTCTCCCATTTCCTTCTGTGGAATAAGCACATAATAGCAACCTTTCTGATTAAGAAAGCAGGAGCCTCTTGCCATTATTGTCTGAATGACTCATTTTAAAATGCTCCCTTCAAGCTGCTGCTGTGTAATTGTGCTGCAGCCAAAGAAAGTTTGTGTGGGGCTGTAGCTGGTTCCCAAAACCACAGTCCTGCAGGTGGTGTCAGGTAATCTCGGTCCACATAGCTGCAGCTGCCTGCTGCTCAGGATGCCTTAAAAAGGGATGGGATGGATGTGACTGAGAACAAAGGCGAGGAGCTGCTGCCCTCGGGGGAGAGAGGGGCGGTTGTTTTGACCGAAACAATTGTGTGGCTCTCAGGTTCTGCAGCTCCACACAGTGAAACCTGGAGTGCAGTGTCCTTGGCTGTGTGTATTGATGTCTAATGAAAGAATGCTGGTGTTACTTGGTACCGCATTTTTCTCGTTCTGGGAATTTCTTGGCAAGGCACAGATTGTCTCTGAGGCGTTCCTGAGTGCTGCGGTGCTGATGTCGCCGCGTGGAGAGGAGCATACCTGTTCCTATTGAAGTGTGACCTGCACCTGGGGCATGGCTGTGAGACTGAAACCTGTGCAAGGGGATGCTGAGAGCCACAACCCTCCTGGGTTGGGGTCGGATGGGGTGGGAGCTGTGCCGTGCAGGGAGAGCCCAGCAGGAGCTGTGCCGCAGTGCCTGTACTGCCACCACCCTACAGCTGTGGATCAGAGGGATCTGGGAGAGTTCTGTTTGAGTCACAGCCATTGTGGGATGTAATGTAAAGAAAGAACAAAAAATCAGCCAGGGTTTTTTCCCTTGATCCCTCTGGTTGCTTGCTTAAGCTTGCTTCGTGCTTTCTCATACTAGTAAGGCTCTTGGTCCTTGCTCAGACAGGCTGAGATCACTGGTGGTAATACCTGGAGACAGCAGCCTGGAATGAGTGCTTATAATGGACCTGTTTTGGTGGGAGAAATCAGTACCTGCTTTCTTGTTTGTTTTGTTTTTCCTCCCTGCCCTGCTCTGTGCTTCTGACAAACAATCTCGGTGTCCTGTTGCATCAGCTCCCTCCAGGCAGGAGGGCAGTGCTGATGGCTGCGGGCAGCACAGAGCTGCCTGGCTGGGGTCAGTGCACAGCTGTGCAGCCCATGAGCTGGCCATGGTGGCTGCTGTGTGGGAGATGATCTGCAGATCCCTATGAGCTCTGTCCTCAGCTGCTGTTTGTAGTGGCTGATGCTCAAGCAGAGCCCGCAGCCCTGCCGAGGTGAGTGCTCTCCTGGGTGTGGGTGAGTGGGATCCTGCACTGCAGGCTGAGGCTTGCACTGCTGAGCAAAAGGTGAAAGCAGCCACCACTGGCACCTCTGCTGAGCAGCACAAAGCCATGCCTTCTGGCATCTGCTTGTCTGCCAGGCCAGCAGACTGCAGCATGTCTGGGGCTCTGCTGACCATCCTCGGGCAGAGGAGGAGTGCTGAGATGTGCTGTGGCTGGTGAAGGAACCTTGAGCTCATCTGCGTGGGCTGCTGTCCTTGGGCAAACTGTACATGCTACTGACCTCGCATCACCCTGGGAACAAATGCTTCAGCTGAGCAGGACCTCAATTGGGTATTGTTTTGGTGCAGAGTCCCTGCAAATGCTGGGTCATCACGTATGCCATGCACTGTTAAAACCCTGGCACTCACTGGAATTACACCCCCCTGCTTAATTCTATAAATGTGCTTAAAACCAGTGGAAGCAGTGTCTCATTAGTTCGTAGCAATCTGCACTGGATTTTTCCTCTGGCCAGAAAGTGTCCTGATTTGAAGCTGTGAAGCGTTATTTGCTCTCCCCAGCAATGAGCATAAGACTTCAGCTCAGGGCCAGGAACTCAGAGGGGTGCTTGGGTTCTACCCTGGGTACTGAGTGAGTGCTGCTACTGTGGGAAAGGCTTTAAAAGCACCTGAGACAGTGAGTGTGATGGGAGCGTGTCCCTGGTGCAGTAAAATCCCGAATAGGAGGGATGGGTGTGAGGGGACAGGCAGGGATCTGCAGGGCTGGGGTACTGCCTGCAGGGAGAAACTCCTTGTGCCCTGAGAAAGAGCACTGTGGGGTTACCTTTGTAAAGGGATTGCCCCAGAAATATTTAGCAGCATTTGCAGTGCCTTATAAATGTGAGCCTCTCTCTCCTCCGGAATCCTGCCAATCTGGGGCTTTGAAAAGCACAGCGATTTGCTGGGTTATGTAAGTAGAAGTCTTTAAGATCTTCCTGATTTGGGCGCCTTCAGAGAGGAGGCCACAGTAGCAGCGTGTAGGACCTGGTAGAGGGAAGGGACCATGGTCTTCTCCAGGATCCATTTCCATCTGATACAGGCAGGAAAGAAGAAGCCTCAACTCCTGCACTTGCCATTGCTGTGCAGGGTGAGGGTACCTGTTCCTGCAGGTTTGTTAAGAATTTACAGGCTGGCAGATGTGGTACTTGCAGACATTACTTGGTCTCGTCAGTCTTAATTACTGCAAGTATGGTTGCTTTGTTTCCTAATAGGGCAAACTGTAGCTGGCTGCCTGGCAGCTGTGAATTATGATTTCCAAACACATCTTACATGTTGCTGCTCTTCCAAAACAGAACTGTAAATGTCATAACTGTTCATTTACTTTATGTATTTTTCTTTTGCAGAGGGGAGGGGAGCTTTCCCCCTGGACTGCCTGCCTTGCGTGTGCTTTTACTCTCCCATTTGGAGCCTTCCTTTGGTAGAAGTAGTGTTTTAAAACTGGCCTTCCTTAATGAGGCTTTGTAATGAGTCAGGGAAAAATGCTGTGACATGCAGAGCTCGTGTAAACCCTCTGGCATCAAACTTTGGGGATCTTGCTTAATGGTCTCCAGCTTCAGTCCAAGGTATTTCACTATGTGTTGGCACTGCAGGAGAGGTTGTCTTGCTCTTCAAAAGTCCTTTTATGGAAGGATGCCACCTGAGCAGCCACAGGAATAGGGATGAGCCCAGCCATGGTGATTTTGGCACAGCTGAGCTGCTTGGGAGTGATGGAAGGACTAAACCTGTTCCCCAGCACCTCAGCAGTACCCCTGGCTTTCTGTCTAATAGCTGCTACTACCAGAGGGCTTTATTTGTGCTATCAAGTTGTTTGTATTACTGACTAGTAGCTTTTTTTTTTTTCCTGTTACCAAAATGCAGAAGCCTACTTTTTCTTCTAAAACACTTTGGACAAATCACAGTAGTTGGATGATGCCTCAAAGCTCACTGGGTGCTGTGAGAGCTCAGTGTGACTCAAACCCCACGGTTGAGCTGGAGGTGGTATCAAACCCCAATATTCCTATCAGTGTGTAACTTGTGGGTGGGTTACCTCTGCAGCCAGAGGGCACAGTGCATGGTGGCTGCTTGGGGTGAGCCGTGCAGGGCTTGGCTGTGGTGGTTTGAGCTAATGGGCATTGCTCTCAGAGGAGCATCCTGTGAATGATTCCTGTGTCTGGAGGAACCCGTGTGCTCATGACGGTCATGTGCTGGTGTGGATGAAATACCCTTCCAGCCAAAAAGATCCATGCTTGGGTCAGGCTAAACCAGTCTTAAAGGCTTAGGGCAGTCTCGGGTGCTGGGCTCCTCCTGCCTGCTGGCCCAGAACTGCTGCTTGGCAGGTGGAGCAGGGGCCACCTGGGGCCTGGCCTCTGCTGCGAGGTGAAAGCGATCCAGGCACTCCTGGGAAGGAGCAGGCTGCCAAGAGCACAGGGGAGCACGCCAGGTAGATGCTGGCATGCACGTGGCTGTGGATGTGATGGTAATCGCAGTGAGCCCGTGCTATAAATAGGGCACATCACACCTCTGTGCCAGTCAGTGTGCTGCTTCATCTGAAGCTGTCGCTGCATTGTGGTGTCACTTGCAGGAGCTCTGTTGTGTCTTCAGCTGAAAACCTGAGCCAGAAGGTTGTACAGGAAGGTTTGGGCTCTGCTGAAGGAGTTTGATGTCCCCTCTGTGCTCATGGGAGCAGTGTTCCTGCTCCAGCTCTGCCCTTCTCGGCCATGCTGCCTGCAGCAGACATCTTGCTGAGTGGGAACCCAGTGCAGATCTGCAGGGTTTCAGGGGCTGTGGCAGTTCCTGTTGTTTTGCATATAGTTGAAATGCGTGTGAGAGCAGCTGATCTGGTTGTGTTTCCTCTGTGGGATGGATTGTGCTGCTCTCTGCTGTCTGAAGCAGCCTTGCTTTTCAAGTAAGTGCAGCTTCAAGATGTGTGCCAGACATGCAGCAAGTACAGGAGCTGTGGTGCTGTGGGTGCATGAGCAGCCCTGTCCCAGCTGCATTCCCTCATGCTGGACCAGCCATTCCCTGCCATGCAGGGAAGGACCCTGTGCTTCAGCAGATGCAGATGAGATTTCCCCATTTATTTTCTAATCCCTTCTAGTTCTGAACTTTTAATGTGGCTGCTCCTTACGGTTGGGTGCTCTCATGAAGTCCTGTGGTCTCTTTGGCATCTGAGGAGGGGTTTAGCCATGCTGGGTTGCAGAGTGGCTGTGGGGGTGTCCTGGGAGCGCTGGAGCACCTCCCCCTCCCTGACCCAGGGGAGAACAGAGCCCTGGCAGCATCCCACTGTTGTTGCTCACAGCTAAGTTTAACTGCAGCCTGTGACTTTTAGGTACTGCAGGACTTATGGGTGTGCTGTCTTGATGCCTGCCTTTTCTTTGCGGAAAGAAAAGAGTCTTGGCTTGTGCACGTAGTTTTTCATGGTGGGTGTTTATTTAATAACCTGGGGATGCTGCCCTGCTCTGGGCAGCATTCTGTTGCATGGGGTAGTTGCTCTAGAGGACTTCAGGAGTCCTTTCCTAGTGATTCTCTATTTTAGGGTTTCCCAGATTTTCCTGCCTGCTTGTGGGCTGCAGGGGCCCCAGCACACCTGCCCCTTGCCTGCCTGCATGGGAGCACTCACTGTTGGCTGAAGCACGGGCATCTTCCTGGCTTTCTGCAGGTGATGGCTTAGGCGTGTGTAGATCTGCTGGGACACTGCTTGTCAAATGAGAGCAGGTTTTGGGGGTTTCCAGCTTGGGTAATGGGTTCTGCTGAGAGCAGCCTTCGTGGGGAAAACTGTGCAAGCAGTTCAGAGCTCGTGGAGCCTGTTCCTAGAGCACTGGATTGTTCTGGGCTGTTTCTGCAGTGCAGTGGTGTCCCAGGCCCCAGCCTGGTGGGTGCTGGTTTGTGGGACCTAGCAAAGCCAGGGAATGAGGGTACAGCTCTCTGTACTCAGCTGAGATGATACTTTGTCCTTTGCAGATCTTTGAGCCTCAACTGATTCATTGCCTGCCTCATTCAAGATGCCACCGGCCATTGGAGGCCCTGTGGGATACACTCCTCCTGAAGGAGGCTGGGGATGGGCTGTGGTCATCGGAGCCTTCATCTCCATTGGATTTTCCTATGCCTTCCCCAAATCCATCACTGTGTTCTTCAAAGAGATTGAGGTCATCTTCAATGCGTCTAGCAGCAAAGTCTCATGGATCTCCTCTATCATGCTGGCTGTTATGTATGGAGGAGGTAAGAGAACGGAGGACACTCCAATGCAAGAGGACATGCAATGCTATGGGATGCTGAACCTCACTAATTGCATCTTGCTGTAGTGCCAACAGTTAAAACTTTCAGCAAAGTTAGTTCTCTTGTTATGTGATGCTGAAATTTCCTTAGCAAGCTTGCTTGAAGTAGACTGCTCAAAGTTCTTTTCAATGCCCAGAATGTAAAAGCTGGGTTAATCTGTCCTCCTCAGCAAAGCTGTAGGTAAATTCTTTCCGGGGTATTACAACTTGTGTAATTCTGCCCTTGTTCTTGTAACAGTGTGTGGCTGAGGGTCTGTCTGCCCTCAGCACCCCCTGGAAGGCTGGGGGGAGAGGCTGTGCTGGCCATAGAAGCCCTGCTGTGGGGTTTTTTCCTGGTTCAGAACGCTCAATTTTTGAATCTGGCAAGCACTGGCTGCCTACCAGTCTGTTTCCTTAGCTCTGACTGCTAAAATGTGTTCTAGAGCACACTGAAAACAGGTGTAGTCTGCAGTTCCCCATTGGTGCTGAGCAGTGTCTTAGACAGCTTGTGCTGTTTGGAGATGGCAGCATGCACTGGAAGAGCAGAATAAAAGCCAGCTACTTAAAGTGAAACTGCTCCCCTCTCCTGTGCTTCAGAAACCACTTGGAGTCTCTTAATCCCCAAGCTGTGCATTTTATGCTTGCTTTTACACCAGCAGTAGCAGGCAGACTGCATTCTACTGGGGCAGTGTGCCCAGTCCTTGCATCCCCTGTCCCTAAGTCCCAGTGCCTTGTGCCAGCCTGCACATGCAGTTTTGCACCGGGTAGCCTGGCTGAAAGAAGTTCTTATTGGGACCCTGCTGTTGTGTGTACTTCAGAGGCAAATCAGCTTGTACTGCTGCCATCCCCAGCTGGCAAGGTGCCCGCTCTTATTTGCATTTCTGCACCAAAAGGAGCTGACGTTAGTGGCCTGGCTGAGCATGAGGCTTTTCCTTTTGGGGAACAGGCTCTGCTTTGTCCTTGCTTAGCAAGCGAGGCAACGGGCACATCGCTCTGCTCCAGTGTTATAACAAGCTTGTAAACAGTGTAGCTGCCTTAATGAGGCTTGATCTGGGCCATTCCTTCTCCTAATGCACTGAGAACAGTCCCTCTGCGTGCCCCACAACCTGTGATGCCTGGTGCTCCTTGGACTCGGGGTGACATTTGCCTCTAATCCTGAAGACTCCCTTGTCCTGTGCCCCATGCTGATGCTGCCAGCTGCATGACCTCAGCAGTGCCCATCAGATCCAGCAGCTCGCTGGCTTTGTGCCACTTCCTGTTACATGCATCCCTCCGGCCTGGTGGAGTGCAGCCTCCTCCAGTGGAGCTGCTGTGGTAACAGCTGGGCTTCCCAAATGTTCTCTGGGCTTTGTTTAAACTAGGCAGAAAGGTCAAGTAGTGTCTGAGGACCCATGAATAACATGTTGACAACCTTGCTATCTGTTAATGGTAAAACTAGGACTGTTAATATTCAATGGATGTTCATTCAGTTTATTTAAATACATTTTAGTATCTGTAGAGCATGCTTTGCAGTATCTAATCACTGTTTGCTTTGGATTAAAGCTTCTGATAATGAAGCACTTAAAAGGCAGTGTGCGGAGCAATTGGGCTGCTCCTGCCTCATGGGGTAGCAGTGAAAACTTCAGCTGCATCTCCCTGGCACAGTGCAGGGGCCTTCCCTTCTTCAAGCCCTTGGTGCACTTTGCCCAGCACCCATCAAAGCTGCTGCTTCATGACCTTGTCCTCCATCAGAACTGTCATGTTGGAAGCAAGCTGTCACTTTGTTATGCTTTGCCCTGGTTCCTGGGGAGCTGCAGGGCAGCTGGGGGCCTGGCAGGTTCCTATATAGCCCATGGAAAGCTGCTTGCTCAGGGAAGTTGTGGCTTTCAGGAGCTGTGAATGGCCTCTGGGGCTCTGCAGGGCTGCAGACCTTGACACTTGCTTGAGTCTCGCTTTTCCAGTTGGGATTTCAGTGTGTGCTTTAACCAAATGTCACTATCTCTTATCTCTAGCTCTCTTTGGTCCTTCAGTCCTTCCCCCTTATCCCAGTTCCCTTGTGGGGTGAAATGGCACTGTACAGAAATGAAGCCTGTGCCAGCAGGCTTTGTGTGCACATTTGTCTCATCTCCTGTGCGAAGGTAACTCATCTCTGGGCACATCTCCTTTGACTCTCCAGGTCCCATCAGCAGCATCCTGGTGAACAAGTACGGCAGCCGGCCCATCATGATCGTGGGTGGGTGCCTCTCGGGGTGTGGTTTGATTGCAGCCTCTTTCTGCAACACCGTGGAGGAGCTCTACTTCTGCGTGGGGGTCGTAGGGGGTAAGTGCCAGCTGTGCTCTAACAGGGATTGCAATGGAGAAGCCTTTCTCAGAGGAGCAATTTCTGTCTAGTAATTCTTAGGAAATACCCACTATGAATTTGCGTAAGTCCCAATTCCCTTTACGTATCCGAGTAAGAGGATGGCTCTGGTGATGCAACACAGAAAGAATGTAAGTGCACAGGCACTTATTCGCCTACTTAAAATAGAAAGCCTTGCATTATTCTTGTCTCAGGCTAGGATTGTTCTGCACTAGTGAATGTAAGGTCTGTCACGGGTCATGGCAGTTCTCTCTTTTCAGCTCTCCTAACTCACGCACACTGCTTGTCCTCCCAATTGACTCAACAATGAGTGTTGAGGTGCTGAGTGCTTTTCATACAGGCTGAAAGTTAATGTAGTTGAAGTATTGAACACAAAGATCTGAAGCCCTGATTTCTTGCTCCTTTTACTCAGCCCCTCTGTCATCACTGCTGGCTCATAGGGATGTAGAACTGAGTCCTTCCTTTCTCCTCTCCAGGCCTTGGACTTGCATTTAACCTGAACCCTGCCTTAACCATGATTGGCAAGTACTTCTTCAAGAAGCGTCCCCTGGCGAATGGACTGGCCATGGCAGGCAGCCCGGTGTTCCTGTCGACCTTGGCACCTGTGAACCAGCTCTTCTTTGGCATATTTGGCTGGCGAGGAAGCTTCCTCATCCTCGGTGGTCTCCTGCTGAACTGCTGCGTTGCTGGGTCCCTCATGCGACCCATCGGTCCCAAGCCAGATCAGCTGAAAAAAGAACCCACCAAAGAGGTATTGCAGGAAGCTGGGAAAGCGGTGAAAAAAGGTGATGGTGATACGAGCACGGATCTCATTGGTGGGAAGACAAAGAAGCAGAAGAGCACACTCTTCCAGACGATCAACAAGTTCTTGGACCTGTCCCTGTTCACGCACAGAGGCTTTCTGCTCTATCTCTCAGGCAATGTGATCATGTTCTTCGGGCTGTTCACTCCCTTGGTCTTCCTCAGCAATTATGCAAAGAGCAAGAAGATTGCCAACGAGTCTGCTGCCTTCTTGCTGTCCATCCTGGCCTTTGTAGACATGGTAGCCAGGCCTTCCATGGGACTGGTGGCGAACACCAAGTGGATCCGACCAAGAGTCCAGTATTTCTTTGCCATCTCTGTGATTTACAATGGGGTGTGCCACCTCTTGGCCCCGATGTCCACCACCTATGCTGGGTTCTGTATTTATGCTGGCTTCTTTGGCTTTGCCTTTGGCTGGCTTAGCTCGGTGCTGTTTGAAACCCTGATGGACCTGGTGGGAGCTCAGAGGTTCTCCAGTGCTGTCGGCCTTGTGACCATAGTGGAGTGTTGCCCTGTGCTTCTGGGACCCCCTCTGCTCGGTAGGATGCCTCTGTGTGCTGCCTCTCCTGGTCTGGCCTTGCTGTGGGTCTATGGGTCCCACCTGTGGGCAGTGCTCTCCTGTGGGCTCTGTGCTTGGGTGGAGGTGAGGGAGGGCGAACAGCAGCCCTGGTCCTGCCCTGATATATAGGATAACAGGGGAGGTGGGCCCAAAAGGAAAAGGCTTGAAACAAAAGTGGTGGGTTTGGGTTGCTCTGGGGAACGCTTCCTAAACCCCAAGCAGCTCCCAGTCAGCTCTGGAGGTGGCCTTGCTAAACTGTCCCCTCTCTGTCCCATCAGGTAAGCTCAATGACATGTATGGTGACTACAAGTACACGTACTGGGCCTGTGGGGTCATCCTCGTCGTCTCTGGGATCTACCTCTTCATCGGGATGGGCATCAACTACCGCCTGGTGGCGAAGGAGCAGAAGGCGGCAGAGGAGAAGACGAAGAACGAAGGGAAAGAGGAGGAGACCAACATCGACGAGGCTGAGAAACAGAAAGAAGCGAACAACGACGTGGCTACCTTGCCTCAGAAGAGCACAGAGGACGGTGTCAAAGAGGAGGAAAGCCACATGTGAGGGACTGGTTTTAATCCCAGTGTGTCGGGGGAAGCGCCGCTGTCCTGAAGCGGTGTCTGGGGAAATGTTCTGCTCGTGTTGAGCGGCTGTGAGAAGTGTTTAAACCAGGTGTTCATTTTTTAAAGCAGGCTCTGAACCGTCTTTCCATCTGTGTTCAACAAAGGTAACAGAGCTACATGCGCAGTATCCTCGCATGTTTGGGGTGGGGGTGGGGAAGGGATGTCTTTTTATATTCTGGCTTTTTAACAGTAATTTGATTGTACTAATATGTGCCTTACAGTCTTCAAATCTAGCTGAGTCTGAATGAGCCTTAACTCTACTCTAAGCCGTGCTTTAGCTCTGTATTCTGCTTGGGGTATGATGTGTGTGTGTGTGTACGTGTATCTTTGGGAGTTCTGTTGTTAAAAGCCATACAAAGCAGAATACTGGGTTTGTTGGAGCACGATAGATGTCAGGGCTGAGCCCCAGATGAATCCTGCTTCACACGCTTCTTACTGCAGGCTCTGGCCATGGGGGCAGTGGGTCTTCAGCTTCCGTGCCAGACACCTCCTGGCTCTGTTAGTTGGTCTTCAGGCATGTTTTGAAAACCTTTTAGCTACTGTAGTTCTTTGAAAGCCTTCTTTTTGTAGTTTTGTTCTCATGGGATAGGCAGGTTGGAGAAGGATGGCCGCAGTTCAAGTCAGGCAGCATCTTCTTTGCCATACTCTGGGCCTGAGCAGTCTCTATGGGATGCATCAGTCCTCCCCCAGCAAGAAACAACCTGGGTGTTGGAGTCTGTGCCCACGGGTGGGGAACCTGGCACAGCTGAGGCTGCTGACTCTTCTCAGTGTAACAAGATGTGATAGGAAATGTGTATGAGTGGAGCTCTGCTGGCACTGCTGCGGGGCTGGGGGGGGGTGACAGTCCCTCAGCCTCTCCACAGCAGATCCAGAACAGGCTTCCACCTGGGAGGCACCAACCCAGCGTCCTATCCAGCCAAGACAAGTGGGTTTGGATGCTTAATGCTTCACAGACTGGAGGGGTCAGATGGACTGGACTGTGGTAGATGCATCCCTGAGACAGGCATTCTGCTTTTCCTCTTTTATATCTTAGAAAAACCTCTTTTACTCGCTTCTGTTCAACTTAAGATCTTAAGGTGATGGATGTTTTACCGCTCTCATCTAGGACATGTAAAGGGGAGGAAAGAATTTGTAAGTATTTATTTTATTTTTTAGCATTGGACAATATCTCAATGTATGTGGAGCAGGTTAATGGCTCTCAAGTTACAGTACACGTTGGTCAGAAATCTTGTGAGAGGCTATTTTTTTTTTCAAATAAACTTTTTTTTTTTATGATGAACCCCTCTAATGTTTAACTTTTCTTTCATGCTGACAGCATGTTCCAGAAACGTGCTGGAGGATGTGTATTTTTGGGCTGGTTCTGGGGAGATGAGCAGAGTTGAAGCATTATGCTGATGGGGTCAGGTATGGTGCAGAGCAGTTCCTTAGCAGGTCCTTGTTGTGAGAGAAGAGGCAGCAAAGAAACTTAGTGCTTCCCTTTGAGGATGGCTGAGCCCCTGCATGCAGATCTCTTCCTGCAGCAAGAAGCTCCTTGGCCTGAAACTCCTGCCTGCAGGAGACAGTGCCTTTTCCCATGGGCCTGGCCAAGGCTGACACGGTGCCCGACGTGGGATGTGTAGGAGTGCATGTGTGTGCATGCCTGTGTACGTGTCTTACTGCTTCACTCACAGTCTTTGCATGTCAGGGAAGCACAGCTTTGGGGAGAAACTGAGTTCCTACCTGCTGCTCCAGCTGCACAGAGCTGCTGCTAGTATGGTGTGCCCTGCTTGGCCTGGAAGCTGCTGTGGTTCCAGCAAGGGGATGGAGTGTGTGTGTTTTGTGCCTCTTTCAATCTCTCTAGCTGCAAGATGGCAACCACCAAGTGTTCCTATGCGTTCTGTTTTTAGACACAGCTTTCCTCTCTTCTTAGCAGGATGCCTGTGAAAGCTGTAAGGTTCCTCTTTATTGCCCAGTGTGGGCCACCTCCTTGTCTGCTCTGGGGGCAGGGCTGTGATGGAGAGGCTCCCACCCCAAGCCCTGCTGCAGCCCTCTGGTGTGGCTGTGGATGTCTGCAGGCCTGGTCCTGCCAGGAGGAGAGAGCCCAGCTGCCCTCCATCAGCACCATGGGGTGCTTAGTGCCCATGGTGGCCTTGCTCAGGGTGCTGATTGCTCTGCCCTGCACCTCTCCTGGCTGCTGCAGTTCTCCATCGTTTTCAGCCAGCTCCAAATCTCACAGAAAAAAAAAAAAAAGGCCAGGGTATTTCATACTGTAGAGTAACTTTATAAAGCCAACAGTATTTTTGTACAAAAGGACTTTATTGTACTGAGCTTGTAATACTGGAAAACCAAGTAATTGTATTTTTCGTAAGTGCTGTGTCTGTTGTAGTTACCATAACTGGTTCCTGTTGCAATAAACTAACCGTGATGAGCTGCGGTGTGATCCCTGTTCTGTAGGCACTGATGGGTCCAGGGGTGCTGGGGGTGATGGGTGTGGGCATGGAGGCTGAGTTGGTTCCTGCACCCTGAGTGGGGTTGGGCAGCATGCAGGCTGCTCCTGTGCCCACTGCTCATTCTCCAATGGCTGCTCCTTCTGCAGAAGGAAGGGCTCAGCACTTGCTGCTGTGCTTTGACCCCTGTGAGCTGCCTCACAGGAGTGTCCTCTTCCCAGGAATCCAGTAGCACAATGACTGCTACGTTCCTTACTGTAACTAACGCTGCTTCTCTGCCTGTGATTTCTGAAAGGCAGCTGGGCCGGGGGCCAATTCACCTTCCTAAGGAAAAGATGTTTAAATAATTTCCTCCTGCTTTGTGTTGGTGAGCTGATAACGCTCGTTACCCAATCCTGCTGTTTACTCGAGGTGGCTGGTGGTGCTGCTCAGGGCTGCAGCCCTCCCTTGGGCATGGAGGAGATGAGGAAGGCTGGTGCATGGTGTGAGGAGTGTGGCAGCCCTGCGTTGGGCAATGAAGTGATTCAGGCTTGAGTGTGTGGGCTGGGCTGCCTGCGTGCTGCTGATGGGTGGCACCGTGGTCTCTGCCCTCCTTGGATCCCTGGGCAGGAAGCAGTGCTGCTGCAGGCAGCATTACCCCTGTGTGGGGCTGCAATGGACAGGTTGGGGTACGGGGTGGGGTGCGATGCTGACCTGGCTGTGCTCTGCAGGAGTTATTGCAGGCGTTTCCTCGAGGTACTCAGGCAAACTGCCTTCCTTCCTCCCGGGGCAGCAAAATAAAATTCCCTTCATAGCAGGTAGAATTGAGGAAATAGTTGAGAGCTAATTCCCATGCCGTTTGTTTTCCCAGCCAGCTGCACTCCCTGGCCAGCAATACACATCAGTGAGCAGGGCTCTGGGGGGGGAGCAGAGGCCACACTCATACCTCCCATCCCAGTGCCCGCTCCCCTCCTCTCTGACCCCACTGGGGACACAGTACCAGCTCCCCTTGCTGCTTCCCCAGGGGCTGCCCCAGTGCCCCTGGCCCTGCGGGCTGAGCTGTGACCCCGCTGGGTTGCCACTGGCTGGGGTAGGAGAGAGGGGGTGAGCCCAGAGCCTTGCACGCACCGGTCCTGGCGGAGCAGCCTAATCCCCCCATAATGCGCACAATCCCTTTGGAGATGAAAGGCGTGAGCCCGGAGCAGAGCTCATTCATGTGACAAACATGAGGAGGGGATCTGGGTCCCTGCCCGCTGCGGGCCGGCTCCGCGCACGCGGGAGTTTGTTCAGGTTTTTTCGGGAGCTTTGAGTTCTGCTGAGTCTGCAGCTCTGGCTGAGCAGTCAGGGCTGCTGCTCTGCAAACAAACTCCTCTGTTCCCAGCCGCCTCACGGAGACACTGGCACGAGTTGTGCTGATGCCATGCTGGGAAGAGGAGGCGGTGGAGCCGCTGGCCTTAGGGCAGCCGCCCCGAAAAACCCAGTCTGGTTGGACTGGAGGCTGCAGCGTGCCCGTGGGGGTGGCTGTGCCTCACCAAGCCATCCCATAGCCAGTGCCATGCATGCCCAGCTGCTCCCTGCCCTCGTACAATCACCCTGGCACACCCAAGGCCCATTCGGACCCTGCAAGTGGGTGCTGACAGTGTGTTCTTGCAGATCAGAAAGCAAACGGTATCCTGGGCTCCATCAGAAGAGGGGTGGCCAGCAGGGAATGTGATTGTCCCTCTCTACTTTGCTCTTGTGAGGCCCCATCTGGAGCACTGCGTCCAGGTCTGGAGCCCCCAGTCCAAGAAAGGCAGGGAGCTGTTGGAGAGGGTCCAGAGAAGGGGCACAAAGATGATTAGGGGGCTGGAGCACCTCCCCTATGAAGACAGGTTGAGGGAGCTGGGCTTGTGCAGCCTGGAGGAAAGAAGGCTGCGGGGTGACCTCATTGCAGCCTTTCAGTACCTAAAGGAGCCTATAAACAGGAGGGGAGTCAGCTCCTTGAAAGGGTAGATAGCAGGACAAGGGGAAATGGTTTTAACTTGAGGGGTTGGATGTCAGGGGGAAGTTCTATGAGAGTGGTGAGGTGCTGGAACAGGCTGCACAGAGAGGTTATGGGTGCCCCGTCCCTGGAGGTGTTCAAGGCCACATTGGATGGGGCCCTGGGCAACCTGATCTAGTATGAAATGGGGAGGTTGGTGGCCCTGAGTGTGGCAGGGGGGTTGGAGATTCATGATCCTTGAGGTCACTTCCTAACCCGTGCAATTCTGTGATTCTGTGACACGCTCCATCTCCACTGTCTGCCCTGAGCCGTGCAGGGAGAAGCACCATACCTTAATGTATGAGCAGAGCAGCATAACAGCAGACACGTAATCAATTGCAACAAGATGATCATCAATTATTTTCACTGCACATTCTATTCTGTTAATGAAAGCCCTTTGCTGGTGCCACGGAAACACTGAGGAGGCGGTGAGTGATGCTCAGCTGCTGCGTGGCTGCAGAGTGCAGCTCACCGTGGCAGTGCAGTCCTGTGGTTCCAGCTGGGCTGCGTTCACTGCAAACACAGCCAAGGACGCTCCATGCTGCACTTTGCCCGGTGCCTTTTCCCTGAGAGGGCTCGAGACCTTTGCTCTGCTTCCTGCAAACCGTGGTGGCCTCGTGTTGCTTGGGTGCACCCAGCAGCGCTGCAGCGTGCAGCAGTATTCCCATTTCTGTGTCCCAGCGTGCTGCTCTGCACGGGGCTGGGGCACTGCCACCACGTGCTGGGCACATAGGGCTCTGGGCCAGCTCTGCTGTGGGGACCCAACCTGTCTGAGCTCAGCACCGTGGCTGTGTGTGGGGGGGAGTGGCTGAACTCGGCCTTGAGATGGGTCCGGACGTGTCCTGAGTGTGCCCACAGGTGCTGGATTGGTGCTGTGCTGTTCGTGTGGTGCGTGGGGCTGCCATCAGGATGTGTCCATCCTGCACACAGCACAAGGCTGGGAGCTGCCGGTGGGTGCCCGGGACCCCTCCACGCTGTAGGAATTCAGGAGTCAGCACGGAGCGGGGTGTGGGGGAGGTGGTGGGGTTGCATGTGGTACATGAGGATGAGTCTGATTTGGGGAATTTGCTCTCTGTGATTAAAGATCCACATCTCGGTTTCATCTCCCTCTGCCTTCACGCTGCTGCAGCCCACCCCTGGCAGTGCCCTCGTGCCCCCCTACCCCCCTCCCCTTGCCCTGCACGGGTGCTGCCCTTGTCACATGCATCTGCAGAGCTCAGCATTTCCCACAGCTTAACTGAATTGAATTTGGGAGTAATTGCTCCTTAATCACATTTTCACGACCTGCAGAGGTTGAATCTGCTTCGGGGTGAGGAGCTGAGTCACAGTGTGGTGGGATTGCCCCCACTGCTGCCCCCACAGCACATACCCTGAGTCCTGCAGCAGCAGTGGGGCCGTGGGGGCTGTGCATCAGCCCAAGGGCTGTGAGGTGTGGGCACGGTGACCCAATGGTGTCTGTCACAGCCCCCTCCTGCACATCCAAATCGGAAGTTTATTTTATCACCAGAATCAGCTGCCCCAGAGCCTCCTCCCTGCTGTCAGATGGAGATTAACAATCAGGGGAAGTGGCTGAGCAAGGCCCTGCCAGGATCCAATCTGATGGGGAAGAAGTTAAGGGAAGGTATCAGTGAAATATTTCAGTTTACTCTTCAGATAAGAGACCTCATTTGGGGAAAGTCTTTTTTTTTTTTTTTTTTTCCTTCCTTTTANNNNTCCTTCCTTTTAACGTTGTTTCAATTAACTAAAAATAAAAGCCATGTTTTCCTGACCTTGCAGCCATGCCCCCATGAGTCAGCTCCCTGCAGCCGTGGGTCCTGCCCCACTGCCCCACATCCTTCACTCCCAGCCCAGGAGTGCCCCAAGCCTGCAGCCACCACGTCAAAGCCAACCAGAGCTGCGAGCTACAACAAATGTGTGAAAATGGAATCAATTCTGCAATCTGATGACTCAGTAATGAAGAGTCAAGTCCCACACCACGCTGTACCACATCTCAGGCGGCTTCATCGCTTTTATCTGCATGGAGGGAGCAGGTTTACCCAGTGTTCAGCTGAGATTGCAGCAAAGTGGACCGACCATTGCCCCCTGCCCTGTGACATCCCAGCAGAGTGTCCCTACTCTGCCCCAGTGCAGCACTGGGAGAGGGACTGCAACCCATGGGTGCTGCAGGGCCCAGCACCTGCAGAGTTTCCTCTGCAGATGAGTCACTGTATGCAGAAATGAGGGTACTGGGTTTGTCTGTGCACAGCTGTAGCTGCTTGGCACAGGAGCTGCGTGCAGTTTCTTGCAGAAAGGGAATAAGGAAAGCAAAGCTTTGGTTCCTCTGAGGCCGCCCTGCTGCGGATGGCAGAGACCAATGTGTACAGAATGTGATAAAGGCAAACCCTTGGTGTCACCCAGAACAACTCCTATGGGATGCTTTCACCTGCAAAGCACACAGGGGAAAGCAGTGCCTGCAGACCCATAGCAGAGCTCTGGGGTCACGATGTGTGGGGCATTCCCAGCAGCCCCACTGCAGCACTGCGGGCAGGGGGCACTGCTCTGCACTGCAGCACTGGGGCAGAGG
The DNA here is from genome assembly GCA_013399175.1 of Odontophorus gujanensis. NCBI lineage: Eukaryota > Metazoa > Chordata > Aves > Galliformes > Odontophoridae > Odontophorus > Odontophorus gujanensis. Next base: position 158,916 of record VXAB01012471.1, read on the forward strand.
CACTCACACATGTCCCTGCATGAGGTGATGACTGTTTCATTGTAAAAGGGAGACCTTAGGGCCCTGTGTGTGTAATGAGCAGCACATGAGTCAGAACAAACCCAATTACACAGCACACCTGTGCTAACAGCAGCTCCTGAGACCGTATGGGGATCTCACACACCACAAACAAAAGGCAGCAAAGGCCAGAGTCTGAAATGCCTGCTTCTCACACGGGCAGCTGCTATAAAATCATCACGCTTCATTACAGGACCTCATCTCGGAATACCAGCTCATTCATTGCTTCGTTTATCCCCCGCGCTGCACGGGCCCCGCAGCATCTCCGGGTACAGCAGCACAGGACCCGATCCCCCCCGGACAGAGAGGGACGGGGACACCTCGACGGCTGCGGGACAACAGCAGCACAGCGCGGCACCAGGGGGCAGTGCGGGGCCGGAGCGGCTGCGGGAGGCGGCGGCGGATGCGGGGTCCCGGAGCTGCAGCACCCTGCCCCATCCTCCTGACCCGACCGCCCCTTCGGGCATCGATCAGCGCCGATCAGACCCCCCCCACCCCCTCCTCCCCGCAGTCTCTTCTCCAGGTGAACGGCCCCGGGGCTTTCAGCCTTTCCCCTTCAGCCCTCTCCTTTGCGTACCTCGCAGCCGCGGAGCATCAGCACGCGGGTAAGAGTGGGGTGGGCTTTATAATTAAGGTAAAACGCTGCCTGCTGGAACACGTCGCTCGTTGTGGTCCTCTTGCTGATCTGTTGTTGTTGTTGCAGGTAATGGACAGTTTTTCTTGAGAATTAAACGGAGGAGAGAAAGAAAAGGAGTGAAAATAAGGACCGGTGCTGTCAGTATGTCACCGTGGAAATAGAACAAGGAGCATCAGCGCACAGCATGGCTGGGTGAAGGAGTGCTGCTTGCAGGGAGCTGGGAGGGACGGGAGAGGAGAAATGAAAGTGGAGTGTGAGCAGGAAACCTCAGGATGGAGGCGGAGGGTTTGGGAGAGCCTCAGTGACCTGACCTCACCTGGGAGCTGGGGAAACCCGAGGGACCCCGGGCTCTGTCCTGCATTCCCCAGCAGTCAGAGCTGGGAATCCTCCCTGCTGCACGAGCACTGCGGGAGAGCAAAGCATGGCACGCAGCTGAGATTGCAGAGCGTTATCTGCAAATGAATGCCCTGTCGGCTGGGGGGCGTGGGTTATAACGACGAAATTGTGCAACTAAGTGGGCTGTTAACAAGTGGATTTAACATTTATAAATGAGGGGGGAAGGTAACGGGATAGAGAGTGGCTGGCTCATGTCTGATGAGGAATCAGTGATGTTGGGAATGAGGTAGGGAGGAGGAATAAAGGGAATTCATTCTCAAAACGGACTGGAAAGGGCACAGATAGAGGCTGAGTGCAGTGCTGTCACTGCGAGGCTGAATCTCTTCCTCCACTCCTGCTCCACTGAGCATCGTTCCCAAACCGGTTCCAAAATGGGACACGCACAGAACCCGATTAAACATATTCCAGATTTGATTGTTCTCCTGGTGCCTTGTCAGCTTGGCCAAGGGTGCTCACAGCCATTAATCACTGGGGCTCAATTTGTGCTGGCGGACTCATTTAGCTCCTGCACAGTGCTGTGATGCTTCCACCATGTGCTTAACTTTACAAATAATTTATCAAACACAACACCCAATTAAATTGCCTTTCAGTACCCTTTAGACATTATATTGATCTTCCTTTTTCTACCTCTGCTGCTAGCTGTGGTCCTCGGGTTTGCTTAATATCATCAACGTTGCTGCATCACCCTGAAACCTGAGCCCATGCTGTGCTGCTCCTCTCTTTGCTGCACACTGCTTGTTCTGAGCTGCAAAGTCTCCTGCCCCACCCTGGGATGCAGGAGCAGCAGGGAAGCACAGCCTCATACACGGGGCATGCACAAAATGGGGTTATGGAAGCACTTGGGCTGTGGTATGGGAAGGGCTGAACCTCCCCTCCATCACCTGCAACCCTAATAGCAGTGCTATGGGGATCCCCAGTTTGGCACAGGAGGGGGCAGCTGGGGACAGGCAGCTCCTGCCCGGCCCACAGCCCTCAGTGCTATCAGGGCTTGTGCAGGGGAGCGCGTGGCATCTGAATTAATCGCTTTATTTATTCGTGTAATTAAATTGGAGTGGTGCCACCAGAGAGCGGAATGAAAGTCGTAATAAAGGATAAATATGTGGGGCTGGGCATAGCTCCTGGGGTGGATGGGCAGCTGGGGGGGCTCTCTCATCTCCCTGCCCACCCCACTCAGCCCTGGGCAGGGCGAGGGGGGGAGGGAAGGGATTCACGCAGGCATCAGCATCCTGACAGCACCCACCTGCTACCCACTCATTTCTTCAAGCTGCGTAGGGGAATGAAAAGTAATCCACTATTGCTTCCACATTTCTATATCCTAGTTTGCAAAGCAGCACCGTGTCAGCCCCCCCAGCAGCCCCCCAGCCCTGCAGTGGGGGCTCAGTGCTGGGATGGGCCCCACTCTGCATGCACAGCACATCCCCGCGTGCAGCGCTGCAGTGCCATCACTGCTCGCAGAGTGCCGAGTTCCTGCCTCCTCATTTAGAATGTCACAGCTTGCCTTTGCTCTTTTATGCTTTGTACTCTCCGTGAACTTCTCCTTCCCGGGCCCCATTAGCTGGTTTAGAACTTTCTAACAATCATCAGGGAGTTGTTCATTGCTAATTGTGCAGTCAGTAACACGCCCGCCAGGCTCCACAGTGCTCCCCCCTCTGCTGCTCATTATGGTGTATTTTGAGGACCCAGAGCAGAGCTGGTACCCGTGGGCAGAGTGGGTGCTCCACAGCACGGGGTCAGGCTGGGTCCTGCACTGCTCTGACCCTGCAGCATTGGCCCACATTGATGCCAGAGCTGCTCTGGCTCCAGAGCAGAGGATGACAATTTCCAGAGGTCCCAGCTCCCATGGGGACGTGTGCTGCATCCCACTCTGAAAAAGGGTTGTTCCAAAAATGAAAGCTTTTTCAAGACAAAAAGCACAATGCATAATGAATGCAGGCAGATAACACGTTTAATCCTCCAAAGCAAGAAGGAAGATCCGTGCTAATCCCTGTGATCCCTGAAGAGCGGGTGGGAGGCAGCGAGGGCGTGGGAGCAGCGGAGCAGCAGCTCAGGGAGAGAGCTGGGAGCCGTGCAGCCCCTCCTGCCCGTCCTTGGGAAGGCTCTGTGCACCTGCACCCACTCTGTTTGCAAGGAAAACCAATGCCCTTTGGCAGCGGGACCCCACTGTAACCGAGCACCAAGTTAAATAAGTTCTAGGAACTGTGTTTGATCTGGGGATGGGCTAGGGGAGACCTTTGGTACCCGGAGGATTAATATCCAATCTTTGTCCTGCACACAGTGTACGGCAGTTAATAATGCACTCAATTCTGTAGCTTATCCCCAGTCCTCTTCACCAGTAATTAGATTGGGAAATGATGAACTGTGGGGCCAGCGGTATTTGCATGCTGGCCAGAGCTAATCAGAAAGGAAAAAATGCACTTCTTTAATTGGTTTAGGCCATCGGATCTGAGACCGGAGGAGAAAACATCTTCCTACCAAACCCAGGTGAGGGTTTTGTGCCCCACAGTCCTGGAGGCAGAGCTGCACCCACGTGCCTAGCAGTGCCTGGAGCTGCAGGGCATCCCATCACCTCCCCTGGGGAACCTGACGGCCTTCCCAAGGCAGTGGCCTTTTTGATTTACCACCTGCAACACCTGGATGTTCTTGTCTTGGTATCCTACTCGGTGATGAGCAACTCGTGCTGCTGTCTCTCGCTGTGACATTGTTCTCAGCGCTGCTGCACTCTGCTGCCACTGCATGTCACTGTTCAGACAGCGGAGGAGGAACACTTTGGTGAGGTTCAGCAGAGCTCTGGGGAGCTGCTCCTGCAGGGGCTGCCCCTGACCACGTCCTTCTGCACAGAAGGACTGGTGGGGACACATCAGTCAGCGGGGCCATCGGTCACAGCACCGTGCAGGTGCTGCTGGGACACAGCAGAAGCCCTCTTCTCTGGCCCTGAGTGCTACAACATGGGATAGACATCACTGACAGCCCATTGCCCTGCTGACACCGTCAGCTCATGATCCATTTCAGTTGTGATTCAGCTTCTCACTTCAAGAGAGAAGTGTTTTCCAGGTGTATGGGGCTGCAGTGCTCTCTCCTCGTTTAACACCTGCCTGAGAGCAAAGAGGAAGGAAGCAATTGCAGAACAAAGAGGTTGGTTCTCCCACTGTCCCAAAAGCGAGCAGCCTTAAACATTTATAAACTCTCAGCCCTTGCATTATTAAGCACTGGGTGTGTGGTTCACTCTACTGTGAATGCACTGTGTTTTTCTGAATGGGCTCCATGCTACGTGGGGGTGCTCTGCACAGTATGTGGGCAACGAGCAGCCGGGCTCACAGTGCACCAACCTAGTGCAAACTGCACCCAGGGCTCTCCTGGTGGTCCACGTAGGACCACAGGCTGCAGTGCACCGAGCAAGTGCTGGTCCTTGCAGCCCACGGGCAGAGCCACTCGGGGCAGCAGCTCCCAGGAGCATCATTAGAGTGAAGCTGCAATTGTGGTCAAAGGAGCGTGGTGCATGAATCCGAGCTGCTCTGCAGGTGCAGGGCTGGATGTGAGCAGACCTGCTGGTAAGGCAGTGGGAAGGGCTGAACGTGTGGGCCTGAGTGCATTACTACTTGCCATGCACAGCCACGCATCGGGGCTTATCCACCTACAAATAGGGAATATCCTCTTCTGAATTCAGCTGCCACGAGAAGTGGCTCTGCAGCCTGGATCCCTTGGGTGCTGCAGATAAGAAAACAGACGTCCCACACACCATGGCCAGGACAGCTCTGAGCCCCCCAGGCACCGTGGGCAGCCCCAACCTGGGACCACTGCTCAGTGCCCTGGGCAGTGCTGAGTTAGGCACGAGGCCTTCATGGGTTTGGAGCGGATGTGATATAAATGCTGAGGACCCAGAGTCAATTTGTTTTAATCTGCTAATACTGCGGAGGCTGAAATGTTTGATTATTTTTGCATATTTTACTTTGAAATGCAAATTCCGACAACAGCTTCGATATCTGCGTAATCTCCTGGGGTCAGAGGACAGAGGGCAGCTAATCGCTTGAAATAAATCTATTTCCTGGTAATTCTTTGTGCTGTCAGGCACCATCTAGCTCTCATTTATCCACCTGGCTGATCTCTGTAAGTCCCCTGGCTCTCAGAGCATCATTCTGCTGCCATCCCAAACTGGCACCAGCTCAGGGCAAGCAGCTCTGCCTTCAGCCCTGGGCAGCGCCGTGGGTACCCACATGCTGTCACGTCTCAATCTGGAAACAAACTTTTCACTCAGATACAAGTGGCTGAGGGCATACCAAGCAGGATTTCTGCTGCGGGTGGGCATCACAGTGCAGACAGCAGTGCTCTCCCCCAGAGGGGCTGTTTGCTTTCATGGCACACAGCAGTGAGCTGGGATGGAGAGCTGCACCAACCATCATCTCCGCTGTTTCCAACCCACAGCCACCAGCAGCACCTGAAGACAGTGGGAGGTTTCCTCAGTCCAGCCCATTTCTGGTGTCTGTACACCATTGGAAAGAGCCTTTCGTTACTGCACAGCCCCAGCTCTCCTCCCCACTCCCCTCCCTCTGCCTCCCCACTGCCCTGCCTGGAAACACTGATTTTAACAAAAGTCCACCCAGCAATTAAGTTGAGAAGCATGAAGCTGGGGTCAAAACTATTTTCTTTCTCAAATTACATGGAGAGCACATTCATTTTGCTTGGAAAGCAGCATTCCTGCAGAGAAGGAGGTGACCCTTCAGGGCAGGGTCTCCCTGCACTCTTTGCTCCCAGTCCTGGGCCCATTGCCACCCCACTGCTGGAGCAGCACTGCCACAGCTCTGCAATGAAGTTTGTTAAACTGTAGTAGGGTTTGTTACTCTGCTAATACGCCATATAAAAAGGCAATGAAAATTGACAGCGAGGTGTAACAACCTGCACATCCATCCCAACCCTGCACTGAGCTGTAGCACAGAGCAGGAGCTGCGTGCAGCACTGGGATTGCTCTCCAAACCATACTGGGAGCTTCAGGGGGAGCAGGGATGACCCAGGACCTGACACCACTGCAGTGCCCAGCAGTGCCCCGAGGCTGCTCCATCCCTGGCACTGGGGGGGCTCTCCCACAGCCCAGGGGCCCTGCTTTGGTTGTGGGACTGCCCCTCACACTGGGAGAGGATTTTCACTCCTTCAAATCAGCTTCAGTGAATTTTCACTTTTTTCAGAGCTCTCAGCCAATTAATCACTGCCCAGCTCCTGCCGGCGTGTTTAAGGACTGAGCTGGAGACAGAGGAGATAGGTGGCAGAAATTAATCTTTGTGTAACGAGGGCTGAGCAGCAGAGACCACTGCCTGCACAGAGGGTCCATCCTGATCCAGCACTGAGAGCTGCTGCTCGGCCCCCTGCCCTGCCCATCCTCACCCAGCAGGATGCTGCTCCCAGCTCCCACCTGCCAGCACCCAGCGAGCTCCAGGAGTACGTGGACGCCTGTAATGAGTGCTGGTATCATTTCTAATTTAAATCCAGAGGTAAGCACTTACAGGGAGAGAGTGCTTTTATGACCTTGTCTTTACATCATCTTTCAAAGAGACAATTTGGCCCCTACAGTATTTTCTATTTATTGAGATGTGTGCATCTGTTACTTCAGTGCCATCACCTTCCATTCGGGGAGATTTATTTTTTTTCCTATTAGCCTCAGAAATTGCTTCCATCCCTTTGGCTGCTGTGGTGGGTGACTGGGGGCTGCACATTTATGGCCTGATGCTAAGTGCCCCTAAAGCCCATTACAATCTCGGGTGGGGGAAAGGATGCCCAGAGTAGGAACCCCCAGTGCTCCCATTCGGGGCCTTTGTGGTGCCCACGCGCCGGGTGCAGCTCCTTCAGCCAGGATGCAATTAGCTGAGATGCAGCAGCAGACTGCATAAATGAAATATATATAACATTTGCAATTGCTGAGCTATTTTCAGCAAGGAGTGCTCATATTTCCTGATTCTATTTCCTACTTCTGTCCCTAATTTTGCCACTGCTGCTCAGAGTGAGTGCTGGGAGGAGCTGGTGCTGCTCCACGCTGCCCCTGAGGACCCCCAGAGATGGGGGCCCACACAATCCCCTGAGATGTGACACCCCCTCGAGATGGGGATGAGAGCTGTTCTGGTCTGCCATCGGGCCCACACATCAAAGCTCCATCCCAAGAGGGCTTTTTATTTCTCTTCTTTCTTTCTTCCTTTTTTTTTTTTTTTCTTTTCCCCTGGTCTTTTTTAGAACATGTTAATTGACTCTTATTCTGGGAAATACGAAGGAGGGAGTCATCCGTGTCGGACCTATTTCCGACTATCCTTTGTCAGCTGCAGTGTCAGCAGTGGGGCAGGCGAGGGGGAGCAGCACGGTGCCCGTGCCCCCTGCCCACAGCCATGCCATGCCACAGGGCACAGAGATAAGAGGTTTATGTAAGGCCCACGGAACCTCTCCATTCTGCTCCTGCCACCCTGGACACCCTCCCTATTCCAACACAGCAGCATCCAAGTGGAAACCTGCCCATTTTTCCCACGATCGGATCTACCAGCAGACACAGCACTGCTCACAGAGGAGAAACCCCCAACTTCCACAGCCTCTGCTGCCAGACAGCAACACGGACATGGGGAGCACGAGGGAACTGTGGAGCTGGCATAATGATTTCTTCAAAATGAAATAATTTGGAAGCAGCTTTTCCATTTCCACTTTATTGTTATTTTTAGTCGAGCAGCTGTTCTTTGTCGTCGATATAAAAACCTGTCCCTTTCATTGCTGGAGAGAAAAGTTCTTTATTCTCGTGGCTGTAGAATCCAACTTTAGAGGTCACTGATTGTTTCCAAGTTCGATGTACTCTGGAAGGAATCTATATTCTCCTCATATGGTTCCTGGGCATGAAAGCAATCTCTAAATACTCGGAGGATAAAATGAGGTCAAACCTGCAATTCTGCGGGGCCGCTGCCTAGCAAGGCAGCCCTCCACCTGGCTGCTTTGTTTCTGTCAGAGCAGTTAAGAAAACAGCAGTGGGAAATTATTTAGCAATAAATAGAGCCCTACAAGCACAGATGGCTCCGCAGCCTTGAGCTCTCTTTCAAGACATTCCCCTAAGCAGGAGCTGGGAATTTCAGTCGGGCAGGCCAGGCTTGGAGCCAAAGGGCCATTTCACACAGAGAGCACTCGAACAGCGGCGTCTACAACAATCCCCCATGGAGCACACAGTGTCCACTGCCCATCGGTGTGGGGCTCGAGCTGCACATCCCTTCACATGGGGCTGGGGCCGAGCAGAAGCATTCATTACACCACACTCATGCCGAAGGAGGATATGACAGTGCCTTTCCCACTGCAGCTGGAGCCGGGGAAATTCACAAACACATTAACCCTCCGTTTGGGAGGAAATCAAGCACTGTAAGCGTCCCTCAAATTGCACTTAAAATTTTCACGCAATTCAGCATTTGTCGCAATGAGCTGAGGCAGCGCCCCTATGTCCCAAAGTATCCACTTCTCCCCATCCAGAGGCTGCTCCACACGATCCCACTGCAGGGTGGGCCAGGTTCAGGTTTGTATATTAGAGGATTTAAGGCCAGATTCTTTTCAGTCCCCCTCCCACCCAACTGCTCCATCCCTCTGAGTGCGTGGCTCAGTGCAGAGCTCCATCTCCTGCTTTGTACGCCTACACATGTGAGAAGTCCACGGGAAGCCCTCCGTTATGGATGTGTCCATCCACACACTCCCTCTCGTATCCTATATTTTCTATTTCATACGTCAGCAACTTTATCCGGAAAAATATCGCACGTATAAAGAGTCATTACTCCGAGTGTAAAAACGCAGGTTTCCCCGGGTGAGAAACATTATCTGCTTAACTGTGCATAGCAGCACTACAAATCCACACAGAACGTGAGGAGATCTGGATGCTCTGCCATTCCCAGGGCGGTGCAGGCAGTGCTCTGCATGGCAGCAGATCCAGGCACAGCACTGCACCTCAGCACCTCCAGCTGCCAGGGGACAGTGCTGGCACTCCGTGCGTGTCCTGCAGCAACGGTGCTCCGCAGCTTTAAGATCTTTGTAATTAACAGATGCGAGTGATTGATTGACCTCAAAACTTGGTGGCAGGAAATCTATCCCCTTGTCAATCAATCCCGAAGAGCTGCCATTTACGGAGGACTAAGACAGATGGCACCAATGAATCGTGCAGCAGTAGAACGAGGCCGGGGACGCGGCGATTTTTCACTTTAATCTGCACCAAAACGTCGCTGTGTTTGTTTGCGGTGCTCACGTGCATCACCACATACTGCATCCACAGCAGCTGTCTGCAGGCAGAGAGGGAACATGTGGCAGCAGGGGATGTGAAGGCAAAAGCAAGACTGGGAGCCTCAGCTTTCTCTTCCAGTTTCTACCTCTACTAAAGTACTTTTGCCCATCTGTGGTGCTGCCACCTGCACAGTGCTTTGGGGGCAGCACACTCTGCCCAGGCTCTGCAGAGCAAGATGAGCTCACACCCATGCACCTCTGCAGGCGGTGCTGCTTCAGGTCCTTAACACCTCCACCAAGCAGAAGTGCCCCTGTGCAGCTCCATCCTCACCCACCATCTGTGATATGCAGATGCTATTTGATGAGCAGCTCTTTATCCCATGGCGGGAAGCAGTGCTTTGGACACACAGACAACATAACCAGAAAGGTGTGGATGGAGGTGCCCGGCGAAGTGCTCTGCTGTGTTTCAAAGGGCCACCCTGGCAGCCCCACCACCGGGCTCAGCTGCTTCGTAAAGCAATCTCTTCCTTCTCATTTAAGATCTGCCTTTCGGAATGAGAGTGAACTGCTTTAATTTATCTTGATTCAGTGGAACCTCCGCTCTATTTACCCTGACTCAACATTTCCTCATTTAAACCCAAGACATTTGTAATTTCAGGTTTATCCGCCGCTGCTAAGATCTTAATATGTTGGCCTGAATACTTCTGCAGAATTACGCTGAGTGTTATCTTCATTATAATTAGTGCTGAAAAACAATTTTCGTTCCCGTCGGCTTCACCTTGAATATTTTATAATCAGCAGCGATATAAACCTGCAGGACTCTGCTTTGCCACTTCGGTGCTTTGTGGGACCTGGCTAATGGGTGCTGGGCAGTGTGGGCAGCCTGAGCCAGGCCCAGAGCTGTGGGAGCTCATGGGCAGCACAGCAGTGATGTGCACAACGCCGCAATTACCGCCTGCAGCGAGGGAGCGAGACGGATAATCAGTGCTATAAAGCTGTCATAATTACACGACCTCGCTGAGTAAATAAAGGCATTAAGCAGGTGGGATGTTAACACGACGTGTTAAAGAAGCAGAGGAGTGTGGTTCGGAAAGCAGAAGGGCTTCTCCCAGTAGTGTGTACCCGGGATGTGCTGTGCCCAGCAGCAGCCATGAGCCTCCACAGGCTCCCCGGGCATTAGGTTTGTGTTTCTGTAGAGGAATGTCAATATTTACAGCCAAAGAGAAAGCTTCACTTACAAACAGACTTCTGTTTAGCAAAATAGAACCAAACCAACCCCTCAAACTGTTACAAGTGCACCACAAACCAGCATGTACTCAGGTGCTACCATGGGCCTTGGTTCAGCAGGAAGGATGCTCCAGAGCTGTGGGAAGGATGCCCTGGAGCTGCAGGAGAATCACAGCACACCCCAGGGCAATGGAGCTGTGCATCCCGTGGGGGGAGCCCTCTGCAGGGCGTCCCCAGAGACAGTGTATATTAAAGCAAATGCACACCTTCTAGGGAGAGAGGTTCTGGGTGATGGGTAGTGGGATAAACAGGAGATGAAGAGGGGCAGTGGCATGTGGTGGGCCCTGAATTCAATGGAGCTGCTGTAATTTACAGCAGCTGAAGTCCCCTGTTGAGTCATAAACCATGACTCTGCAACAGCACGTATAATTAAAATACTCATCTCTACAGAAAGTGAATGCGTTTAGGAAGTTCATAATCATGGCTGAACAGAAATGCAGAGCTTCCCAGGGACAACAGCTTCTGCAGCTCATGGCTGCTGTGCAGTGATGCTCTCCTCCTCCTGCTCCCCACAGCCCAGGCTGCCTCTGAGTGATTGGAATTAAGTGAAGGCAGACACTGCACGTGGAGATAAATGCATTCATTAGCAGTGGGATCTGATACATCTCCATTAATTCATGGCATCTAAAGCCCATATCTGGAGTTAGATTGGTAGGATCTGACTCTCATTGCTATGATTCATACCTTTGGAGGTTGTGTGCACGAAGCACATACCCCAAAGCCCCCGGACAGTGCCTTAGCTCAGCTATGTGAGCATGAGTCCCACAGCCACAGCAGTCTTTGAGTCTTTTCCAGCATTAAGAAGCTGGTGTACAAGAATCCACAAGGATTTGCTGGGCTTTGTCCTATGACATTAACTCCAATATTCAGCATCAGAACGAACCTTACATGGAATAAACAGCTCTGGTCAGGGAGCAGCGTCCAGAAAGGAAATCCTCAGTACCTCGAGGATGTGAAGCTATACACCAGGAGCTGATATTCACAAATATCCACAATGCAACTGTACCATGGCATGCAGTATTCCAGAAAAAGAAGTGTGGGTATTGTGCTCTTCATCAGATGCCCTCGAGAAGCAATGGTATAAAACCAAAGGGAGCTGAAGGAAAAAAAAAGTGAAAAATGAGAGTGGTAATAGAAGAAAAGCAGGGATAAAGTGATGTCTGGAGAAAAGTGTGCGGAAATGTGTCCCACAAAATAAATTGAGAAACATGAGGAGACAATGAGATCTCATTTATCTCCACTGCTCTGCTCCTACAGTGATTGAGTAATAACAGAACAATAAAAGGGTTCTCGGCGGCCCGCTCTTGTTTGGGATCCACGGGATGAACACCCAGAGAGCTTTCAGCACAGCTGTGAATATTTTTCAAGATTTTCCACAATAAGAAAGAAAAATAATCTGTGGCATCAGATCTGCATCCTCTCTCGTCTCTGTGCAGGGAAATGTGCTGCAGAGGGGATGCTCTGCTGCCCCAGTGCCTGGGTACCACACTGCCCTGGCACATGGCTATCACACAGCCCTGGCACTCAGGTGCCATGCAGGTTTCAGTGGGAAGATTACCTCCAAAGCAAAGAGTCACGCGCAGCAGAACAGAGCCAGCTGGCTGCAGACTTGCTGCATGGCCTAACTGTGGTGTATGGACAGGTGGTCTCTGCAGCCTGGGGTCTGGGGGCACAGTGGAGCTGGTTGACCCCTGGCTCTGTGCCCTGCTTGGCCCTGGGATACGCGTGGACTGAGGGACAGCCATCGCCAGCCACTCACTGCACTGCAAACCTCTGTGCAGAGAACGTGCAGCACAGGGGGTTGAGGGAGCACAGAGGTGGCAGTAAGGTCAGGAGCACAACGTGCTAGCGTTGAGACTGGAGAAGCAATTTGCTGCATGACTGCAGAGCAAAACATAACCGACAGTGCCAACAGAGCACAGCCCCTGCAGGTGCACCCAGCTCCCCAGCACGGGTCCTTTAGCAGCCGTGTGCACCTTGCTGAAGCACCTTGCTGCCTGCTGCTCAGGGATTCTGGGCTCGTCCCCACGTTGCTGTGATCTCCTCCCACGGTGCAGCTCCCACACGTTGCACCTTTGCTACGTTTACACGTTCCCCGGGGCTGTTTTCTGAGCTCAGCAGGAAAACCCTCATCCAAGCGCCTTCTCCTCCTGCTCCTCGTTAGCAGTCAGGCACGCATCTGCAGGGTTATGTCTTCAAGGTTAAAAAATTCCGATAGCAAGGAAGATTCCAGTCTGAAGTTTTCCTTTGAAGCCTCTTTACACGCTGCTGGGAGGGGCAGGAGGCACTGTGCAGAATACTGACACCACGCTCAGCTCGTGAACCCCAGCCCGGAGATGGCGTGCTGCAAATCCTGCTGGGGATTGGGAAGGGCTGCGTGCAGGGTTGCCATGCTAATGGGGGACAAAAGCAGAACAGTGGAGCAGTGAGCAATAGGAAAATGAATCATTAAGACTTGTGTTTTCAAAACTGTCGCGGCTCATCCCATTAATATTCATGGAAGGTGACTTAATCTGTAAGGCACAATAAATTAAAGCCATTATTTCAGCATCCTTCTGTACCCTTCCAGGAGAGTGCATGACACACACTGTGAAACCTATGAACTGTTAGAATCTGGGAAGGAAAGCCAGGTCACCATCATCAACAAACCCTTCTCCTGTTCCATATCAAGCAAGCAGCTCAGGAGAGCTACCCCCAACAAACAGCAGCCACATCCCTTAGGGACCAGTGATGGGAACCTGCAGCTGCCATTAGGCATGTGAAGAACTCTCTTAAGGCTGTGCCCGTTTCTCTGTGGTGGGCCAGGATGAGTGCACGGTGCTGCTCCCACCCAGGAGCCCCGCAGTGCTGCACTGGCAGAGCAAAAAGAATAAAGGGAAGGACACTTCACCTCATCTCCCACTGCTGCTGTGACTGTCCGGGCCGGGGAGGCTGCTGGTTGGCAAGGATTCTGATCAATTCTTTTTTCAATCATTATTCGCTGAAATTAAGCGAGTTTTGATTGGAAAATGAGCCTAACCAACTGCTTTATTAGTCAGAGGAAATTGCTTTGGCTAATTGACAGGAAACATCGGGGGAGAAATCATGGCCTGGAAAATGTTACTTAACAGAGAGGTTCAGCTCCTCTAAATCACGGCGGCTTTCCTGTCTGCGGTGATAGCGAACGTGAGATGACATGGGCTCTTCTTCAAGGAGAAGTAGTACAGTTTCCAAGCAGTGGCTGCTAATTGCAATAGATTTATTGAAATGAAGGTGATTTGGCCAACTTTATGATTGGGAATGAGCTCTGGAGGTAAAAGCCAGCAGGCGCAGCTCTACATTCCTGTCGCAGTGTAGGCACCGAATGCCCAGCGTGGTGGGAAGCAGAACTCAGCCCTGAGTTCCTGCTCCTATTCAGCAGTTGCCCATAACTCAGAGGAAGGCCTCTGGAGCCTCAGGTTAACATCAGTGCAACACAGAGATGAGAGCTCCAAGAGGATGAGCACCGATATCTGTTCCCAGTGAGAGAGGCATCACCACTGGGAAGCTGTACGGGAACTGCTGAGTCTGAACCACTGATGGAGCACCTGAAGGAAAGTCCTGGTCAGCCCTGGGAACTCAGGTGAAGGCAGTTCACCTGTGTGACCAGAAGGGGTGGAGCCAGGCTGCACCCCTCTTAGACCTCATTTAAGGGCTGACTGCCACTGAGGAAGGATCTCTTGTAGGAGATCCCTTCTTTTGGAGTCCTTTCCTTGTGAGTCTGGATCCTTGGAGGTGGGTGAGCATTCCTTTTTCCTTCCTTTTGTAACATCTCTTTGTTTTTCCTGGTCTCTTTACCTTTACAGTAGCTCTGTCTAATTAGCACAATGCCTAATGCCACAAAGCTCTGTAAGTCGTGCTGAAGCTGAGCATCATTTCAATTCACATCACATGGCCTGGCCTTAAGATTCCTCTGCAGTGAGTTATTAACTTGGTGATAAACACCTTTTGTCATTCCTTACATCATAAACATTTATTTCTAGTGCTAATTAGCACAGATTCATTGTTGCAGAAGTGATCCCGATCTCCAAGACCTGCCACTGTTGCAGTATGCACTCTTCGTGCAGCTGTGCCCCCACCAATCTGGAATCCCATGGCAGATGGTAGCTGCTGCTGTGCCATTGCTGTGCTCCCTGTGGGGCAACCAGAATTCTGCTGCCCAGGGAGAGTGATGGGATGAGGGAACGTCCTGAGCTGGAAGGGGGGAGAAGCTGTAATATTCCCCACAGAGTGATGAACTCAGAGCAGTAATGGGGTCATTTCTTCTTGGGATCTCATTTGGGCCCAACATGACAAATGCCACTGCTAATTTAATTGTCTATTGAATTGCTTTTCTCAGAGCTGGCCTAAAAATCAATGCGTGGGAATATGTCGGCTGCACGTCCCTGGCATTATGTATAACCCAAAATAAACCCAGGTCTGCTTTTAGTCAATTGCAAAACAGCGTACAATCATAATAAAGACCAAACACAAGTGAACCAGTGGGCTGAGGGATCTGCAGTTCAAAATGTGAATGTTCCTGCCTCCCCAGAGCTGCAGTGAAAGATCACGCCCCAGCTGCTATGGTGGGGGGTGGGGAACCCCCTCCAGGGGGGGGTGGTGCTGGAAGCTGGCTCACTTCCACCAGCGCTAGGAGTGGGAATGCCCCAACTTCTTCCCAGTTCAGCAGCAGAGAGGTGGGGGCTGAGCACTGTGTTGTGCACCAGCTGTTCTTTCCCGCTGGAATATCACCCGTGTTTTGCTGCTTGGGTTATTAAGAACGCTTGATTTTTTTCTAGACTAATTACTACTTCGTTGTGGTGGTATGCCTACAGTGAGCACAATTTCAAAGAATTTTTAAGATGTTTATGTGCTGTAGTCCTCAAGCCTTGGGCCAGATTCCTGCTTGATTTTGCTTTGGAATTCACACAAACCACCTCAGCATCACAGCCCACTCTGGCAGCACGAGCAAGTTTCTCCCTGAGCACCACTGGCATTGCCCTCAGCACAACACTGCACTCATGGAGTTGGATCCCGTTGCACACAAGTACAGGAAAGAACACTGAGTTTGTACCACTTTCCTATTGGGATGAATCCTCCAGCATCAAGCAGGGGTGCATCCAGCCCTGGAGAAGTGGTGCTCAGGGATCTGTGTGAGCACTGTGCCTCAGCCTGCCCTGACGAGCACAGGGTGGGACTCATTGCCTCCCTTATGCACTGTGTTCCACTGAATTAGGCTCTAAGATGAAAGCAATAAGAAAATAAAATTGAGTTACGCTGATGAGAAGGCAAATAATGTCATTTGTAATTAGATCTTTTGTCTTCCCATTTCATTCTCTGCTCTTTTATTGTCTCCCTCTTCCCAGCTTTAATGTCGTCCCTCTTCTGAACTCTCCCAGCCCGTGCTGAGCTCTGGGTGGCAGTGGCTGCTCTCATCACCCCCTATCAGCTCTGCAGACCCAGCAGTGGTAAGCACTGATTTCCCGTTTATTCTCCATAAAGAAACAAAACCTTCTTAAAACTCCTAATAGCTTTCCTAAAGCCATAACCCTCTTTGTCTGTTGTTTAATAGGAAATCAATACTGTTGTAATACAACAAAATTAGCATTGATTTATCTCATCTCACTGGCAGCTGAGCCAGAGTGGTATCAGTCTGTGGGCTGGAAGGAGTGCTGCTCTGAGATGGGAATGCTCTCAGCTGCAGCTTACATGGGATCTACAGCAATTCTGTTGTATTCATATCAGTACCAGGCAATCAGTGTTGATAACATGCTCACGACCCATATTTCGCTCCTCAATTGCTGCTCTGATTGGAGCAGTTTTTAAGCCACCACCTCCTCACAAACCCAACGCTGTGATGGTTTGCAAAAGAGGACAATCCACTAATTACTCCCACCACGTTCAGCCAATTAGCACCGTGGGAATGAATCAGAAAAGTGTGTTCCTTGCTGGGACACACCGGCAGTGGAAAGAAGCTTCGGGCAGCGTGGGTCCCTCTGAAGGCCCTATAAAAACCCTCTGAACAGTGATGTGAAGGGGTGAACCCCTTCTCAGCACCTGAACTCCAGCAGCACTGTGACTGTTCCGAGCACTGCGCACTGTACGCGGTCGTGTTACGCACCACGGTTTTGCTCTGCAGTCCTCTGAGGTTGTAGTGAATAAAACCCTGACGGCGTTCTCTCCTGCATTAATCATTTCAAGCTGATCTTACAGGATACAAGGGCAAATTAAATTCTATTTGCAATTTCATGCATGGCGCGTGGTGCGAGCGAGCCCTGAGCCAGCAGTTTTTCAGTAAGACAAGCGTGTAAGTTGCAATTATGCAGCTACTTTCTCCCATGCGCCAACACTTTTATTACTGACAAATTTATAAATGAAAATGTATGAATGGTTTTAAATTCACCTTCAAGGATGTATCGAATTAAAATGAATAACCCTTAAGACCGTATTCAAAGGAAAACACTGCTTTTAGTGCTCCAGGTGACAAATGGGAGCCCTGTGTCATTCCAGGGCTCAGCCACAGCCTGAAGGCACCCCTGCATTCCTTATAGCAAGAGCAATACTGATGTAGAGCCCCAGCCCACCTTCCCTCATCAAATATAACTGCAATTTGAGCAGAGCTGACTGCAGAGGGGCAGTTTGGAGCAGTGAGCTCTGGGTGCTCTGTCCCCTCTGTTGTGCAGTGCACGCTGATTGTGCTCCATGCAGTTCAAAGCAGATGCATTTGGAAGGAGTCCTGTGCTAATCAGGTTATCACATCACGTGCTTCTCAGTCCTCTGGAGGGAAACTCAGGCCGCTCTTCAAAGCAGTGCTCTGTGCTAACTCATAACCCTCTCCCCCCGCAGCCATCCTCTTTCAGCTCTATTTCCCCACTGGGAGGAAGTGATTTTTGTGGAGTTGCCATGTGCAATACCACCCACCTGACACTTTGCTTCAGTTTCTCCCAATGCACGTGCTGCAGAAGAGCCCTGGGAACAATGGGGGACAGAGCAGCAACCCAGACACCCACTGTCTGCACCCACAGACCCTGGCAGACATCACTGAGCCCTCACAGCCTGCACAGTGAGGCCCAGCACCACTGCAGGAGCACAGCACCGTGCAGAAACTGCCAGAGGCCAACATCACTACTCGCATTGCATCGCTCTGGGTACTCACTGCACCTCCTGAACACTGACCTGGCTGGGAGCTGGAGCACATCACCCTAAAATGCAGCCCTTGCCCAGCACAGAGCACTGAGTGCTGGGGCTTGCCTGGCTCTGAAGCACAGCCCTGATGATAATATTGACATGAGGATTGGAAGCAGTAAGTTGGCACATCAGAGCATGCTCTGAACTCACAGCTGCCAGTGGTGTACTCCTTGGTCAGCACGGTAGTGTGCCTGTGTCATGCAGCAGTGCCATGGGGCACTCAATGCTGCCACCCCCACATCACTGCACTGGAGCTGGAGCTGTCGGAGTGATGCTCCAGGAAACATCAAAGCACTGTGAACCCACAGCAGGGATAGAGGCCTGGGCAGGCAGCCTGGCAGGGGTAACGCAAATCACTTCGGGGAGATCAAAAGGAATGAAATAAGGAGATGTGCAGCACGGCTCTGCCAGCCTGAGAGATAGCTAAGGGAGCTTCAAAGGCAGCGCTGTGCCTTAGACAGACGGATAAATAAGTAAAGAAGGCAGCAGGCTGCTCGGAGCCTGGCAGCTGGGGGGGCAGGGAATGAGGCAGCCCCCGTGGGCAGAAGGGGTACCCGGAGCTCTGGGCAGCCCCCACCACCAAAACGTGAAGCTCCTCATCTGCATGCAGCCTCTGCCTTCCTCCCAAAGCGTGTCCATAATCCAGCATGTCAAGCATTTTCCTCCATCCCATGAGCTGTGCTCCATTGGCTGTGCGTTTTGGCAGAGCATCACTGTCTTGGTTCCTTGGGATGGTTGCTCCCATCGCTCCTGGCTGAGCAGCAGCAGTGCCACGGGCACACAGCACAGTGTTGGCTGCAGTGCTGGCAGCTCTGCATGTCACTGATGTGGCTGCAGTTCTCCTTGGAGGAAGAGCCCCATTTTGGATCGTTTTGTGTTTTTTTGGTCTCTCTGTCAAGAGCACAGCTGAGGCACAAAGCCTACAGTCACTGCTGAACAAAGCAGGCAGCTCTCGAATCCGAGTGGCGAATTCAGATAACAAGCAGGGAAACAGCTTGGCTTAAAAACTCCAAAGAAACTGCAAATTATTCTGTTTGAAGGGAGTGAGCCTGCTCTCAATCTTCAATCGGATGGGAACAGGCAGCGGCTGCCTCGCCTCCCTCCTTCTGCTTAACCATGTCCCCGTGCAAAGGCCATCACACCCCGACCCAGAGCTGGAGCTGAGGGAGAGGGGGAATGTCAGGGGTGAATTTCCATCTCCAATGCTGGGTGGAAGCACTCAGCCCGGTGTGAGATCCAGCTGGTTTGTGAGGCGTGCATTCACATGACCGAGGATCAGATCCAGGTGTAAATTCTGCAATTCCAATCCTATCTCCAAAAGAAAAGGGGAATTGCCCCTTGGAGAAGGGATCTCTGTGATGGAGGACTGCAGAGGAGGCAGGGCTGCGTGCAGCAATGGGGCTGCAGGGCACAGCAGAGCAGAACAGTGCAGGGAGCACCACGCGAGCCCACCATGTCCATCCTCAGACAGGAGGGAGGGAGCAGGGGGCAGAGAACTTCTCTGCCAACACTGTGCTCCTAAAGGCAGCTTTTCTCTCTCTGTGAGCTTGGGAAGATGAAGAGGATGTTTGCATCCCGGGAAGCCATAATCCGCAGTGTGACTTACATATTTTTGTTGTCTTCTCCAAATGTATTTAGAGGATTAGGGAAAGCCCACATCGTACAAGAGATACAGATGTTATTAAGGGAGAAATGTGTTTTTCAGCACAGGCTCTTGAAAAGCATGCAGCCAATAGTGCTCTAAATACCCCAGTGCCGTTATTCATAGAAAACAGTCCTCTCTTCTTTTTTTCCCCCCCAAATATAACCATAGTCATTATTCAGCTTTATAACTATAATGGATGGTTGTTAGACGCCTTCCAAACAAGCCAGCACAATAAGATACAGACGGTTAACCCACATCAGCTCTCCAAGGGAATTTCATGTTGGGCACTTTAATACGCTCCTTTTGAAATTATTCAGATAAATTAGTGCATGGGGCACTGCTGCAGGGGAAGGACTGAACCTGGAACAAAGCGGAATGAGATGTGAAATAATAAAAATAAAGAAGAACCACAGATGCCAGCTTCAGGTACACCTCAAAAATTCAAATGAGCTCATTTGCAGAGCTAAAAATTTCCCAGGGACTCGAGTTGATTCAAAGAGAAATGTATTTAATTTAAAACAACTCACTTCAGGGAGCTCTGAGCTGGGATGAAACGTGTTAAATAATTGATCAGCCAGGGAGCAAGGAAGAGAGAAAGGGAAAGGGAGGAGGGAAAGAAAAGGGGAAAGAGAAAGGAGAAGGGGAAAGTGAGAGGAATTGGAAAGGGAGAGGAATGGGAAAGGGAGAGGAATGGGAAAGGGAGAGGAAAGGGGAAAGGGGAAAGGGGAAGGGGAAGGGGAAAGGGGAAAGGGGAAGGAGAAAGGGAAGGGAAATGGGGACGGGGAAAGCGAACGGGGAAGAGGAAGGAGAAGTGGAAGGGGAAATGGAAAAGGGAAGGGGAAGAGGAAAGGAAGAGGAAGCAGAAAGAAAAGAATAATGTAGAGGAAAAGGAAAAGGGAAGGGGAAGGGGAAGGAAGAAAGGCAGGGAGGCACCTCAAAAGTATGCAGACTTTTCCCCTCAGCTGCTCTAAGGGCAAATCATAATGGAGCTGGAACGGAACCACACGTCCTGACAGCTTCCCTGCTGTGGTTCAGATGCGGATGAGATATGGAAATACATTTCCAGTCCTTGGATGTAACACTGCTGTGTGTGCAAACGGCAATTAAAACCCGCAGCCCGACTGCGTGAGTCCACCAGCAGCAGAATAACCGCAGCTGAAGGAGAAAACGAAAAGAAACTGCGGCTCATTTGCATTCTCTCGGCTCATTTTGCTCAGGCTACAGTTGTTCTGAATGCAGTGTAACTCCCTGTGCCATCCCGGGGCCGCGCTGTGCTGTGCTGCTGGGGATGGAGATGTGCACAGCGCGGTGCCAGCAGTGCTCGTGGCAGCGGCGCTCCTACGGCTTCCGATAAATGAATTTAATTACCACCATCAACATAATTGCCATCCAGCTCACGCAGCACTGCCTGCAGTGCTCTCCTACCTGCGACACGGTGATGTTAATCCTGGAAATTCCCAGCAACGTTCGTGGGTGTTTGGTTTGTTTTTTTTTTTTCCCTGACACAAACTGCCTGCTCTGGAGCTGTGCTCCCGAAGAGTGTAAAGGCGTTTTAGGTTAAAGTCACAAGTACTTTGTTCCACTTGCATTAATTTCTTGATCTCAATTAACCAGAACCACCCTTCCTTCCCCCTGCCACCCCCCAGCTCTGCTCCCCGCAGCCACTGTGGGGGCACGGGGGCTGAGCTCAGCGCTGGAAATCAGCCTGACAGAGCCCCTCTGCCCCAGGGATCTGGCAAATCCCTTTTAATCCTTTTCTTAAACTCTTTCTTACAAGTGCTTACAGAGGAGTTTATCTTTCAGCTTTGGGTCTAATTTTGGTTTTCCAGATGAGTTTTGGTTTCACAATGACACCGCAGCTGCGCTCGTTATTTCCAAACGAGGGGAGCAGAGCTCAGAGCCCACACCTGCAGCAGCAGCTCAGAGCTCACAAACCGGGGTGTGGGGATGGGAGCTGGGAGAGCAGCAGGGATGGCACTGGGGTGAGGACTGGGACTGGGCTGGGAGCTGGGATGGCAGCTCCGTGGCACTGCCAGGACACTGATACAGAGACCAACAGACACAAATAAATCACCCACTCCTTTTCTTCAAGCAGGGGCTCGATCACTGCTGCAAGTTGATGAGAGTGTTCTGCTGCCAGCGTCTTGTTACACCCTAACTGAGGTGGCTTTGGGGTGGCTGCAGGTTACATAAAGGCACAGCCTGACTCACACCAATTAATCCCCACATCAGCAGCTCTGTTCCATTCTTTTCCTGCCTCTTCCACACGCGGTTCTCTCATCAGCTCAGCCTGTTCCCATAGAAACTGAGCAGCATCACCACCGAAACACAGCACCTCTGTTTTTAGGAGTTATCTCCCGTTCTGCCCTAGGAGAGCATTCCGAGCTGCCGCCCTGCTGCTGCCAGTGCTTGGGGTTTGTGGAGCAATGCCTGGGGCGGCAGCAGCAGCAGCATGGGCCACGTGCATTCTGCTGAGCACCATGTCCTCATGTCCCCATGGCAGCCCGTGCCCTGGCACACTGCTGGGTGTGGGTGGCAGCAGTGGTCCCCCCTGTGCTGCTCCTCCACAGCTGCAAAGAGCTGCAGCAGCAGCAGATTGCTAACCTGCAGCTTCTTTCCCCCTTGTTTCCCCCTTGTTTTCCCCCTTGTTTCCCCCTTGTTTTCCCCCTTGTTTCCCCCTTGTTTTCCCCCTTGTTTTCCCCCTTGCTTTTCCATCAAACCACCAATGTAAATATTTGCTGGCAACACTCCCACTCCGCTGGCGGTGCAGCTCTGCTCTCGGAGAAGTTCTTTAAAAGTCTCCTTGATGTATTCAAATCATCTCCCCTGTATTCATTGGATTCGCTGGGTTTNCTTTCCCCCTTGTTTCCCCCTTGTTTTCCCCCTTGTTTCCCCCTTGTTTTCCCCCTTGTTTTCCCCCTTGCTTTTCCATCAAACCACCAATGTAAATATTTGCTGGCAACACTCCCACTCCGCTGGCGGTGCAGCTCTGCTCTCGGAGAAGTTCTTTAAAAGTCTCCTTGATGTATTCAAATCATCTCCCCTGTATTCATTGGATTCGCTGGGTTTTGCAGGAGTGAAGCTCCTGCACATATGGCTCTGCTTATGCAACCAGTTGATTACATTTTACATTTCCGTGTGTGATTTACGGTGAATTGCCCACGGACTCATTAAAACTCCCCACCCTTTAAAAATGTCCCGAATTCTCTCTTCCATGCATTTTACATGGGACAAAAACAGGACCATTCTGTATTGCAGAGGGAGTCCTGTCGATAAGAACACATTGCGTTTATAGCAGCCTAGGTGGAAAAATGGGATGAGGGATGGAAAATGTCCATTTAAAATCCCCCTAACATGCACTGCAAGGAATCAGTCAGCGCCGACTTGGCGTGCAGGACTCACTTTAATAAATCTAAATAGATGAGTCAGGCTCTGAGTGTACTGCACATTAAATAAAATCCGACTGTCCATCAGGTGCACTGAGTGCTATCACTGAGGGTGCACTTGTTGCCCATCGGCACAGCACTGGTGCTGCCTCACCCACCTCACTTCTCTCACCCTTCTGTTTCCTTTAGCCCCACTGAGCAGTTTGAGGCAGATATCCCATAAGTGTATGTTCTTCCCGAAAGCTGTTTGCCAAGCACGGGTTTGATGTGCAGTGAGCTGCTCAGATGCCTGATTTATAAGGCATGAGGAGTTTCTGACCGAAAAGAAATATGATGGATCTCTCAGGTGTCTCTCTGATTTATTGGCCGTAGGGCAATTTATAAGTCATGTCAGTAACTTCATCAGTAACACAATTAATTCTGAAGTTATCCCCGAGTTATCCCAGCTCGGTGTCACTCGACGGAGACGTGATGTGCTGAGTTATGGGCTGGCTCTGAACTATGACTGACTTTGGAATAAGTCACAGAGCTGAGCCATCAGTCAGGAGATGGATGGATGTGGGCTCACGCTGCGCTGCCGGCACGTTGCCACATCAGATGCCCCGTGCTGAGTGCTGAGGTGTCCGACTGGTGTGCTCCTTTGGGAGAGCAGGCATTGATCCACCTGGCTGGCACACAGATCACAGCCCCGGAGCTGATTTAAGGCTGCACTGGTGAGGAGCGTGCTGCAGGGCTGCTGGGCGCCGGCATGGATCGGGGACCATTAATTAACATGTCATTAACAGCCCCACCGGGTGACCCTGATTAAACTGCATGATGGCAAACACTAATAAGAGAGATGATATCCCTGCGGGCAGCGAGTGCAGCACATTAACCTCCCAGTGAGGAGCTTCCCTGGGTCGCAGGGGCAGCAGCACGCCTGCCTGCTGCCTGCAGCCCTGCTGTCACTGCTGCTGTCACCACTGCGTGTCCAGGGGGACACGGAGCAGCACTGTGTGCTTTCTCACTGTGTGTATCTGTGCACCGCTTTGGTTGTGTATTCCTGGGAGGTGAGGAAGATGTCAGGGGAGATGTGGTGACATCTGTTTACAGCAATCAAAATTCATTAAAACTGACGCAAACACTGATTAACGGAGGAGGAAAGCTGACTCCAAGTCTCATAGCCCCTCCCCCCCCACGTTGCAATGCTGAGTGTGCTAGCAGGAAGATTTCTGCTCCCCTTTCCTGCACCCAGGGCATGCTGCTGATAGGACAGAGCGGTGCCAGCTGAGCTCCAACTCGTCCTGCTCTGGTACTGACCACTGCTTTCAATTTGTCTCCTTACAGCTGAATTAATCCCAGCAAAGCACTGAAATCTTCACTCCCAATCTCACCACCTCCCTACCTGCACACTGCCAACAGCTGCGTGCTCCAGACAGGTTCACCCAGCGTTTTTCAGAAGAAAAGACAGAAGCAGTGAATTAATTTCAGGTGAACCCCGTGCAAATGCCATCGATTCCTGCAAACACAGCATCACTGCTGCTCACAACTCACTGGGACAGCACTGCACAGCCCCTCCTGACAGAGACCCCGTGGCACTGTGCTGCTCCGACTGCACATCCGTCACAGGAATTGAGCAGCAATTCATCAAAGCCAGGGCTGTGCTCGATAACCACCAGGAGATGACTAATTAATTACTCAATAATGCATTCCCAGCTTCCCGCTTCCCCAGGTGTGGCTGCACAGCCCCCAGTGCTGTGGGGCACTGTGGGGCACAGTGTGAGCTCAGCCCCAAAGGGTCAGAACTGTGCTGCGATGTCACTGCTCCCCCCATCACCCCAGAACTGCTCATCAGAGATACAGCCAATTTGCTCCAACTTCTTCCTTAATGTTCCTGAAACAACGCTCTCTAATGCAATCCAAGAATAACCATCAGTGTAATGGAAAAATCTCCCTGCAAGACTGCGCTGCTACTCCTCGAATGGCCCAAAAGTGATAATTTGATTAATTAAATGGTCGGATTTACAGTCCCAAGGGGCCTTTCAACTCAGAATCCATCACTTTACGTCTATTACTCCATGCCGAATTCACTGAATGCACTGTTGAAGTCACTGAAAACTGCGTTAGCGATATTAAATAATTAGTAAGATTAATGCTATATAGCCTGGGCAGAATCCAGATTGATTAGTGCTAATTATCTTCTGCCCATTTAAATAATTTATCCCTGTTTTCCCACTTCGGAAGAGCCAGCGGTGCCCCATCCCCGCACAGTGCAGCACTCGGAGCTGGACAGCGCCTATTTGACCCATTAACGAACGTCAGAATTTCCCAGTAATCCCCAACAGATGAGCATCAAAGAGGAGACCTATGGTCCGGGCTAATCCCTTTATCATGAAGTAATGCTACAGAAATCAAATACCAGCTGTAAGTCGGGAGATTAACGACAAGCTGGGAAAGGCACAAATTAAATTGCAATACTCCCTCATTGCTTTGCGCAAAGCCAACGGTGCCATTCCCACTCCGGCAGGAAAACAAGGTTAGAAATCACTTTATAAAAATGAAAATCTCCTTTAATCCCTGATCTGGTCGGTAAATAGAGTCCAGAGCAGGCTGTGCCCCATCCCCTCTGCCTTCACCTGGGGAGGGCACAGCTCTCCCACGATGAGCAGAGGAGAGCGGTGCAAAGGAAAGGGCTGGCAGGGCTGCAGCAGTGGGTCACGCCCCACTTCTGCTTTTATAGCTCAGAAACACCCAAATCAATCATTCATTCCCTTCCTCAGAACATCCCCACAAAGGCATGATGCCTCAATAAAACATGAGGCCGTGCAATCCGGCAGCGCCGCTTCACTGCCCGGAGCAAACACGGGGCAGCAGCTCTGACCACGACCCCGAGCTGAGCACCCCACACACGGCCCGACCATCCCACTGCTCCTGCCCCACTGCTTCAGCGTTCCCAAAGAAAGCCTCGCAGCTGCACAGTGCATCTTCCCCCAGCACAGATCTTCAAAGCAGCACTAAACCAAACATCCTGACAGGAGCAAACCGAGTGACAGCAGCGGGGCGAAGGGGACAGCGGTTACTCCTCTTTTCCCGCTCCAAGGGAAAGAAATCCGATTAAGTCTGAAAGGCAGAAATCTAAAGCCACTACACCAAAAACGCTCCTCCTGCCCTAAGGCTGCGGCACTCATCACCGCGAGGGACCACAGGTGGCAGCAGGAGGACGTGCAGCAGTGGGAGCAGCAAAACTTGGGGGATCAGAGCCGGGCTGGGGCAGAGAGTGCCCACTGAGATGGGCTGACCCCACTGGGATGCAGGGCAGCCCCCACTGCGGTGCCACGCAGCATCGCCCCGGGCAGCTCAGCACTGCTGTCAGGTAGTGCTGATTTATACCACGGAAATAAACGAGTCTGCTCTGCAATTTCACCTAATTTTGTCTCCCATTTCAATTTTCCGTCTCTCAGCGTAACGCTGCATGGTTAATTATGTTTCCATCTTGCTTCTCAGATAATACACCCCCTTGTACCGCACGTCGTCGCTGCTCTAAGGGTCTCATTTTACCTTTCATTTCACCACCTAGCACGGCTCTAAATCTAATCAGCTTGTAATTTTTGGGTATTTTATCCATTAGGCTTTTGTTATTGTGAAGTAAAATGGAATCCTTGTCTTTTAATTCGCTCTCTAATAATTCTCCACCAAACCTTAATACAAAGAGCTTTTTTCTTTCTGCCCCCGAAGACTAATTGAATGAGGTGTAATTACAATACCCGGGAGATGATACGGAAGCACCTGAACCGTGACAGCCTCCAGGGCTTGAGCCTGCTTTGGGCACCACACTCGGTGGGGATGGGGCTGTGTTGCAGCTCCTGGGTCCCCCCCGAGAGCAGAAGGTGCAGCACCCACTGCTGGGGAGGGTTTGCTGCCAGGAGGAGCTGCTCACTGCCTGGATTTGTATACTCCTATGATGGCCCACAGCAGGGGGGGTCAGTGCTCAGCACGCACCAGGGGGCTGTTTGTTCCCCAAAACATGATGTGTCCTGGATTCAAACATTCGCTGGACAATGGGGTGCAGACCACAGCCTGAGGGATCCCCCCATCACCTTCAAGGTGTAAATCAGCCTTCCCTGAATTAAAATCCCCACTCTCATTCAGAACACCTCCCATGGAAGGGACTGAAGGCAAGCCCAAATCCTGCATACTTAAAACCACAAAGGACTGAACGAAGCAAATTCACACGTAGGGGAGGCGGTGCAGAAATGTCTCTCAGATGAGAGCATCGGTGCTGTGAGGGTCCCTCAGCCCCACACCCAGCACCAGCACTGCCCCCGCCCCTCTGCTTTGCAATGAAGAGATCTTCTGCAGAGATTAAATTGGATTTAATATTTCACAGTCTGCTATGTACATCGGTCTGCAGCAGTGTTACGTACCCCAGAACGGGAACACCTCCGCGCTGGGACCACGGGCCCCCACCTCCCCTCCATCTGCAGAGAGGGGACACAGCGCACTGGGGGGCACGGTGCCCGTTTCCTTAATGCCACATTCAGCCTGGGGCTGCGGACGGCAGCCTGCTCGTGTCTGGCACTGGGATCACCCCCTTTTATTCTGAAAATCTACGCGAACACCAGCAGCAATTTGGGGCCTGGGCTGGCACTGCAGGAACAGGTATTAAGCTCGCCGCCTCATTAATGCAATTGAAGAGGAAGGAAGAAGCAGCAGTGTGCTCCGTGGATATGTTTTGCCTCCTCTGGAGCCCAAGGAGATGACGGACCACCCCGGGTACCACCACTGTGAGCAGTGCTGTGCTGGGTCTGCTTCCAGGTGTGGGAGAGGGAGGCAGGAGGGGTCCCGGTGTGACTCCTGCAGCACTGACCTTCACTGTTTCAGCTGGGAATAAAGCCCCATTGCCTGTCTGTCTCCATAACTGCCAACAATGGAAGCATTTAATTTCAGAGGATGGGAAAAGGAGCCCGTTTCTTGGCTGCTGGGTGCATCACGGAGCAGCAGGGGTTGTGGAGCTGTAGGGCATTGCAGCAGCGGCTGCAGCATTGCTGGCACCATCCCATCCCAGCCTGGCAGCACTGTGATGTCATCAGGGCTGGATCCAGGCTGCAGGACCCCGTGGGGACGCTACCGGGTGACCTGCAGGAGAGTGAATGATGAGTGCCCAGCAGATGCAAATGTAACCTGCTCCTCGCATCCCACGGGGTGGTTGTTCCAGGATTGTTTAAGACCCCCTCTCTCTGGTGACCGTTCCCACTTTGGGGTCAGTCTGCACCAGGAGGATGAGGCAGCAGCTGTGGGAAAACCAAGTAATGCCCACCAAGAGCCACAGCCAGCGATGGGTGCCCAGGGCAGAGAGACCTTCTCAGACATCCACACACACACTTGAGCAGGGAAGGGCTTTTGGTGAAGCAAAATAATGGCAATAACAAAAAAAAAATCCCCACAAGGCTTTTTTTAATGCGATAATTTTACGGCAGGGGATGCGGGGTGAGAAGAGCTACAGCACAAGGAATAATTACCCTCGACTGCATGAACAGTGATTACAAAATTATGCAACTGATTAACCATGACATATATGTAATTACTAACGTGTTTGATAAAATTTTAATTACACCTTGTTCTTTGGGGCGTTCAGCAAGCCATGAAAATAACAATCATGTGGTGCTCCGCCACTGATGGCCACGGGTGGGGGGTGGGGGGGGCTCGGGGCTGGCATACCTTGGTGGTCTTCACTTTGTTGCCACTGCTGCAACTCCAGCCTGAGAGGTCAGGCAGCACCTTGCACTCCTCCCCGGCGAGGCAGGGCTCCATCTGGCACCACCACTTCTGCAGCACGATGGAGGCTGGGGGGGAGCAGCTGTCAGTGGGGGGAGGGGGCCCACTGCTCCCAGTGCCCCAAGAGAATCCCACTGCCCCAGCACAAAGCACAACATCAGCCCCATCCCTTTAGGACAGGGGTAGCACCTCTGCTCCAGGCCCCACTGCCAATGCAGAGCGACTGCCATTCACTGCCCAGCTTTGTGAGACTTGTGTAACTCACACCAACAGTGCAGGTAATTAGAGGGGGCTTCCCTACCCTTGGGAAGGATAGCACAAAAGCCGTGTGGGTCAGCGAAAGCTTTCCCTGAGGATGAACCCTGGGCATTTCCTGGCACTGAGCACAAATGCACTGCAGGATGGGAATCAATAATGCACCGGCAGAGGCTCCCAGCTGCTCCTGGTGGCCCTACAGTAACAGCACGTGACATCAACTGATGAAATATATATGGGCAGAGCTTAGTGCTCCTCACTGGTGACAGTGCTGCGTGGCTAGAGTCACGTCCCTGCCCCCACTGCAGGCACACAGGGACCAATGCTGGGGAGCTCCAGAGTGGGGGTAGTGACCACGGGGCATCCCCAGAACAGCCTCCCTGCCCTGCAGGTACTCACCGTCCACGCAGGAGGGGGCTGCCCTCGTGGTGCCCGCCACCTGACCAGGGAAGCAGGAGCACTTCACGGTCTGGGAGCGCTCCTCTATCTTGTTCTTATTGCAGCACCTGTGTGCCGCGATGACCTCGCAGGTGCCGGGCTCCACGTGAGCTGCAGGAGAGAAGGAGCTGTGTGATGTGAGGACACGAGGCAGCTCAGCACCGGGCAGCACCTCCCCAGCTCACTGCCAGGGAAGGGATGGGATCTGCACCTGAGCTCCCAGCCCTGAAAGCTCTCGCATCCATCACTCAGCACAATGAACAGCTTTTGCCACAACGAAGCTGAGAGCCTTGCTGGAACAAGTGAGCACAGTGGCTAACCAACTGTCCTCGGGATGGAGGAGGGAGAGGCAGGAGTGTGCTCCCAGCCTGCAGAAACGTCACGGGGAGCAGCAGGAACCCCGGCTGCTCTGCTGCCCCCTCCCCCCCAGCGCCATTAAAATATTAAGGAAGAAAGAAAACTAATGTGCTGGCTTATCACCGCTGGGATCTGGGTTCAGAAGCTAGTTAGCATCACAAATCAATGCACTTCGCTGGGTAACGGCCCACGCAGGCACAATACAAATTAGCCAAACAGGGCTGGATAGACTTGATTCCTGTGACCTGAGCACGACTGATTCCTGCAGGTCCTGTTTAATGAGCACCAGAGGAGCAGGCACGGAGCAGCGTGTTGGCATCACTGGGAACAGCCGTGGTTGTGCAGCTGCTGGGCAGTGAGGAGGGGAGAGAGGAAGAAGGGAGCTGCATTCCTGCAACGTGCACACAGATCCGTGCATGGGGAAGGCATCCTGCACAATTATCTGCTGTTATTTATTGTTATTTCATGGTCATTTTCTTTTAATGAACCATTGTTTTCATTCCTGCTCATAATAATTACACAATTACCCATCCTGGAATTATTTTGTAATAGCATCTCTGCCCATAAATTTAATCCTTCCTTTTAAATGCCATCATAATTCAGTTCTAATGACAATCTCCGCCGTTTCTGTACGCAGAAATTAAACAGTTTGGTGAAAGCAAAAAGGAAAGCATCATGACAGGACAAATGCGACCACGATTTGCTTTGCTTTTACAGCTCGTGGGATTTTCCAGGCAGCACTGTACAAGCAGAGGTCCTGGAGTTTGACTGGTGGGGGAGGGCAACTGGGGGGCACACAGAGCCCCAGGGCAGCCCACAGAGGAGAGCAGAGGGTGAGTGCAGCAAACCCTGTGAGCCTGGGACAGCTCCAGCACTGCTGGCACGGGGCTGCCTCCATCCAGCCAGCCCTCCCCCAGCAGAGCCCTTTTAAGAAACTCTTATCTCACCGAACCATGAAGGCACGGTGAAAGCACGAGGCTTTTGAATCCCGCGGGTCTAAAATAAAACCAAAAAGCCATCCTAGTCTGGCTGACCTTTAAGCAAGCAGCAGAACGGGGCTGTGGACGGCACAACCTGGAACGACACGCTTTGTCTCGAGGAGGAGCTTTGTGAATTGAAGTGTAACCTCCGGGCAATGCCAACGCTGGCAGCCCCGGGGTAGGGCAGGAGGCGGGGGGGGGGGCGCGGCGG
>VXAB01012471.1:196094-256401 GCA_013399175.1 Odontophorus gujanensis
ACCCGCCCGGCCCGGCCCGGCCCGCAGGTCCCTGCCGGTGCCGTCCGTGCGGGCCGGGGCCGTCGCTGCCCATGGCCGCCGTCCGTGCTCTCCGCAGGATCAGCGCCCGCTCCTCGGCCCGCTGCGGCCGGGGACCGGCTGGNACGCTCGGAACAAATCGCAGCCCCTCAGTGCCTCCGCAGCACCGCTCCTGATCCGACATCTCCAGGTTTTTCACTAGGAAAGGCTGCAGGACAGCATCCTCACCGAGACAGCTTCTCTCTTCCGCATGGACCCACAGCAGGAGCCCAGGTGCAGCCCTCTTTAATCTCGGTTTGATTTATTGCACCTCCAGTTCAGATCAGTGACAGCCCAGCACAGAGGCTTTGCCCGGTCCCAGTGCATCCCATCAGCTCGCGGGGCAGTGGGGATCCGGCCCTTTTCCATGGGCTGAGGGGAATCCTGAAACTGGGGGAGGACTCCTGGCTCAAACCCTTCCTAAGGATAGATCCTCTCTGCTATTTCACAAAGTGGAACTTTCTTTGCCCCTTTCTGAAGAGGAAAAATTGCATTACCACGTTAAATTGGTTAGATGTGGCAGCTCAAAAGAAAAGGGAAAAAAAAGCTCTACAAGATTAACCCAAACTCCAGTAATAAGATATTAAGGACATACGAGCATTGTACTCCTCAGATCAGAGAGTAATGGGGAAATTAATGGAAAGAAATTAATAAGAAATGAAATTAAGTCTGCTCTTTGTATTCATTAGGTACTTTGTCAGGGAGTCCACAAATCCAGGTCTCTGTTGCTGTAATAAGTAAATACAAACATATTGCTTTCCAGATCGCAAAGTTTTAATGGAAATTATCAAGTGCAAATGCAATCAAAACCACCTTTCACATCAGCCAAGCTGCAATTAAATTAGGCCTGCCTATTCAATAAGGAAGCCTACAAAATCAAGCTCTTTATTGATGTAATGGCATTGAAATACAAACTCGCTGCTTTCCAGATCACAGCATTTCAATGCAGGGGAAGATTTAACACTTCAGCAGAACGGATTTCATTTGAATGCCGGTGGAGGAGAGCAGTCATTTCCCTTCTCAGTAGACTCTGCATTGTCCTCATTCCTGGCTCTGCCTCTTCCAGGAGTCCCTGACGTTACTATAGGGGAAGAGATGGGAAGGAACAAAGTTGAGTGCCCATAACAAAGCCGACAAGGAAAGGAACTGCGCAAGAAAACCTCCCAGATGTAGCCCAGAAGAAATCATTTCCCCTTCAGCTGAAGGGCTGCTGCCATACCAGTGCAATGTGAGGGGGCAAGGAGGGTCGAAGCAGGTGACCTCCACCCATGTGCAGCACAGAGGTGGCATCTCTGCTCGAGGCCAAGCATCACCTGCACCGAGCTGCAGCCGAGCCCTGGGTGCAGTGCAGACAAACAACAAAGATATGTGGCTGCAATCAGATCACCCCTTTGAAGGAATAACAATAAATACTGAGCTTCCCAATTACAGGGGACAGGCAAACCTTGGAAACCATTAAGAGCTGCTTCTTCTGTTGATGAATTAGCCGGAGTGCACAGAGCTATTTGCAGAGCTTTGCCGTATTACACTAATTATAAATTAATATATTGCTCATTACGTGGTAAAGCTGTGCAGTCAACTGATGTGCTGCTGCAGAGAGCTGATTTTAAAGCATCCTCTGGTACTTTTATGATCTAGATGTTATATACTGGTTTAAATGCCACCAGTGTTTTCTTTCACATTTTCTTACCAGAAAGCACATTACAGCTCATGGAAATCTCCCCTCTGTGCCCTCAGCAATCACCCGCCTGGGGGGGGAGGTGGTGGCAATTCGGTTGTGATGAAAGCAGTTCGTTACAGCTGGGGGTTGGAGAGGCTTACAGAGCGGGGAGTGGGGAACTGGGGTCATGGGGGGGAGCCGGGGTCAGCACTACAGAGGGGACACCTGAAGGTGATTCTGCACCCGGCAGCCCTGGCAGGAACCTGAAGGGTGGGAAGGAAACGCGAGGACGGAGTAGGTGACATCTACAGTGATCTCAGGGGACGCTGCTGGGGCCTCCCTGCGTCACTCACCCGTGGGCTCGGCACACGCACGGGCAGTGCCAGGAAGGGAGTGTGGGGACAGCACGTCGGGAGGAAGCTTGCATTGAGCTTGAAGGGCAGACGTAAGGGGAAGAAATGTCGCTCTCTTTCTCGGAAAACAGCTATTAGCGTCGCATTGTTCCAGGGAACGTTCTTGCAGCATGTTTTTATGTCAGACCATTCTTTCTGCGCGGTGACAGAAGTCCCTCCGGATGCTGCCGTTTCTCTCTTTCCAAGGAACGCATCCTGCTGACTCAGCCGTGCTGGGGGAAACCCCTGAGGACCCCCGGAGGAAACTGAGCTGGCGGGGAGGGCTCGGGGGGGTGGGGGGAGGAGGAACGGGGCCGCGTCCCCCACCGCTGCGCGCAGCCTGTGCCGCCCCCTGGAGCCCGCTCCGCCTCGCAGAGATGGGAGCTCGGAGCAGGGGACGAGGGGATGGGAGCCGGGCAGCGGTGGGCAGAGAGCAGGAGGAGTCGGCAGCTGCAAAAAGCAGGCTGGGACAGGGTACGTGCGTTCAGACCTCGCCGAGACGCGCTGCTGAGCAGCTTGCCTCTCGGGAGGAAAAGAGTAACGCAATATCCATAGGATGTCCTCGGCTGTCTGCTCAGCGGACAAGGTTTAGCCAAGGACGCGGTGGAAGCGCTCGGAGCTGTGAAGGTTACGATTCTGCGCGGAGCTGAAGCGCAGATCCGTGCGGGAAGGATGCAAGCAGCTCCCTGGGGAGCAGAGCGCACCGGGACACGCAGGATGGGCTCAGTTCTACTTTACACAGACAAACGCTGTATTTTTTCAGCAGAGTGTTTGTTGCCACAGGAAACCCGAGTCAGGAGAAGCCGAGGTCAGGCCCTGTGAGCAGTGCCGGCACATCGCCCTGGGGCGGCCGGATCCGCATCCCGAGCAGCGCTAACGCAGCTCCGGAGGAAGAAGACGGTTCTGCTCTCAGTCCCGTGAGCTGCCCGCTCCTCTGCAGCCCGGCCGCTTATTAATAGCTCGGCGTGACCGCAGGGGGCTGGGTCTCACCGCTGAGCGTGACGAAGCACTGCCACGGGCGGCAGATGCTGGTTTATTGCAGGAGGCTCTGAAGGAGCTGGGGACCATCCCGCAGCCGGGGAGGATCCGTCCCGCAGAGCCGGCAGCGCTTCATATAACCGCTGCCAGGACCTCGTCTCCCATCCCTCCCAGCCGAGAGAGCTGAGGCTCACAGTCCCATCACCGAAGCGGTCCCACCGCGCACCCGGGGACCGCCGCCTCTTTCTGTCCCGGTGCGCGTCTCACCCGGGGAGGCGGCCCCGGGGCGGGGCNAGCGGGCCGGGAGAAACGAAAGTGGGTCGAGGCGGTGCTGAGCTGTGCGTGCCGGCTGCCTGCCCGCTCCCTGCCTGTCTGCCGGTGGCTCGGCTGTTGACGCTGTTCCCCATCCCCTGAGCGCTTGAAGCTGTTCCATTTTCTGCACTTCTCTGCCCGGTGCTATGCGGGGAACTGATACTGAGGGGTGGGGGAACCGCTCCGCTCCAGTTCTCGCAGGACACGGGAGGAGAGGGAATTGAAGCTGTGTTGGGAGCAGGACCTGACCCTGATTTCCCCTTCGGGAGCTCGTTCTCTTCTTCTTTCGCTGGTTGTGAGTTCCACCCGTAGCTGAAGGCAGCTGGGGAAAGTCAGGAGCTGAAGGCCCCCTCTGCTGCTCTGTGCTCTGCTCCTATAGCCCTGCACGGGTTGACCTTCCTGGGACCTCCTGAGATGTGTCTCCTTTGGGAGGTGCTGGGGGACAGGCACCCTGCTGTCGTTCTTGCAGGTGCAGGAACCCTGCAGATGCTGTGGGGGAGGAAGGAAAGCCACCCTGTGTTCAGCAGTGGAACTTCTCCTCTGTGTCCCAGGACTTCTTTCTGCAAACCACTTGGAAAGTCCACGCTGAGCTAGCTCACTCAGTTGTGCACGTTTACAGCTTCCCTCCACGAGCAGGTTTTGCAATCCAGACCCGGTACCTGCTTTGTCAGCACAAGCTGTAAAAAGTTCATGTGAACCTTTTCGCTGGTTCCATTTTTGGTCCCCTCCTGAGGGTTGCCTGCTCCCTCTGCAAGGTGCTGGTTTGGGATGGAGGCTGCACACCCTGTGCAGTGTCTGTGTGCCCGGGCTGGGTGCATCGAGGCTGGGGTGGGTTTGAGGCAGTGGAGGGGATGGAGGAATGCTGCTGAGGTCACCTCTGCCACATCACTGCCAGCCCGTCCATGTGAGCTGGGGCTAGTGCTCTGCAGTGCCTCTGGGCAAGCCCTGATATTTCAACTGCAAATAATGCTTTGTTCCCTCCCGGCAGGGTAATTAATGCGGGGAAGAGCCAGCACAACGAGGACCAGGCGTGCTGTGAGGTGGTGTTTGTGGAGAGGAGGCCCAGCCCCAGGGGCCGCCTGCCCTGCAGGGATGGCAGTGGGGAGCCCGACAGGGTGAGGGCAGGTGGGAGGCTGCTCCCCTAGCAGCTGTAGCCCTCTGCTTCTGCCCACCTGCTCCCGTGCAGGTATCACTGAGCCTCCCATCTGTCCCCACAGGGCAGGAAGGGGTTTTATTTCCACTACTGGGCCCTGTTTGATGGACATGCGGGCAGCGGTGCTGCTGTCATGGCATCCAAGAGGCTGCACCTGCACATCTGCGAGCAGCTGCGGGACCTGGTGGACATCCTGCAGGACCCCTCCCCACCTCCCATCTGCCTGCAGCACGACGCCGAGCTGAGCCAGGCAGAGGACAATGGGGAGGTCCCCAGCGATGCTCTGCCACGCTTTCACCTGGAGAAGGCAGTTTCCCATGAGAGCCTGGTGATCGGTGCCATTGAGAACGCCTTCAAACACATGGTGAGCTGCAGCTGCTGATGGCAGCATTTGCTCTGCTCCTGTCCCCTCCAGCAGCACACAGGTCTGTGGTGATGGCTGCAGGGCAGCTCCAGCCCTGCTGCTCTGCCTCATTTTGGGGGCACCAAACACGCAGGCTCTGGGCTCTGTGGGTGAAGAGGGTTTCACTGAGCATTGTTCCAGCTGCTGCCTGCTCTGCAGCGCTGGGGAGGCTGTGTCCTGGGCTGCACACAGGACCTTGGGGGTGAGCAGGGCGATGTGCCCAGCCTCAGCTGGCAGCCAGGGTGCTGACGGGGCAGCACAGAGCTATTTCAGACTGCTTGGAGCTCTGCTTGCTGGCAGGGGCTGCCTCCTGCTCTGCCCACAGCTCTCTGTCTCTCTAGGACGAGCAAATCGAGCAAGAGCGGGCGTCCCAGCACATCTCTGGGGGTTGCTGTGCCCTTGCTGCTGTCTACCTCATGGGCAAGTTCTACGTGGCCAACGCCGGTGACAGCAGGTATGTATGGCCCCAGCCAGACCTGGTTTCCATGCTGTGCTGTCTGTGTGTGCCTGAGGGAGCTGGAGAATTCCTTCCCCAGCTCTGGGACTTGCTCCCTGCCTTCCCAGCAGTGTCTGTGCTTCGCAGGTAGCCCTGAACTGCATGCTAGGGCCACACGTTGGGGAATGAAAATTGCTCCCTCCCCTCCCCCACCAAAGCTGCTGAAGATGTGCGAGCATCAGTTTTAGGGCACATTTTGTACCAGCAAACATTTCCAGCTGAAGGATGTGCAAATCTTTGTGCAGAAAAGCCCTGAGGGAGCTTGGAGCCCAAGGGCTTTGCCTGAGATACATTTCCTTGGGTGCGTTACTGAGTTGTGTGTAGGTGTGCTCATAGCCCACAGTGTCTGTCTGACACTCAGGGTGAAGCAGCTCTGCATGTGCTTCCAGACCTGGGGTGGAGGAGGTCCTGGTGCCTTTCCTCTGGTCCTGGTGTGCAGAGTGGTGTGGCAGGAGCCACGAGCAGAGGTTGGGGT
Organism: Odontophorus gujanensis; assembly: GCA_013399175.1. Taxonomy (NCBI): domain Eukaryota; kingdom Metazoa; phylum Chordata; class Aves; order Galliformes; family Odontophoridae; genus Odontophorus; species Odontophorus gujanensis. The sequence continues at coordinate 202,021 of VXAB01012471.1, forward strand.
GATGAGCAGGGACTGCTGGGTGCCATGGATCTGCTGAGGCATCACAGGGCTGCAGGTGCTCTGGGTCTGGGTGCTGTAATGTGATGGCAGCAGCAGCTGGTGGCCTGGGGTGAGGGTGCAAAGGGTGCTGCTCTGCTTGCCCATGCAGTGCCCAGGAAGGCAGCATGCACGGGCACTGTGGCTGGAACCAGGCAGCCAGGAGAGAGTCTGCACTCCCTCCCTGGCACCAAACCCCACCAGAGCTGGGCGTACCTGAGCCCTGCATCACTGCAGGGGATCTGCAGCCCTCGTCAGGACAGCAAGTGGGACAGGTGGGCCAGAGGTGTCAGAGATCCTCAATCCCCTGGGACCTCCAGGAACATCTCATAAGCAGGCATTTTTTAACCCATCACAAGCTCAGCCTTCCTGCAGTGAGCTCACCCCCACTGCTGGGCACGTGCACCCATGTCCTGCTGCTGGCGACTTCTGCCTGAGCTGCGTGTGATGGAGGCTTAGTAACCTTTATGCTGCTCCTCTTCTTATCATATCCTGTCCTTTGGTTTGCTCTCCATCTGCCCCATGCTTCTCTTCCATTTCCCTGTCCTCCCTCCCCTGCCCTGGGTGCTGGGCTCGGCTGTGCCAGCGCTGTCCCTGCAGCTGATGGGCAGCAGGGAGAGGAGCTCATCTCTAACCTCATCCTTCCATGTTTCATTGCAGGGCCATTATCATCCGTAACGGGGAAATCATTCCAATGTCCAGGGAGTTTACTCCAGAGACAGAGAGGCAGAGGCTGCAGTTCTTAGTAAGGAAGACCTTTCTTCTAACCTCATTCCTGCTCGCCCACCTCCTGGGCCCTGCCTGGAGCTGCCCTGCTCTCTGCTGTGCAGCACAGACCATCTGGCAGTGCTGGGGAGTGTTTCTGTGCCCTTCACTCTCAGTGTCCCCTCGTGCACTCATGGGGACCCTGTGCTCAGCGCTGGTTTCTCATCCCGTGCTCCCAGGGGAAGCTGCGGAGTGTTGGCAGATTGCTGGCTTTCTTTCCCTGTCCCGCTTGCCCTGGGCAGACCTCTCTGTGCTGTGCAATGAGACTTGCTAAGGTTTTGAAGGCCTCTCTGACAGCAGTACGGAGGAGGAGGTGTTTGTGTTAGAGGAGGTCTTGCTGGATGGGATTTCCTGGCTTGCAGCATATCTGGGAGAGCACTGTGGTACTTTTTCTCATGTCTGTGTTTCAATGACTTGAGGGGAAGAAGTTGATGTGAGCAAGATCCTCCCCAGCTGTGACGCATGCACGGGCAGAGGGCCAGGCTGTGCTTGCTCCACTGCAGTGGCTGTGCCGTGGCCATGGCCCTCTGTGCCTCGACACCAGCTCTGCCACAACTCGAAGGCTCCTGTCCTTCCTCTCAGCTGCTCGCACTTCCCAGCACTGTCTCAGTCTTGGCTGTGCTTGGGGAAGCTCTGGGGCTGCTGGGGGTGGTGTGGGTGAGGTCTGTGGGGCTCCAGCTCCAGGAGCAGCGTGCTGGCAGCTCTGCATAGGGTGACATGCCTGTAGGGATGCTGGCAGTCACCCAGCCATGTCCTGGGGCCATGTGCTCTGTGCTGCTGCTTATCCCTGACCACAGACAGGGTGCGTGCTTGGTTAGGAGGCAGCAACCTGTGTGCCTGAGTGTGCTCTGTCCCTTCTTGCAGGCGTTCCTGAGACCTGAGCTGCTGGGAAAGGAGTTCACACACCTCGAGTTCCCCCGCAGGATCCAGCCCAAGGAGCTGGGGAAGAAGATGCTGTACAGAGACCAGAGCATGAATGGCTGGTACTGTGCTGCCTGGGGCTGCTGCTGCATGTGGCCACAGCTCCAGCCCCTTCCCCACATACCAAAGGGGTCGCATCCCTGGGCACTGGCCAACTGGTTGCCTCTGCTTGTTTCAACCAGGGCTTATAAAAAGATTGAAGAGGACGACCTGAAGTTTCCACTTATCTATGGGGAAGGCAAAAAGGTGCAGTGCGGGGATGTGAGGGGGTGGGGTCCCGAGACAGAGGGGAGGAAGAGGTCTGGTGACATTGCAGCGAGGGTCCTGGCATCGTGCAGGGGTCACTCCCTGTCTGCCCTTGCTGAACTGGGTGTCTCAGCCCATTTTTTGTTGTCTTGGTGCCAATACCATGTGTATCATCTCTCCTGGGAACAGAGGTGGAGTTTAAGTAGCTTAAAGCTTGCTTTTGGTTTTGCCTTTCTCCAGGCTCGTGTATTGGCCACTATTGGAGTGACACGGGGCCTAGGAGACCATGACCTCAAGGTGTTCAGCTCCAACATCCACATCAAGCCTTTTCTGTCCTGCTTCCCAGAGGTGAGCAAGCCTGAGGGCTCCTGTGATAGCTGGAGTTGGTTGGGATGACCTCAGAGCACGCTCAGAGTACCTGGCAGTGTTGGGTGTCCACAAACACGCTCTCACTCTCATGTCCTGCCCCACTGTTTCCCAGGTCAGGGTGTATGACCTCACACAGTACGAGCACTGCCCTGATGATGTCCTGGTCCTGGGCACTGATGGGCTCTGGGATGTCACCAACGACAAGGAGGTTGCCAGCGTGGTAATGGAGGTGCTGACGAGCTATGAGCCCAACGACCCATGCAGGTGAGGGGGAGACAGACAGGTGTGTCCTGCACCATAACATCTTGGAGCAGCATTGTGGCCACGTATCCCTCTGTGCACAGTATCTAAGCTCTCTGTGTGCTCCATCCCCGCTCCTCTTGCTCCCCCAGCTTCCCCCTCCTCCCGGGGGCAGCAGTGTGATGCAGCACAGTGCCTGCTGGGCTGGGGCTGACTGCTGTGCTCTGCCCAGGTACACCATGGTGGCCCAGGAGCTGGTGGTGCGCTCCAGGGGCGTCCTGAAGGAGCGGGGCTGGCGGCTGCCCAATGACAAGCTGGGCTCTGGTGATGATATCTCTGTGTTCGTGATCCCCCTGGGTGGTCCTGGCAACTACATGTGATAATGTGACGGTGCTGGGCAGAAGGGTCAAGCTGCCTGGATGGCTGTGAGCAGGATGCTGGTGCTGCCCAGGGCACCGTTCACTCCAGCACTTCTTCCCGAGCTGACCACAAGAAGAATGAGGAGCTCAGAGCCTCTTGCCCGAAGCACCCCCTCACCTGCATCCCAGCCCACTGTAGAGACGGAAGGACAGAGCAGAGACAGAGCACAAGGGCAAAACAACTTGGTTGCTGTGAAAAGCCTCAGTGCTTCTTGGCTTCTCGGTGCACACTCAGCACCTTGCCCTGGCCCAGGTGTGCTGGCTACAGCCCTGTGACTGGGATCTGAGTGCCTGGACCTGGTGAAGCGTGTGCTTGCTGCTGCTGTCACCTCCCTCTCCTGCCCTGCGACATTTGCAGCACGGACACTGAAGCTACTGCCCTGGGATGGGTGTGGAGTGAGGTCCTGCTGGCAGCAGGGCAGTGCCCATCCCAGCTGCAGGTGCTGTGAGTCCCAGGGATGCCCCAGTCCTGTGCTCACCGTCTTTGGCTCCTGGGCACCATCCCCAGCTGGGCACACTGCCTTGGTCTCAGGTTTCGGAGGACGTGACAGGGCTCAGTCACAGAGCACCTGGGAGGAAATGGACTGTTGCAGTCTCACGGTGTTTGCCAGCTCCTGGCTGTGCCATGGGCTCTGCCTACCACCTCTCTTCATGCCTTGGATCACCGCTGTGTTTCTAGAGCCAGTTATTTATTATTAACTGGAGGGCTGAGCTGGAAAGTGTCTAAATTCCTTCTTGGTGTGAGGTGGCAGTCAGTATGAATATAGGTCTGTTATTTCGGAGCGGTTCTAATTTGGCAACTGCTGAGCAGCAGTTACAGAGCAGCCCCGTTCAGCCAAGCTTAACAGCTTAAAGTGCTGCATGGATCTGCTTAGCTGGGGGCTGGAAGCCCACAATAAAAGCAGCTTGGTTGTGTCTGGGAAATGGAGTGGGCTGGCTTTTCCCTCGACTCAGAGCTGGTTCTGAGCAGGGCCGTAGCTGCAGTTGTTCTCCCTGCAGTACTGCATTTTGCATCTGCCATACCTCTGACCTGGGCCATGATGGGTTTCCTGCACCTCTGCAGCGTTTACACCCTGCTGAAGCACGAAGGCAGCGTGGCCATGGGGTCAGCACAGCCCTGTGCTGTGCTCTGGGGACGCACCGTGGCTGCGGCCTTTGGGACGTGTTGGGCTCTGTAATCAGCGAGATGTAAATAAATGTGCTTAGTAGGAAGTGAAAGTGATCCGGTGAGATCTGAACCTGCGGGCATCTCTGTGCCCCAGGGAGCAGGAGGTGATGCTGGGGTTGGAGGAGCCGTCCTTGCGTAGCACCGCGTGGTTAAATAAAGGTCGTGCCGCTCGCAGCCCCACCTCAGCGCCTTTCTTGCAGAGCCTCTGCAAAGAAGACTAACTTAAAAGCCAATTAGTGCTGATTAATTCGCGTAGGCAGGCTGGGTGCCATGTGAGCCGCTGTCCCTCCGCCCTTGCGCTGTTCCTGTATCCGCCCGGAGCTGCGGGGTTGGGCAGCGCTGCCCGGTACCCCCACTGCCGTCGGGGCAGCGCGGGCAGGGGCTGCATTTAGTGCTTCCTCTGCGGTTCCCTCCTTTACTAAGGAAACGTTTCCCTTGGAGCCAACTCCCGGCCCGGGGCGGGATAAATTAAGGAGAACTTGTCTCCGAAATCTTAAAATAGAAACGACTCACGGGGCACTGCCCGGGCACCGACGTAGCCCCGCTGCCAGGGCGGGGCAGGAGCGGGGCTGGGAGCTGAGCCCCCGACGGGGCACGGCTCGGCTCGGTTCGGCACGGCTCCTCCCCTCCGCGGGCGGACCCACAACGGGGCGGTGCCGCCGAGCAGCGCTGCGGGGTTGAGGCTGGAGCCGGGAGCGGGACCAGGAGCCGGGCCGCGCCGGAGAGAGGTGCGGGGTGCGCTCGGGATGCGGGAGCTGCGGGGAGCTCAGCGGTGCTGGGGTCGTTGCCGGGGGTTGGGGCTGTGGGGTCAGCGGTGGGACCGAGCGCTGGGCGGTGCGCCGTGGGGTCCCGGCCGGGACGGGTCCCGGGGGTGAGGAGGGGTCGGAGCTGTCCCGCGCGGAGCCGTCCCGCGCGGAGCAGCCCCCGGCCCCGATCCTGGCACAGCAGCGCTGTATTTTCTTCGGGGAAAAACAAAGCAAAACAAAAAGCTCAAAAGGGACAAAAGTTCGCTTTGCTTAGCGCTGAGCTCATGTGTAAACATTTATACGGGGTGGGGGGGCAGGCGCGGAGCAGAAACAATTGTGCAATGTCTTAAAGCGGAGAAGCATTCCAGAACCATGACCAACACCGGCGCTCCAGCACCAAATCGGGCAGCGGCCCCTCGAGCCCCCCCGGCACTGCGGGGCCGTCTGCGCTCCTCTTTCCTCCTTCCAAGCGCCGTTCGGTGAATTTCAGTTCCTCTCTTCCTTTCCAGGTAGCGTGGTTAAGGCTGCGTGAGATTTTGTGTGCCTTGAATTGAATCCTGACAGCTTCAGCTTCTCCGGGGAAACGTTTTGTAGGTGAAAAAATGGGGGAGGTCACTGCCTGCCGGCGGATATTGGGGGTGCTGAACCCGGCTCTCTTGGTTACTCGGTGTGTACACTGGGATGGGGATGTGCATGGGAAGTCTGGAATGGGTTCACAAATAGGGTCGGCTGTGGGGCAGTGCACACAGCACCAGGGAAGTGACGTGTGAAGCTTTTGGCAGGTACTGCTGCGAGCTGGGGAAGGAGCTTCTGTGGGGTGTGAGATAAGGACGTGGTGGATGTCCTTTGGGGGAGGAGGTGAGGATGGGCAGCATGGGGCTCCTGAGGCAGCAAACTGAGTTTTCAGCGTGTCCAACTGAAAACCAGCACTTGAGGAGCCTCTCTGCTTCGGTGACTGTGTGCAAAAGGTTGGCTTCTCTTCTTTAGCTCAGTGATGTGTAAAAGAGGGACGCCGTGGCTGTAGTCCCAAAGGCAGAGCTGTGAGTTTCAGTTGTGGAGGTTTTGTGCATGTGTGATGTTTTTGCTTCCTTGGACGTCATCCTGAAACAGAAGGTGTTTAAATGGGTTACAGTAAGGCTCCTCGTGCTGGTCGGGGTTGGTGTCATGTGTTGGTTTCTCACTATCTGCACAGAGAGCACTACAGGGCACACAGCGCTGGGTTTGTTGGGCAGCAATCCCACACATCTCCGCACAAAGTGCTCACAGCTCGAGCCCAGTTTGGGTTTTAACATTCTTCTGCTCCAAATCCCTTTCTTTGCTTTGCTTGTGGATGTTTTTGTGGGATTTGGCAGTGCAAACTGCCCTCTCTGCCCAGCAGCACTGCTCTGCTGCTGTGCTGGAGCCTGGTGTCACGCAGTGTGTCCCATCAGACCTCAGGAACAGCCCCAAGCTTTCACAACTGGGACCCCAGAAGCCGAGCTTCATTGCTGCTGTGCTGTGCTTTGGCGTCGCTCCTCCCTCCCAGCTGCTTTTGGAATCTTGTTCTGCTTCTGTATGAGACCCTCCCCAATTCCTGAGCAGTGCCAGGAAGTCACCCCACGCCGTGGGACATTCTACTGGAGTTGTGATGGTTGCTGAGTACCACTGTCACTGTCCCCAGATGCCTTCCCCTTCCATCCCCCTTAACTCTGGGGTCAGCTGCAGCCCTGAAGCTCTCTGGGGATGCTCTGTGCCCACCCTGGGCTCGTGCTTGCCCGGCCTCACCTCCCCCGGGGCCCGTCACCCCCAGCTCCCGCCTGGCGTGTGTCGGGGTGCGGCTGCAGCCCTTTGAACACACAAAGCCATGTTTAGAAGTGGAGACGGCTGTCCTTGGCTGCACTGGTTAGGCAGCACTGTTTGTGTTCCCTGCTGGAGCTTCGTGCTCTTTGGGTGCTGCAGGCTTCCTTAGGTCTCTGTGTCACAGGTTGTGCTGCCTGAGCGGTGGGGGAGTGAAACCCAGCTGACTGCCTGGTGGATGCTCTAGCCTTGAGCCTGGTTTGCATTGTGATTAGGCGTGCTCCTTCCAAACAGAAGTAAATCCAAACAGTCTGAGTGCTCAGGACACTTGTTTGTTAAACACAGCTTGAGCAGAGGCTGCAGACACAGCAGTGTCAGGCAGGCAGAGTGGGCTCTGTTCCCCCCCACAGTGGCTGCACGGTGCTGTGGGGTCAGGGCTGGGTGTAGTGGGGTTTGGGCATGGGAGTCTGGTGGGAGGGTTTCTGTCTCTGGTCCGATCTACAAAGCAGTGACATCTTTGTGTGCCGTTTCCTGAGATTCAGGAACAGAAACTGGATGGAAGATGCATCCCATCAGGAATTCCCCGTTTCCTGCTCGGCAGGAACTTCATATTTTGAGGCCGCCCCCTGAAGCAGTTGTGCCAGAGCCCTCTCTGTGTTATGGTGGTGACCTCAGAATAGCTGCTTGGTGCCGTGCTGGGTGCCCACAGGGATGGGGCAGCTCGAGGGGCACCGTGGTCGTGCTGATCCCCTCCTCCTCCTGTGCTGCCCTGCAGAGCCAGGCTGTGTGTTAGCAATGGGCTATTTCTGGGCTGCTGGGTGAGTAATGGAATGAATTGTGCTGAGATTTTGGGCGGGGACAGGGCCTCTGCCCCGTGAGTCACCACGGGCTCGGGCAGGACTTGGGGTGCTGCTGACCCCTCCCCGGGTCAGGGTGGATGCGGCCCCATAGCTCTGGGACCCCGCCAGCGGTTTGCAGTGGCTGCAGCCTCCTCTATGCAGGGCTGAAGCATGAGCTGTCATCGAGTGCCTTGCCCAGGATTCCTGCGGGGTGGGGAACTGATGGGGTCATTGATGGGGTCATGCAGGTACCTAAGAAATGGGTCAGGCTCTGCACTGAAGCTGTTGAGGAGCTGGAGGTGCTGAAGAACTGTTGGATCCTGGAACAATCCCACCCCACTGCCTTCCTCCCTCAGACCCCAAGGCAGGCACCGCTGGTGGCACTTGGGACAGGGCTGGGACGGGGCCAGCCCAGTGCTCAGTGCCAGGCACAGGTGTGGTGTGTTGCTGCTGCTGAGCTGGGTATGGAGGAGCCAGTGAACGTGTTCAGGTGACACCCAGGGTGCAGCTTCTGCCTGAAGAGTGTATTAATCCGTGCATAAATCCCAAAGGAGGGTGTGTGAGGCTGAGGTCACCAACACCCATGCTCTGCAGCGATGGCAGAGAGAGGGAACCCCACAGGGTGGTCCGGTGGCCAGGACTGGGTGCTCCGCAGTGCTGCGGGTGACAGATGCCTGTCTGGTGTCAGGCAGAGGAGCACAGGGTCCCCACAGCCCCGCTCACCCTCACTCTCGTTCCCGCAGCGATGGCAGCCATCAGGAAGAAGCTGGTGATCGTGGGGGATGGGGCGTGCGGGAAGACGTGCCTGCTGATCGTCTTCAGCAAGGACCAGTTCCCTGAGGTCTACGTGCCAACCGTGTTTGAGAACTACATCGCTGACATCGAGGTGGATGGGAAGCAGGTAGGGACCCCGCTCCGTGTGCGTGGTGACGGGATGCTGCGCCCACAGCGAGCACCTCTGTTTTTGGGTTGCCCCAAATGTGCCTCAGTTTGCGAAGGGCCCTCCTCACTGCGGCTGAGGAAGTGCTGCTCCTGGCCCCGTGAGCTGCCTGTGGGGCCAGCGAGGTGCTGAGCGATGTCCCTGTGCCTACAGGTGGAGCTGGCACTGTGGGACACAGCTGGGCAGGAGGACTATGACCGATTGCGGCCTCTCTCGTATCCGGACACCGATGTCATCCTCATGTGCTTTTCAATCGACAGCCCCGACAGCCTCGGTAGGGAGCGGGGGGTCCTGCAGGGCTGGGTGCTGCTGCTGCCTGAGGCCCTGGGATGTCCCTGTGCCACTTTGGGGGTGTTCTGTCTCCCTGCTCCACCCCTTGTACACTCCAGGAAGGTGCTGGGAACTGGAGCGTGGTGGAGGTGCTGGGAGAGGCTGCTGTGCCCATCTGGGTGGCTCTGGAGCTTGGTGGGACGTTTCCATGCTCCCCCACACAGTGCAGGGCTGCAGCTTGTGCCCTCCTCCCACCCTTCATGGAGCAATGCCCCGTGGCTCAGCAGCAGCACATCTGCTCCCCACAGAGAACATCCCCGAGAAGTGGACCCCGGAGGTGAAGCACTTCTGCCCCAACGTGCCCATCATCCTGGTGGGGAACAAGAAGGATCTGCGCAACGATGAGCACACACGGCGGGAACTGGCAAAGATGAAGCAGGTGGGGACGTGCTGGGGTCGGCCAGTGCTGGGATCCCCTCTCCCTGGGCCACTTTGCTGGGGCTTCCACAGCCCCGATCTGAGCGCTGGGGATGTCCCACCAGCAGCCGCTGTGCTGGTGGTGTTCCTGACCCTTTTCTTTTTCCTACTGCCCAGGAGCCTGTGAAGCCAGAGGAGGGGAGAGACATGGCCAACCGGATCAATGCCTTCGGCTACCTCGAGTGCTCGGCCAAGACCAAGGAGGGCGTGCGGGAGGTCTTTGAGATGGCCACGCGCGCGGGTCTGCAGGTCCGCAAGAACAAGAAGCGCCGGGGCTGCCCGCTGCTGTGAGCAGGATGGGCTCTGCTCCACTCCTGTCCCCAGCCCTCTGCCCCAGAGCTGTCCCCAAGCACCGGGCTGTCCCTGTGCCACACTGGAGGGGGCGATGCCTTCGTTCCCCATCGCTCTCTATGGGCTGTGCGGTCTCCCTGCCTTGAGCAGCGCTGGCAGAAGCGGGGGCTGCTGGCTGCTCCCTGCAGTGTGCTGGCCTCAGCTGCCCCCCAGCGTTTTATGGACTCACCAGGGCCGTGCTCTGCCCTGTCCTGCAGAGCCGTGCTGCCAGCAGTGCCAGCAGTGCCCTGCACCCCGGGGCTGCCCCGGGCAGTGCCTCATCCCCACGTGCAGTGTTAGAGGGACGGCGCCTTCTTCGAGTCCGTGTTCTGCACAGACTGAGCACCAGTACGGGGAGAATAAATGCAAACTGGTATCTGAGTAATCGTAACGCTGCGTGTGTGGCTGTCCCTGCGGACCCCGTGCTGTGCCCATGACAGCACAGCTCATTTTTCTCTAAACATTTATTCCAAGGACGCGAAGGTAGGTGTGCTGCGCACGGCTCAGCATGCAGGCTGGGGCCAGCAGTCACAGGACAATTGGGATTTCTACAGCTGTATCAAAAACTGATTGAGATTAAAAAATAAAAGAGGTTGGTGGTCCCGGGGCTCAGTCCCACGGCCTGGGTCGGGCTCTCAGCTGCAGCTGCAGCCCTCTGTAGGACAGCCGGTGGGACCCGTCCCAGCACACAGCCCAGCTCCTGGGGGACAGAGCAGGAGGTGGCTGCGGGATGGGGCCGGGCCGGGGATGCTGCAGCTCCGTGGGGCTGTGCCAGGCTCCTGTGGGGACAGCACGGGGCTCGGGAGCAGCACAGGGGAGGCAGCTCCTGCCGGTGCTGAGCTGTGTGTTACCTGGCTGCTAATTGCCGAGGTGAAGGGAGTCGAGGTGGGCGGCAAGGCTGTCCTCCTCAGGGGGCTCCTCCTCGTAGGGGTACCCCGTGTAGGCACCATTCTCCTGGCAGTATCTGAGGAACCTGGGGACGAAGCAGGGTGTGGGCAGCAGGTGTGGGGCACTGGGGGAGGGACGAGGGGTCGCTGCAGGGCTCACCTGTGCCAGTGTTCGTCCTTGCTGAGCAAGGCCGGGTTACCCACCACGATCAGCAGTGCCTTGGCCCGCGTGAGCGCCACGTTGAGCCTCTGAGCAAGGGAGCAGAGTTGGGGTTTCCCTTGCTTTCCCTTGCAGGGAACCTGCACCCATAGCAGCTCTGCCAGGGAGCTGGGAGCCACACCTTGGAATTCTTGAGGAAGCCCAAGTGGAAGGTCTGGTCCAGCTGCAGGTACTCACTGCAGCTGCGCACGGTGGAGATGAGGATGACGCGGCGCTCCTGACCCTGGAACTCCTCCACGGAGCCCACCTGTGCGAGGGGTGAGTGGTGAGCGGGGCTGGGGCTCCATCACCTCCCCCAGTGTTGTGTGGGGCCCTGGGTACCTTCAGCTGCTCGATGTCTGGCAGCGCCTTCAGCACGGGGTCTCTGCAGGTGATGGCCAGGCGGATCTTCTCCACCTGGGGAGGACAGGGGTTGCGCTGCAGTGGAGCTGCTGGGGAGGCTGGGCGGTCCCAGTTCCCCCATCCCACTTCCCTCAGCCTGCACCTGCTTCCTGTAGGGAGAGATGATGCCGATCTCCTTGGGTGAGATGGTGGGGCAGCCGCGCCGGCCCTGGCTCTGCAGCAGCTTCTTCAGGTACTGGGCCACCACCTCAATCTCGGCCGTGTTGAAGAAGGAGGGGCTCTTGGCCTCCCGCTCGTCCTCCCCGCACACCCCGTGGAAGATGATGGGGAAGTCCTGGGACGAAGAGTTGGGCTCAGCTCAGCTGCAGCATGGGGGCTCCTCCCACCCCTCGCCCTGGTGCCCCTTACTCTTGTGGGGAGCTCCTCCCAGGTGCAGTAGAAGTTGCGCACGTCAAGATTGCTGCCCTCGCACGCTTTCAGCTCGTTGTCATAGAAGAGCTCGTTGGGGACCCTGAGGATGGCCTCGTGGGACCTGGAGGAGGCAGGACAGTGTGCAGGGATGGGGCTGATGCTCTCCTCAGGCACCGGGCACCCAGGGCTGTGCCCCATCCCCGGGGCCATGGCATCCATCAGGAGCGGGGTGGCACCACGTGCCCTGCACAGAGCTGCACAGCCCCATCCCCACCTGTAGTTCCAGAGCAGCTTGGTGACGAACTGAGGGTTGTAGCCGTTGTCTGACTTGGCATACAGTGAATTGTGCAGCATCAGGCGCTCCAGCAGCGAGGTACCTGGGTGCAGTCAGGCTCATGGCTCCCGCAATGCTGCACGGGCACCGTGCCACCCCCAACCCTGCTCTCACTCACCCAAGCCGTGCTGCACAGCCAGTGGTGACCTCAGAACGGGGCCCAGCTGCTTGGGATCCCCTGCCAGCACCAGCTGCCCCCCCTTGGGGTTGGTGTCCGGGTCCATGGCGGTCAGCAGCCCTGGGCAGAGGGAGCTCAGCAGGGAGCAGGGAGCCCTGGGCAGCAATGCCAACCTAGGGAGGCACCCATGGGCCACTCACCAGCGATTGCAGCAACACTCTCTGGCTCTACCGCGTGGCCACACTCATCGATGAAGACGTGGGAGAAATATCCCGGGGGAAAGTTGGCCGACACCAACCTGGGCAGAGGCAGAGTGAGGCAGCATGAGCAGCTCTGCCTGCCCAGCCTTCCTCCCCTCGCCATCACCCTCCACACGAGCCCCCCGCATCCCCTCCTACTGCACCCCATCGAGGCTGTCCCTGCAGCCAAGCACGAGGCAGCCCCAGGGGCTGTGGGGATGCCCTGACCTTCCCGCTGTCACCAGCGTGGTGATGAGGATCCGGTAGCGCTGCAATATCTCCTTGCTGGGATACACGTAGCACTTCTCACTTTCATCCCAGTTGCAGCAGCGCTGGAGCAGAACATCAGGTGGGGGCCCTTCTCCTCACAGTTGCGCTGCAGGGGCTGGGGAGGGGGGCACAGACCTACCTTGACTTCTTGAGGCACATCCTTGTAGTTTGCAGAGCTGGCCATGATCCTGTAGATGTAACGGGACGCGATGTCGGTGAGGAGGCGCTGGCACAGCAGGTCAGCAGCACTGTTGGACGGGGCACAGGCCAGGATCCGGGCATCCTTGATGCATGACCACACCTGGAGGAGGGCAAAGGCTGAGCCCCACAGGGCGGGCAGCGATACCCTGTGCTGACCCTGGGTCCCACACCCACCTGCTTGATGGCCTCCACCAGGGTGACTGTTTTGCCCGTCCCAGGAGGCCCAAAGATGAGGTATGGTGCAGGTCGGGACATCCCGGTGACGATGTGCTTCACAGCCTGGCACTGCTCCTCGTTCGCCTCCAGCTTGCGGTCGAACCACCTGCGGACACGAAGCCTGAGCTGAGCCCAACCTCCCTCGGTCCCACCCGATGTGCAGAGCCGCTCCTCACCGCGACTCACCGGGGCTGGAAGGTGCCCGTGAAGAGCGAGTGCTGGCAGGAGGCGGAGGGGAAGAGCATGCTGGCCAGGCCCTGCTGCATGGCCATGGCGGCAGCGCGGTGCTGCACCTGCAGCGGCAGGCGGCTGAAGGTGAAGGTCACGTCGAACTTCAGATTGTTCACAAACTTCTTCATGAGCCTGCAAGGAGCGGGGTGAGCGCGGATGCTGCCCCGTGGTCCTCTCCCCTTACCCCCCAGCAACCCCTCCCCCCGTCCCCCCAGCTAAGGCCCACTCACTTGGGGGAGAAACCGAGCCGGACCTGCTCCAGCTCCACGCCGTGCACGTAGCCCTTGTAGAGGACACGCGGGGAGCTGTCCCGCTCGCTGCTCAGGCTGGCGAAGAGGTGGTCACCCCGCAGCACCGACGGACGGTTCTCGGCCACGCCGGGCACCTGCAGTGAGCTGTCACACCGGGTCCAAGGGGTTGCCCCTCCCTTTGTGCCCCACGGCAGTCCCCACTCACGTTGAGGAGCAGCAGAGCCTTGTCCTGCACCATGGGCACATCCTGCAGGTCGTAGCGGCGGATGTCCACCTCCAGCTGGATTTCCTCCAGGTGCAGCAGCAGATCAAACTTCTTCTTGTAGTTTTCGGGCTGCAGTGGGGCCTCCAGCAGCGATCTGGTGGTGTGAGACGGGATGTCACCGTGCCCAGCATGGCCCCTGGGACGTGGGGCAGCAATGGGATGTGCGTGGTGCGAGGAGGCATTCCCCTGCCCGTAGGCACTCACTGCATCTTCATCCAGCTGGAGTCAGGGTTGGTCTTGGGTCCGAGCATGATGGTCTCCTTGAGGCTCTTGGGGTATGGGTAGGTGCTCAGAGGGATCTCCTTCTCCAGCTCACTCTTCAGGGAGCTGGGTGGGGGAACAGTGATGCTGCAGGGCTGCACTCACGGGGCTGCATCCCAAAGCCCACTGCCACTGACCCCAAGGATGAAGCAGCCATACAGCCAGCACAAGAGCAGAGAGCTGCATCCCTGCAAGCAGAGCCATGCCTGGGGCTCTCCACATGGGACAGCAGTGGGTGATGGCTCTGTACCTGATGGGGGGCATTCCATCCTCGGTGACAACAGTGATGGGGCGCTGTAGATTGGCCTGGTAGGGCCTGTAGGGCGCCGAGGGGCCCAGCTCCTTGGCCAGCTGGCTCTGAGCGATGGCAGCGATGGAGCGCCCGATGCTGAAGGGCACATCCGGCTCCTTGCTGAACTCAAAAATCACCACGGCACGGAAGAACCCATTGTGCGTGGTCAGACAGCGCACCTGGATGGGGTACACACCACCTGCGAGGGGAGGGAGAGCTGGGGCTGTGTCCTGCATCCCTGGGGCAGTGGGGAGCAGGGCCAGGCAGTACCTGGGTGCAGCAGCAGTGCCTGGCCCTGTGTCACCCCTTGCTCGTCCTCGAAGGAGAGCTCCCGCAGGCGGCGGAGGGGCTGACAGCGGTGCAGTGTCACAGCTTCAGTGCCGTGGTTCTGCACCTGCACAGTGAATGTGTGCGTCTCTCCGAGCACCACGGGGAAGCGGATCTGCCCGTTTGCCTGGTCGTGCTCCGAGATGATCTCCACTCCATGCTTCCCACGGATGAACTCGGCCCTGCGGGAAGGGGGCACTGAGGTGTCCCTAGCTGTGGCAGGGATACCCGGACCCTCTGCTCGGGGTCTGGGAATCTTACCACTTCTTGGCACGGCTCTGCAGAGCTTGTGGTCTGGAGCTGGGCTGCTGGCCCGGAGTGGGTGCAGATACCTCAGTGTCGGTCCTGGGCCTGCGGTACTGATCAGCCACCACCACCCTCCTCCTCTCCTGTTGGGAGCAGCCAGCGTTAGTGCAGGCACAGCCCCTCAGTGCGTGTCTGGGCCTTGTTGGAAACTGGGACCCCCCCGGAGCCCATCCCTGGGGGTGAAGGAGCTGCTGTGCAGTTCCAGCTCAGGGCCTCCATTACCTTCTTGAAGTGCACGGTCTGCCCATACACCTGAGCCCGGTGGGTCAGTCTCAGGGCATACAGGATGGAGGAGAAACTTGGCATTCTTGTGTCAGTCCTACGTAAAAAAAGAAAAATCTTCCGGGTGAGGAAGCTGGGCTGGGTAAAGCAGGGCCCCTCACACCAGCCATTCCCCCTGCTCGAGGGCCGGGGCTTTCTCACTAGCTCCGCTCAGACTTTGCAGCCCTGCAGGCTGCTCCAGCACCGCCGTGCTGTGCCCTGCCAGCCCTGCACTCCTGCCCCTGCCAGTGCCTGGGTGGTACAGCTGAGGCTGCATGCAGGGGCTCGGTGCCCTGCACCCAGGGGCTGACCCTGAGCAGATGGGGCCCACCTCCTTCTGTTCTGGGGCACGTCCCGTGGCGGATGAACTCTGCCTTTGCCAATGATTAACAGCGGTGACACTGCAAAGGGGCCAGCACGACCAGTCAGCGGGGTGAGGTGGGGAGGAGGTGGGCAGCGATGCCCAAGGCTGCACCCAGGCAGCTGCTGGGGGTCCACGCAGCGTGGGACGGCCCAGCGAGGTGTGTGCGGCACGGGGATCACGGGGCAACGTCCGAAGAAGTCGCTCTCTGTGCCCTCCATCCTGCAGGAGCCGAGCTGCCCAGCAGCACCGCTCTTGGAGCAGAGCCGTGTGCTTTGAGATCCACGGGTCCAGGCGTCTCCTTGCCGCTCGGAAGCGCTCAGTCCTTATCCCACCCCAGCGGCACCCGGCTCCGCAGCAATGCCGCTCTCACCTGGCCCGAAACTCCTGGCTGTAGATGCCCCGCAGCGCGTCCCGCCGGCTCTCCTGCTCCCGGCCCGTGTCCCGCAGGAACTGCACGAACTGATCCCCGTACCGCCTCGCCTCCGCCACGCTGAACCGCGGCATGGCTGTGCCGTGCCGAGCCGTGCCGAGCCGGACTGGCTCCGCGAGAGAAACGAAAGCGAAAGGGGACGAGCGACCGATGGAAACGCCCGCCCGGGGCCGGATCCGGGGCTGTCCCCCCTCCCCCGGGCCCCGCCTGGCACCGAGCCCCGGCAGCGCGGGGTGGGGGTCAGGGCCGGTGCTGCGCTGCTGTCAGGGCTGCGTGGGTCGGGAGGAGCACCCAGGTGCGCTGTAGGTAATGATAAGGGGTGTGGGCTCGCAGCTCACGCTGCTACTCCATAAATAGGGCGGCAGCAGCGCTGCTTGTTCGTTTTTACCTCCTGTTTTCTGGGTTTAAGCGCTACAATCTGTCCGGGAGGGATGGGGATTCTCGACTTGCTCCTGTAAAGCACTTTGAGGCTCTGGGATTGCTCGCAGCACGAGGAGCTGGGGTAAGGCTGCTGCTGTCATCCCGACTGACTCCTGGCTCTGCTGATGGACTGTGCTGTGGGGTCCTGGGTGGGCTGTGGGAGGGCTCTGAGGTGTGGAAAACGTGGCTGTTGCTCTTGGAAAAAGTCACTTCTGAGTCTTTTTGACATGTCCTACAGATAGGATGTTGGGAATTTAAGCTTTGATATTGTGAGTAGGTAGGAAAACTTTCTGAGCGAGCAGTACCTGCTTGCTGCGAGGCTGCACGCTGTACCAGTGCACTGCTTTCCAGCTGCTCTCAATTCCATCTGAAACCTCTGGTTGAGTAGAGAGCAGCTGAGATCTTTACAGATGGGAGCACCTTCCAGAGTGTGTCCTTGCTTCAGAGCCTCAGCTGCAGTGTTATGCTGAATCCTGTCCTTTACCTGGGAGCTGGGCAAAGGGTAAAGATAGGGGAGTGCTGTGGAGGAGATGTGGGGCAGGAAGGTGAGCTGGCCTTAAAAGAAGGCTCTCTGAACATAGAAACTCTGTCCCCTCAAAGTTAAAGCTAG
This sequence comes from Odontophorus gujanensis, assembly GCA_013399175.1. Taxonomy (NCBI): domain Eukaryota; kingdom Metazoa; phylum Chordata; class Aves; order Galliformes; family Odontophoridae; genus Odontophorus; species Odontophorus gujanensis. The sequence continues at coordinate 218,819 of VXAB01012471.1, forward strand.
GACAAGCAGTGAACTACTTGCAAAGTAACCCAGAGCAGGAAGAGACCAGCCTTGAGGCTGAGGCTGTGCTGGTAGATAAGAGCTCTGTTGTATGTGGTGTTATCTCTGGCCTCTGTTTCAGCTTTGCATTCTTGGCATTGCTGTAGTGCTTGTCTGGGGAGGCCCACAGCATCTCCACAGTACTTCACCTCCTCCAGCAGCACAGGGAGGAAACCTTTCTGCAAACACTGGTGGCAGAAGCATGGTTTGTCCTTCAGCAGTGCTCAGCACAGCTTTGTGCAAGCAGGGCAGAGCACAAACACTCCTAGCACCAGGGCAGCCTTGCTGTGTCTAACATGCCTGAGCCAGGGTGTATGTTGGTTTGGAAGTGCATCCAGTGCTGCTTCACGAGTTGAGTGGATGAGGTTAGGGGATGTTGCAACCAGACTCACAAGCTTAGCAAGGAAAACCCCACAGCTGTTGCTTTCGTTGTTTTAGCAGGGTCAAGTGCTTTGTTAAAGAGGTGTGACTGCTATTTTTTTTTCCTTCAACCTCAAAGGTTTCGGTTCCAGTCGGTCTGCACGTCAGGGTGGGAGGATGGGCTGAAGCTTTGCAAGCAGAGCCACCCACGGTTCTGCCTTCAGTCATCAGGAAAGCACAGACACACAAGTGGCTTTACAACAAAGACCAGTGTATTTCTGCTAGGCTACACAGAGCGTGTCTGCACGATGAATGGTCAGTCCCAACAGCAAATACAAATAGATTTTATTTAGACAGTTTCTCACGACGGGTACACATTTGCTTTGCAGTATTGCTGTGCAAAGCCTGAGGTGCAATGCACAGCAGCTCAGTCCTAGCCCTATCTTCTCGAGCTCTTTGTGTGTTTACAAAACAGGAAGACATTAGCCAGTTTAAAAAACAGAACCTGCAAAAAGGCCCCGTGCTAACCAGGTGTAAACGAGGCACAGTGAGTGAACCAAAGGGTTTTGTTTTGCAATGATCAGGTTTTGAAGCTTTGTCTGAGGAGAAAGCACACACATCTCCACGTTGTCCCTGGCAGAGAAACTGATAGGACTGCTGTTCCTGATCTACAGGAAAACAAAGGAACACACAGAGCAACAAAGAGATTAATTCCAGAGTTCCCATTTGGTATGACAAGAAACTGGCCACCACCGAGACAAAACGGAAAAGTTATTCCTCCCACTTTGGTTCATTTATTTTGTATGCTGTCCATCCATCCACCTGTGATACAGACTTCTACGGACCTGCCACAAAGCACTGAAGCACAACATACCTATTGTGCAGACATCTGTGTTTTAAATCTGATCTGGACTCCACAGATCAGTGCTGATCTGACTCAGAAGATACTCAAGAGTTCTGTAAGAATGCAGATCTCATAAGTGTACATCCACCAGGGAGAGCAAAAATGTTCACTTCTAAGGGAACAAGGCTCAAAAAAGAATGGGGAGGGAATAAGGCCCTGGTAGAGTGAGCTGTGCAGGGCTTTCTGTAAGGGGTATTGTAAACTCATTATGTGTGGTAAAATCTCAGCTTCTGCTTTGTGGAGGTCAGCAGTAAGGATGCTCGGGAGCATTCACTGTATCTTGCATTTATTACAACTTGCAGCACAGTGCCTTGAGCTGCTGGCAGGTTTGATGGACTTACTGCAGTACCTGGAGTGCTGTGAACAGGTGAAGGAAATGCTCTGCACCCTCAGATGTATTTATAGTAGGGCTTTTCCAGCTAGGTAGTTTTCCAACCAGCACAATTAGTGATTGAAAACAGCTATACTTCTGAACCATGAACGTGGTTTAATTAAAATGACCTAACAGTATATGCAATCACAAGAGGAAGCTTACGTGGCAGGACACACAAAACACAAAGACAATGCTATTTGTTCCACAGTTCTCTCTGAGGCTAGAAAACCTGTCAACTCTGAAAGCCCTAGGAATATGCTGCACTGGTTTAGAAACCATCTACTTGGCATAGGACCACATTTGTTTTGTTTTTTTTTTTTTGCACACAAACATTTCATACAGCTCCTTATTTCCACATTAAGCATTCTGCATTTCTTTGCCAATCTTGTAGCTGAGGATTTTGTTCCAGTCGATCTTGGTGCGGGTGACAGGCAGCTGCCGGCGTAAGGCTTTGAAGGTGGTGTCTGACATTGTCTGGTAGTTCTCACTGATTGCTGTCTGCAATAGCAAGTAGATTCAGTTAGATCAGTGATAAAGCACTCTGAGGAAGCACAACTGTTAAAGCCACAAAGCTTTTTCTACAAGGGGAATGCGTGCTACAAATTAATAGTGCAGTCATAAGTGTGAGTGCAAGTAAAGGGCTTCTACTGAACTCTCCTGTAGCAGCAGTGACTCCTCAGCTGTCTCACTGAGTTATCTGCATTGAATCCCCTCCTAGCAGACAGGCTGGGACAAAGTAAAGAGCTCTCCCACATTTCCTGCTCAGCTCTTCTATTTGTCACGGAGGAAAACATTTAGAGTTGCCCACTCCCCTGCCACGCATGGTTTGTTACCCCTTAAAGTAACTGTACAGCAAACTTGATTACAATTACACAACTTTACAATTAGATTCTGTCAACTAATGCCCTTTTCTAAGTAATTGTTACAGTCAATGCTAGATTAAGTCAGGAACGAAATGTGAGCTCAATTTTCATTTGACTGTCAAAGGAGATTGATATGATTCCAACACATTTCCCCACCACAGATTTTTACCTGATACTCATTTTCTGCATTTTCTATTATCTTAATAAATTCCTTAGCTGTCTGAACATCGCTCTGCAAAGAGGGGAAAAAAAAGATGCATGTTTAAAAACAACATATGCAATGGATGTCTTCTCAAATGAGAGGCTGAGTACAGACACAGTGGATAACATGAGATGGAAGCTGCTGATCTTTGTAGCTGCTTCCTTCTGCTCACTACAGATATCGCAGTGGAGTTCAAGATAGCAGGCTGAGCTTGTGCCTGAAACTGAAACAGGACTGCACCTCCACCAGGAAGAGGCAAGCAGATCTTCATGGTTCAGACTAACTAGGGACCTGGACTATTGCTTCCCCCTGCTGTGCTACAGGGTTACTTGTTTTCCCCTGAGTATGTTGCCTTTGTTTCCATAGCATGTATATAGAAAGGTATATTCTGCCCTCTTCAACTGACACTCACAGGATAAGCTGTCCAATGGAGGTTGTACTTTCTAATACGGTCTTATTTTAAGCTATTAAGAATCTGTGTTTTTCATACAACCAAAAATACACCCTGAAACTGCACTGACTAATCACCTTTAGATCAAACTCAGTGGAATGTAGTCATACAAATGTACATTTCATGAGATGTTCAAGAAATAAAACAGCTCCTTTATCTTTGAAAGTAGTGCTTCAGCATACTTACTGAAACCTGTACAGAGTCCTGGATATCTTTGTGACTAACCAGCTGAACGTTTCCATCTTCATAATAATGAACCTAAACAAAGACAAAACACAGGTTATCATTAATACCCACTTCATAATCCCTAGAGCCCCCAAATGCTGCCAGAATGGCACAACAGCTTTGTTGTGCCAGTCTTCTCTGCTTACGTGGAGACTAAAAGCAGGATGGGTTTTCTAAAAGGTTTCATTCTTTGTCAAGACTGTTCAAGATTATGTTAATGCAGTAAACGCCTAGAGTTGAAATAAGAGCAATTATATATATAGAAAAAAAAGATATGTAAAATCATAGAATAGGCTTTAGCCTGATAAAGTCAAACACTTGGAGGCATATAAGATAATGCTATGTAATAAACCACAGGCCAGGCTGTAGATAATGTCCAAAACACTGAAGTTTTAAGAATTAATTTATTGAATTGTATAGCTTAGTAATATCTTGACTTCAGAAGGACGTGTGCTGGATTTCAGCATCTCACTCTGAGCAAAGAGTAAGGCAAGCAGATTTTCCTGTTATAGCCAGACAATGCAGCTCACCTGGATCTTGAGCACTGCAGCCACCTGAGCTGTTGGTGGTGTGATGGTAAACTTCCATTCTGATCTCCAACGACCATTCCTAAAAACAGTTGAGGCATGAAAACTGTATTTGCAGTTAAGTGCTAACAAAACAAAAGCTAAATGAATGGAACTACTAGTTCCTGCTGCTCTGTGATCACTACTGAAGTGCTTTATATGCCAATTAATTCAATTTTTGAAGCACAGTTTCAACACCATCCATCTTTGTTACAGACTGGTTCCAGTGTACTCATGCTCAGGAATATGTAAGGGGATGTCTATTTAGCCCTGCTAGCTTCTTTTTCTCTGGGAAGGTCATTAAGCAATGACTTAGGGAAATGCCATGGGCTAGCAAGGAAAAACAGACTGAAGAATGAGAAACAGAACCTCCTGAGAAGCCAAAGGCATCTTGCCATTCAGGGCAAGGAAAAGATGGGTTTATTTGAGGTGTAGTAAAGGAAGAAAACCCTGTTTAAGCAGTCTTACCAGAAATTTTTGGGCTGGAACTGATGGCTCTCAATACAGGCAATAATTGTCTGCTGTCCATCTATATATTTACCATAAACCTGCATTCAGGGAGAAAAAAAAAAAGAGTGAAATTGGCACAAGTGCTGAGCGAAGCCACTTGCAATTTCTGTTCTTGGCAGTGCTGTGGAGGTTTCCTATTGTGGTATCTCACTGGGAATGTGTACCACTAGTTACACTGTCCAGTACTTCCACTTGCAATTATGTGCAAACAATGCCTCCTATTCTTTAATTGCAGGTGTTAAGGTACTTGGCAGTCATGAATGTGAACAATAAGGTCTAATAAATCTTCACCACTGTGTGCATACCAAGATAAGTCACACCCTTTTTGGAATTTGTTATTCCAAAATTGGCCAAAACACAAGTGAAGGCAGAACTCCAACAGTGCTGCCCAGCACAGAGCCCACTCAAAGTACTGAATGACATGGAGCAAAGATGGATACTCAACAGTGCAGAAGCCATTGGGGTAATGATCTTTCACATAAGCTCTCAGTGCACTGTCACAGGCATCTCTCCATTGTTTTAAAGCTGATTCTGTGTCCTCAGGTTGGGGGTCGCTAGCTTCTTTCCTTAAATGATCAAACTTAAAAGAGATTTTGTTTCTTGGGTCTAAAAATCTGCCGTTGCCCAGATCACCGTGTTCTGTGATTAAGACCTGAAAAATAAGAAACTGAAATTAATCCTCTGATGCTGCTATAAACGTGAGAGCAGAGGAAAAAATAACACAAAGAATTCACTCCTATCAGTTGGAACTGGGAGCGTGTAGTAACAAGGAGTTTAAGTAATCTTTAAATAAACAACAATCTTTAATCATTCATACCTGAACTGGAGTTCCAGTGACTGCAGTGTGGAGCTTTACTTAACAATGAATTAGTCACCAGGAAGTAACAGACAATGCTCTATGAGAAGATTTTACCTCTGCCTCTCTTATACAAGAACAACAGTTTGGTAATGTAAGGTTGATGTGGGGGAAGAAGGAAAGATAACTTGCAGGTACAAAGAAAATCATTAAGATCGTGATAAAACAAAGTATTTATTGCTTCTGTGTAGTGCAGTAACAGAAACCTCGAGTGCAAAGTTTTTCCTTACCTGATCATCGTACCCTTCTATCTTCACTGGAGTGAACTGATCCATGTTATACTGTGCAAATGCACTGTTAAGAATTAAGAGCATGAAGTTTAGTACGTTCACATTTATCTTTACTTAGGAATAAGTACATGGTGTGACTCATACTACAGGGAAAATTACAACTTGCAAATAATACACACATTGATAGCTGTAATAATCCGGGTCTAAAGCCAGGCTCATTTAGTGATGAACATAAAAGTACAAGAGTTCAGAAGTAGAACAGAAGGCAGCCTGAGGGAAAATGAGCAAGCCAATGCAGAACAGGCAGCAAGGTAAACAAATATGAGTAGACTAATATTTACAACAATTTTCTTCTGTCAAGACCTGCTGACTGATGTGTCACACAGATCTAAATAAAACATCAAAAGCCCTGTATGCATAACGTGTAGACACCTTCTGATGAGACTGCACAAGTAAACAAGACATTCTGAAAGCATTTTTTTAAGCTCTGGCTGAGGACTACTCAGAATTTCAAGCTTCACTTGCTTACGAAATCACACTTCAACAAGATCAGCCTTTCTTGCTGCTGCATAATTACCCTTCTTGGCAGAGTGCCTTCTGTCAGTTATATATGGCCTCTACACCACAGATTCCCATTTAAGCCTTTTAAAAAGAACCAGCCATGCCTTTCATTATATATTCCAGTGGGGGATAAGGAACTCCAGCAGACTGCCCTCGATGGAACAAATGGCTTCCTTTGTTACAGGATGATGGGTGTAAGCCAAGTTACCACCACACAGAGGCATATGCTTTATGGTATGCTTGAAACATGAATACTTACTGTGCTGCTCCTTCCCTGAGAAGATTGTCGTTGTTAAGTAATAACCGGACATCTGGAGAAGAGTGTTCAGATGGGTTATTGGTTCTTGTATCAAACTTTTCTCTAATTTTCAAATGTACAAACATAAACGTTTCCTTAAAGGTAAGTAGACACAGCAGCATGCTTTTCCCCACTTCTACTTGCCCTTACAAGCAATGTATCACGACACAGCCATGGTCTCTGATAGTGGATGAGGTGTGAATGAAACGTGCTACTGATGGCTTTTCTCTACTTACCATTGAATACTTCATTGAATTCTCCAGGAGGAGCGTGAGTGATGAATTTTGCAGCTATACGCACCTGTTAAGACAAAAACCACTTACTGAATTCATACATACTGCAACTTACTCCGAAGCAATTAAACAAAAAAAAACCCAAATCTGACAGTAGTATTAACTGTCAGATTCAGGGAGAAATCTAGGTGTGCGTTTTCAAAGTGGAAGCCATCAGTCTCATAAGGCTAGGTATTTTTCGAGTGCAAAGAGCAGAGAAACTCAAAGATGCTCAGCAAGAAGAGCAAACTCCACATGTGCACCTGTGAAAATGAGAACTGTTCAACCTTCACAGTACTACTGAATACTCTGTAAGTGTTGCAATATTGTACATGAGTGTGCATATGTGTACTGATTACACAAATACTCAGCTTTTCATCCATGCAGCATGTCCTGTGCAGGAACACAGAGTGTATCTACTCAAACTTTTAGACCCTAAACCTATCTGGAAATGGTGTAGGAAACCTGTTTAACCTTGCCTGGCTTATGGACTTGTTGCTGAATTTGTCTGGAGCCGAGCAGGGATTCATTACAGGACATCCTGGCTTCTTGTTATCAATGTCATGCTATGCTTTCTACAAGAGGCATTGTCTCTTTGAAGTCTGTGTTTAACAAAAGAACTGGAACTACTCCATGCAGTGTACCAGCTTTTCTGGCATGTATTTTCTCAAGGATTACTTGCCACCCTTCATTGGTACATTACTCCTTCCCTTATCCTGCAGCAAGTCTTCTACTGGAAACTGCAGTGCAGTCTTGCCATGAGCTGTCACTGTAGGGAAAGAATTAAGGCATCTGGAACTGTGATACAATAAGTGAAAAGGCCATCTGGAAGGAAAATACCTGAATACCTGTAAACTCTGAGGCTGTAAAAGGCAAAGCAGTTCCCATCTGAAAAATAATAAAACTGTGTTGTAACCTAAAATCCCATATACAAGTCTGGGATTAACAGAATTTTGGAGTATGTACGCATTCATCTATTTCAGCTGCATTACTGCCACAGCTGGAAAAACACCTTGCTTCTCTCATGTCTGCCATGTTCAAATTAGAAATAGTTTGTATCAACTGTCACATAATGATTTAAAGCAAGCCATGAAAGAAAACATGCACCCTTCCAAACAAAGGGTAAAACTGCCTTATTCCAACAGCATCAAGTAACAACTGCCTTAATTGGCAGAACTTCAGCTAAAAATAGATTGTTTTCCAAATTAGAATCTGTTTTGAAAACTGTATGTGCTTTCTACATGAAACAGTTACGCAGTATGAGTGAAAAAATATACTAAAGTTTGTCGACTTAAGTCAGTAACTTGTGTAGTTCACACAGTACAAAATGTAAATCCATTTTCTCATGTCCTGCTCATATTACAATCCTAACAAAGTTGTTCTTATTTTGTGAAACCTTTCACTGTCTGAAGAGCTCTAATTAGGATGTACTGCTTCACAGTCTTGTTAGACTCTGCTGTTGGAGGCTCGGATGGTGACGAAGATAGCCCAGCAGTAATTAAGAGGGATGCCTTCTGTGGATTTCAGGGACAGCCCTGAAGTGCTGAAACATTCTGAAAATTATTCCATGTGCTTTTCGAAGGAAGTGCAAGTGTAAGCACAGGTACAGGCATATCAGACTGCACTAAAGCATTTGCAGATACAGTACTTGGAACTCATGTACCACTTTATGCCAAGATCCATTTCAGGGGGAGGACTGCACCAGAATGTGTACGGCAAATTAACTCTCCAGATGAACAGATTACTTTTGACAAGGTGCCCAGCGTATGGGAAAACAAGGCCCACTAAAAGCCAGAGAAATTACTCCCTGTTCACAAAAGGAACAATGCTGTGGCTGCAGAACTGTGCTCTGTATGGTATAAAAAGGACCACGGTTTTAGGAGGTCTATAGCTTCTGATAAAACATATCCTATGTGGGGGAAAAAAAATAAATACTGAGGGAGGAGTTTTCAGTCTTCCACATTCCCCTGCCTTGGGAGGATGTGTAAAATTAAATCAGCACAGAAAGGACTTTGTATTTCAATTGTGTCCTCCCAAAACCAGACACAAAGCGAACTCTGCCAGAGAAAACCGCTCACTTTTTCAAAGCAGCCCTTGCATGGATTCTGTTGTGGAGCAATCAAATGCAAGGCATTGAAATCAAACCATTAAAATCAGGAGCAGAGTGCAAGAAACACAACGGAGAACTTAATCCTAAATGCCAAGCGTTTGAATCACTATTATTTGTCATTTTTAGGGCTGGTTTGGTTCAGAGCAGTGTCAGCACAGTGGCAGGAAGCTCTTTTGCAGAAGCACGAAAATAAGGCTTTCTGCAAGCTGCCCCACTTCCTGCCCATTGCTGCCATTTCAGGTAGCTCTGCAGCAAGCTAACGACACTGACTTCCTTTTTCCAAAATGGGGAAAGTTGCTGAAATTGAAGCTTCCCAGCTCTTAGCTAAAGCTGGCCAAACAGCAGCAGAAAGAAATTAGAGAACACACTGCAGCAGGCTTGCTTCCCGAGCCCCAGCTTTCCTCGAGTAAGGCTCATAGGGATGGGAGGTGTGAGGGGATAAATGAATATTACTGTTTGATTGCCAGTTTCTTTATTAAATGGACGCTGTAATAAAGCTCTACCACGTGTCTCTTTCCTTAGAATTCTAACTTAACATTCATTATTCTTTCTACCAGCACTACTGAGACTGATTCAAACCTGCCTGTGCCAGGATGTGAAGTCAAACATTGGTTCCAGTCTCAAGTGAAATCCTATCTACCTGGACAAGTAGGATGCAGTGCAGGATGCACCTTCCTGAAGGTGCTGTGAAGGAACCACAGATTTTGGGGAATTCAGTGGAAAGAGGAAAAAGGGCCCATCTGAATCCAGATCCCACAGCACTGACTCTCATTCCCAGACTGAGTGCTAAGTGCTATAGCCTAAAACACAGATCTGGTTCTACTTTCCAGCTCTGTTAATGACCTGCGAGGTTACCAAAGGCAATTCACTCGACTCCCTTTGCTCTCAAACCTGCTCAAGCTTTCACTTTCATTTCAAAGGTAACGATTTTTGTTGCAGCAGCCAAATGACAGCAGGTTAAAGACTGATACAGCACTGGAGAGATTTCAGTTCCACGTGAATTCTGCTCCGACACATTCACTTTCAAACAACTGTGATCTAATACATCGAAGGCTGAACTGATCCTTAAGGCCCCGCAGCCTTCTTCACCATAGAGTCACTGTCATTAAGCACAAGCGGGCAGCGAGAGAGGAAAGTGAAAGCAGCTCTGTGCTCACAGGATCCCTCAGGATCCACGAACGCAGACGTCCCACGGCAGAACTTCAAGAAACAAAGCGGCATGCAACACTTTTACGACGCAAGGAAGAGGAGCTGCGGGCGCTGCTTTTAGCTGCTCCGTGTGGGTAAGCCCGGTGCTGCTTTTGAGACAGCAATTTTTCCGTATTCCTACGTCAGAGGAACAAGCTATTCTTCCCCGCTTTTCAGTACGAGCCTTTCTCTCCGCGTCCCGTCCCCTCAGCACGGCTCCCCCGAATCAATGGGGGCGGGCGGAAAGCTGAGGCCGCGCGTAGGAACGGTTCTCAGAGCGCCGCGAACTGAGCGGACCCGGGCAAAGGGAGGAGCCGAGGGGCAGCCCCTGCCCGCTGTGGGGCTCCCAGCACCCCACGGGAGGCAGCAGAGGCCCGCGGGGCGGAGGCGGCCGCTCCCTACCTTCTCCTCGTCCGACACCCGGTCCTCGAAGTCGGCCATTTTGGCAGCTCTGGGCCCGGCCCGGCCCCGCGCGGAGCATGCCGGGAGAGCCGCGCTCGGCGCCGTCGCTAACCGGAAGTGCGTCCCGCGCCATCTTGGCTGCGGGCAGACGCCGCGCGGCTGCCATCTTAGAAACGGGCGCGGCCTGCGGGGCTTAACCCGCTGGGTCGCGGGGCCGGAGCTCGGGGCTGCGGTGTGGGGATGGGCTTAGGGAGAGGGGTACAAGCCGGGGAGAGGCCGCTCCGGAGCCCCGAGCTCTGCAGGGAGGCCCCTCCCGGCCCTGCCCGTCCGCCCCGCCCCTTCCGGGTATCCCTCGCGTCGGCCATGGCGGACGGCTGTGGGAGCGGGAGGGGGCCGCCGTGCCCCGGGGCGGCCGCGGCGCTGCGGCGCTGGGAGCAGCTGAGGCGGCGGGCGGCGGCACCGTGGGCCCGTGGGCTGCTGGCCGTGGCCGCCGGGCTCGGGCTCTTCTACGCGGGGCTGCGGGTGGCGCTGCGGCTCCGGGACGGCCTGGCGGGCGGTGGGGCGGGCGGGGAGCGGGGCGGTGTAGCCCGGTGGGCCTCAGGGGCCGGGCCTTGCGCCTTCCTGAGCGGGATTTGTGTCTCCTCAGCAGGGCCTCGTGTCCCCCCGCGCTGTGCTGTCCACGGGCTGTGGTTGACTCTCCTGTGCCGTGAAGGCCTTTGAGAGATGCGGACAGCGCCTTGCGTAGCGCTTCGGGTTTGGGTTAAAATGAAATAGTGCCCTCAAGGGACTCGGTGGTGCCCGGTGATAAGTGGCATTCGTATTTTTGGAGAGTCTGTAAATAGCAAACCGTCACAGAAATGCAGTCAGACCAAGAGGACTCTAATAAAGCAACGTTATCCATGCAGTTCCAAGGGCTGCCTTGTATTATACATGTGTGTAATGTTTCGTGCACTGTTGTTCAATAAAAACCCCTTCGTGTGTTTCAGTTCTGCTCATTACATCTTGGTTTTTCTGTCTCCCAACAGTGACTGTGTTCTTAAGCGCTTTGACTCCAAAATTCTACTTTGCCCTCACAGTGACTTCATCCTTTATATCCGGACTGATATTTGTAAGTAGGCAGCTCTTCTTTTCTTTTTTCCTCTTGCGTTTTCACCACCTCTGAGGTGGTTTGTTAAACCTGAAAGCCATGGACTTCTGTGGTCGGACTCTAGAGGGTGCCTTTGCACTACCACGGAACTTGCTACTTAGTACCCTTCTTTTGTAATCTAAATACTTTTTAATTATCTTGTGCTTTACCTGAGCCCAGGGAAAGTAGATTGCGTCTGTTTTAAGGGACTCAGGCTTGTTCTGAGGAGGTGTGTGTCTATTTGTATACGCATGTGTATATATACATAAATATGTAAACAATTTGAAATGCACATGCAGAGATACCAGACGTCTGTGGAAGGAAGCTACTGAGATGTTTATTTTTTGGAAAGTAGGGAGTTAAGAGTTCACCTTTCTACAGTAGGATTTTGTGTTTTGTGCATGTATTAAGGTATAAATATCTTGTCTGTAGTGTGACAGTAAGACCTGGGGAGAGAGGAACATAACGAGAGTAAAACTTTCCTTTTTTCAGTCCTTGCTGTGTTGTGTGGGTAATCCTGTATGACAAGACAGTCCTGAAATAGATAATTACTGTTAATTTGTAGGTAGATCTATTCTGTCTGTAATCATTTGCAGGGGCATGTCCTTGCTCTGTGCAATTTTCTCTTCATCCCTGGTGCTTATATCGGAAGGGTGTTGCCTGAGGAAATTTTGGGTGCTTTTTTTTTTTTTCTCTTCCCACGACAGGTATTTGAATGGTGGCATTTCCGAAAATATGGCACGTCCTTCATTGAGCAGGTGTCTGTGAGTCACCTGAGGCCGCTCATCGGTGGCGTGGAAAACAGCCCTCCAGCACCAGCAGCCTTCTCAGCTGGGGAGAATGAGGCAAACAGGCAGAACATGCCAGGTGATTGCTGACATGTCCTAGCAGTTTTCATTCAGCTTGAAGGCAACACTTTCAAATGAGAGTTGATTTTTGTGTGAGAATTTACTCTGCACTAATGCTTGTAATAACTGGAGAAAGGCCTACGTCTTACAATATATGTCATTAATAATGGTACATTAATTATTCATCCCTTCAGGAAATGGATTACACGTTCAGCTAAAACAGTTTCAGGAACTTTAGATATTTGCTATTCTAAATATGTGCAAGGTGAAAATTGCTTGAATATAAATGTCACTTTTTAATCTGTCCAGCAATGGTGTGGAGCAAAAATGCTTATGTGATGGAAGAAGTTGAAGGAGATGGGAAGGATTGTATGATTGTGATCAAGTGGAGTAAATCTGAAATTGAATTGTCTTTTAAAATTAAAATTGCATTTTCATAATTCCATTTTAAACTCAAAGTATTATTGTTTTGCTCTTAATTCAAAAAATGTTTCTTTTTTTTTTTTCCCAGAATGTAAGATGTGGCGAAATCCTCTCAATCTTTTCAGAGGGGCAGAATACAGCAGGTATTAACTATCTAACTTTCCATTGCATGTTTTTTAAAATTAATTGGGAGCCTATGCATGACTTCACTGCAGAGCTTGTACTGGTTGTACTGGGAAACAGCCGAGCCCTGCGAGGTTATAGGGGTGATTGATGCCAGTCCTGTGTTTAAAAGGCACCTATCCAAGCTTTGACAGTTTCAATGTTAAGAATGCAAATATTATTGTAAATATAATTTTCTTGAGAGTAAAGTAGGAGAAAAATATTCCCGGAATTATTTTCCTCTTCTCCTCCACGAAAGTCCTGGTCTTACAGCTGTTAGTGTTTTATTCAGAGGTTGAGACAGTGATTCTGAATCTTAAGTCTCTCTTCTGAGAAGATGCAGCTGTATTATAAGTCTCTATGCTGTTTCCTTTCTTGAGAAGGAAGTTGATTAGGGCTGCAGGATCAAAAAGATTTCATTTCCTTGTGCAGCCTGTTAATATGGAACAGTAGTACTTGAAAACTCCTTATTAGTAGCTCCCATCTTTATTAATTAAGCACATCACATATCTTCCTGGGCATCAGCATTGCCATTTTACTGACTTTTCTCCCATTTAAGATACATGTGGGTGACTGGGAAAGAGCCTCTTACCTACTATGACATGAATTTGTCTGCTCAAGATCATCAGAACTTTTTCACGTGCGATACAGACGCCCTTCGGCCTTCAGATACAGGTACCTTACCACATGTGTAAGATGTATAACAATTGTGGTGTGTAAAATGTTTAATGTTCTGCGAGGTGGTACAAGCTGTCCTGTCAAATATTTTGTGAATTAGCCTTTCTGTTTGTGTGGATTTGGGATAAGGTTGGGTTTTTTTCCCTTGTGCTTTCTTACTAAAGGCTCTCAGGATCCTGATGTATTGTAGGAATGAACGCCACGTTATTGAAAACGTGGACTGTTTCCTCAACAACCAGTGAAGTGATCTCATTTCAACCTTATTAACAGTTATTTTGTCACTGTGTTCCAAATATTTAGTGAAGAAACTGTTCTCTACCTGGCTATTGTCAGACTAGCTCCTAGCTGTTACCAATTTGTCACATCCCGGAAGCGTTACTTGTCGTCTCGTTGCAACATCTTTGATATGAATTATGTATTTCTGTTTCACAAGTGGAGTGTATTGTCTCTCTTGCTAAGCCAAGAGTAATATTTTGTTTCCAAAAGAAAACTCAAACATTTTTCCACGTTATTCTTGCTGGACAGCAGAAGGTTTTATGCCAAAAGAAACATGTATAGATTCTTCAGTTTTCTTATCGTGCTTTGAGATAGGTCAGATATGTGATACCACAAACGTGAGGTTTTGGAGTTATTTCAGAACTGTTATTTAGTGTGAAAGCTGTTACTTCAGCACAGATAATGGCAGCTGTAGGTATGTTGCCTGCCTTCTGCTAGAAGCTGACTTCCAGTTTGGGATTCCCATTTTTCCCTTTTGGAAGCATTCCATCAGAATTTCACTTGGATTTCCAACTAAGGGAAAGGTTTAGAGCTGCTGCATTCCATTTGTTTGCTCTTCATCTGACTGTAATTTTGAGTTGAAGTTATAATTCAGATTACCCTTCTGAGTAGAAAGAAGTCACTGTTCTTGTCTCCTACAACACTATTAAGGTGATAACTTTCTTATACACTGAACTGGCTTTGTCGTGTGCCTTTGCCGCTCAAATATACTTTGTAACTTTAAAAGGAAATTATTTAAATTTAAAAGGAAATTATTTAACCCTTTATGATCTGGGAGTTACCTAAACATTGAAGTATTTCGTAGACATTGTTCTTAACTCTATTGCTGTTTTCTTGGAGGTTCTGTTTGAAAGCATAAATTAAAATTCTGTGCAGGTCTGTGCAAGAACCTGTGTTTAACAATTACTCCTGCCAAGCTTTCAAGAAGTCTTGGGAAATGTTTCCCAAAGCTGTAGTAATTTAGAAATTGTACATCTGTCTGGTTATATAAGCTGTCTTTGCTTCTCAGTGTAGGAGTTCTTAAATGGTCAGTGAATAATCTTCCTGATGGCGTTGCTATCTTAAATCAAATCTGTGACATAGTGAGAAGTTGCAAGATTCTGCTGCTCTCGATGGAAACTGCTGACATTAAAGCATTCATTTCCTTAGAGCAGTTACACAGCAAAGAGGTATTTGTGAACGCAAGTGAATGCTAACGCAGATCTGAGGCATGAGCAGCCTATGTTGCCTCACCTTTTCTGCTTTGCTGGCAGGTGTTTGCCAGCCCCTCTGTTTCTCACTGGTCTTTACATGTTTTTGCAACAGTTATGCAGAAAGCTTGGCGAGAGAGAAACCCTCAAGCCCGGATTAAAGCAGCATATCAAGCTTTAGAGCTGAACAATGAGTAAGTTTAGCTTATAGACTCCTTTACTTTATTTCTGCTCTGAAAGATTAAATGGAGTGAAGCCGAGCAGCACACTGTTAATTTCTTGTTCTGGTAATAATTAGTACGTTTTCTCAAAGTTTGTGTTTTTCTCTAAAACTGAAAAGTTTTGTTTTCCTGATGCTATTTTAGCATTACTCAGTATTATTGTAGGCTCACATAAGTGAGAAGTCCTTGTTTCTGATTCTTCTTCACTTATTCAAAGATAGGTTGCTTTGTCCCTCAGAATATGTGGCTTTTTGCCTTGTTACAGCTGTGCCACTGCATATGTTCTCCTCGCAGAGGAAGAAGCAACAACTATTGTAGATGCTGAGAGGTATTTTAAGCAGGCTCTGAAAGCGGGAGAGATGATTTACAGGAAGTCTCAGAACTGTCATTCCCAAAGTCCCCAGCATGAAGCACAGCTAAGTAAGTGCTTTTGAATCAGAGAAACACTTATTTTTATGTGAGCAGAGGTATAAAATTAAAGTTAGAATTAGTGATTCTGGTTTGACTTACAGTTTAGTGAGGCACTTTTTACTATTTTGGTGTGTTTATGCGTGGTGTGCTCTATGATCTGTTGTAGTACCTGAATGAATGTAGGAAGTGGCAGCTGTGCTGTGTATTCACCATAGGTTGTCTTCTGAGGCTTGATGCATTGTGTTTTGGAAAGCTGGGTAGATAGAACAGGCTAATGGAACAATTAACATTCGTCCATAGCATCTTCTGTTATCACAAAAAAGCTTTGGAAGAGAAGAAAAAGGTTTTTTAGTTATTTAACCTGTTTAAAAGTTGCTGGCACTGGTGTAGATGGGCTTTTGTTGGGATAGCAGTAGTAACTGTTTTATGTGTGGCTAGGATAAAGGTTGTAGGATTTTTGGCTTGTTTTTCATGGAGAGAAAGAATTGAAACTGATTAGTCTATTTATTATTATTATTATTTTTAATCAGGAAGAGACACTAATGTACTGGTCTATGTGAAAAGAAGACTGGCTATGTGTGCAAGAAAACTTGGAAGAATTCGAGAATCAGTAAAAATGATGAGAGATGTAAGTAATTAGAAAGAAGTTGAGTGACTTGTCTCTTGTCTGGTTTGCTTTGTGCCTGGCTTATCACCTACTCTGTCGAAATAGGTGGCTTTATACCTCATCTCAATTTTTCTTTCTCTTACCCAACATGTAGAATAAGCTGTTTTTGTGCAGGAAAATATCACTGACCAAATCATTTCGCTATGGGAGATGTACAAATCTGGGTTGAGAGCATGACTGAACCTCGGTGTGTTTATTTTCTAGTAGGTGTATAGAGGAAAAAAAGTAATGCCTTGAAGGTAGGAATGATGCAGTTCTTCTCGTGCTTCTTCTTGTCAGTTGTGAGAAAACAGAACATTGAAAATGCTTAAGTTATCGTGCTGATTTTTATTAAATATTCAGGGATTCAAGTGAATTTCTGTGCGTGCCTAATTTGTTTCTCTTTTCTGATTTTCAGTTAATGAAAGAGTTTCCACTTCTCAGCATGCTGAATATTCATGAAAACCTCCTGGAGGCATTACTGGAGTTACAGGCTTATGCAGATGTCCAGGCAGTTTTAGCAAAGTATGATGGTAAGTGATAACTATTGCAAAGTATTGGTGGGTTTGTGTAAGCGTGTAGCTGAACTGGACAAGGTGTGCCTGTCTAAAAGAGAAGTCTGCCCATTATCTCATCTCTTTGATTAGATTATTATAATCATCACTGAATAGATACTTCCAGAGTATGGGCTGTTTGGTTCTTTTTTGAATGGTGAGCTCAAATTTAGTCAAGCTATAAGCCAGTACACACTTCTTAAGTTAACTCTAATTCATAGAGAGGTCTTGGAGAGCTCACTTTGCCTCAGCTCAAGGATTATTTTAATTTTTTAATCTCTTCTGCATTTGTGGCTGTGCCTAATTTCATCAGCCTTTCTCAGTTAGTGCATGGCCCCCTGTGTAATTGATGTAAATGAGCTGAACAAGGTAGTCTTCCCTTCTGCCATGTTCCTGGCTTGGCTTCATAATTCTGTAATGCTGAGGTTGCTTGTCAGAGATTATTAGTGACATAGGAGCATACTCTTTGCCAGAGATTAGTGGTATACAAGCTTTTGTCCATTAATTGGCAGCAGTTTGCTTTCACTTTCTATCTGAACTAATACATTTCAGGGGTTGTACAAGTACAGATAAAAGCTAATAAAATGTAAACTTCCTTCATAGCTGTGGGGAATTAGAAATATCACGTTTTTGCCAAAATCCATGCCTGTTGTACGTGGCCACCCCAAAAGCAAGCTCCTTTTATTTGATCATCTATGTTCTTCTGTGTGGATTCTTATGAATAGAACAAAATCATTTGCTTTTTTCCCTGGTGCTTCATTGTTAACATCAGAGATTGTGACACTTTCTTAAGAAAAGGTTTCTAAATTTTTTCCTAAGCATCTGGAAAAATGAGCATGAGCTTCAAACTCTCTGTAGCCTCCCTGTGTTTTGCTTGATACGACAGCCAGACTTCTAGTAAGTGATGGACAAGCCTAGGATGGGATTTACAAAAAAAAGCAAGAGCCATCTGACTATACACAACATGGTATTTGGGAATTAGACCCCAGACTTTGTCTGCTTTTAAAGTAAACTTGTACTGTGGAGTGCTATCCTTCCAATCTATAATTGTCAGCTCAAACTTAGCCTTGCATGTTCTACAAAACCTATAACTAATAGATTTTTTTTTTCCTATGTAACTGGAAAAGAATGGAAGTTGCGTTTTCTATAAAATTTGTCTACCTGTCTGTAATGTAATTTTTTGATCAACTTTAGATGGTCTTTCCATTATTTGTAAAACTCTGTTAACATTACAAAATTAGGCAAGGATTAGAAGCTTGTTTTAAATCTTCCTGAGTTAATACAGGAAAAACACACTGTTCCTAAGTGTATGTTTAGCTATGCACTTCTCTTCGAGTTCAGTTTCAGTGTCTTGTTATGTTTTAGTCACTTTACTGCCTAACTACAGCTCTGAGTTTTTAATCTGACGCAGACTAGTGACCAGAAAGAAGGCTGTGCAAAGAAATTCAGCGTTTCTGGACAGAGGTGGAACGTTCCAGGTGTTATGTTTATGGTGTACCAAAATGAAAAAATCTTTAAGCTCAAAGGAGGTTGATGGAAAATGTTTGTCTTGCCTTAAAATTTTACAGCTTGATTATTTTATCACAGATATCAGTCTTCCGAAATCGGCAGCGATATGTTACACAGCAGCCCTGCTAAAAGCCAGAGCTGTTTCAGAAAGGTAAGTAAGCATACATATGAAAGCAGTGGTTGGTTGCTCGTCTTGATTTAAGCTTTAAAATATGATTTAAAAAGCTCAAGATCCAGTATGTGATAGATTTCTGAGAGCAAGTTAATGCGTAT
Organism: Odontophorus gujanensis; assembly: GCA_013399175.1. Lineage (NCBI taxonomy): Eukaryota > Metazoa > Chordata > Aves > Galliformes > Odontophoridae > Odontophorus > Odontophorus gujanensis. The sequence goes on from VXAB01012471.1 coordinate 237,546, forward strand.
TTATATATACGTTTAGTTATGTATAATTAATTATGTAGTTAGGTATAACAAAACACAATTTAAAGGTTTTAAGAATCCATAGAGATAACACATGTGAAGATGGTTCTGGAAAGCCCACACACACATGTACCTCAGTATACATCTTGTTTGCAGTACTTTGTCTGTGGCGTTCAGCAGCTCTTTGCTTTGTGGATTGGGTGCTAGGTGATAGTGGTGGTTTCTTGGCCTTGCACTTGGATTCTGGTCTGTTTCCGTGGCTGATTCCAACTTTACCTCCCCCTGGCTGGTGTCTTATCAATCTCATGAAAGATACGGGTGCTCAGTCACCTTGGGAGGTCGACATGAAGTTTCAGAAAGTTTAACATATCTTTGCCCCGTGGGCTTGGATGACAGTCAAGATACTTCAGCTAGCACGAACATTTGCCTCCGTGAAACAAATCAGTCAATTTTAATGAACTTCCAGCTTATAGAGCAAATAAACACATGGTTAGTGTTTTTTATTTATTACTTCTTTTGAGCATGAATTTTCCTCTTCAGGTTCTCCCCAGAAACTGCCTTCAAAAGAGGGCTTAGTACAGCAGAAATAAATGCTGTGGAAGCAATTCACAGAGCTGTGGAATTTAACCCTCATGTTCCAAAGGTAAGAGGGTTTTATTTTCTGTTGGACCGCTTTATTGTCTTCTGAAAGTAGTCACATTATCGTATTGTTTGAGCCCCATATTTTCTTGAAGTTGATTTTAACTGTGACCCTTGAGTTATTAAACAGTCAAGTATTTATATCACAAAGGTTTTTTTGTGGTAGGTTACGTTCAAACTTTTTTGATTTGAAACAAACAAAAAAAAAAAACCCTCAAAATTGTTGGAAACTCCACTAGTTCATTTGTAAAGACCCTTCTTGGATGAGGGTAAATATTAGCAATCATAAAATTAGACACTTAAAATCCCTGCAGCCAAATTAAGTTTCCAAACCGTAACCTCTCACAGAAATTCAAAATGCTTCTTAATGTTGTGCTTAGAAGCTGGGCTCTGGTGCTCTGGTTAGTGATACATCTGCTATCACTGATTTTCTTCATTTTTAAATGAGAGTAAGAATCAATACTACTACGTGATGTAATTTAATATCTCATTGCTTGAAGTGTCCAAGATAAGGAGTCCACTGAGCACTGCGTGGAAATAAAATTCTGTATTGCGTTTTACTGTCCTAGTTCTGGTGATGCTTTCAGTTTGAAACCTTGAATGCAAAAGGTTTGCTTAGGTCTGGACCTAATCCTCTGCAAATGATCGTGGAGTCCGAGTGACTATTGCTATGAAGGCTCAAATTATCCAACCCCTCTATTCTGTCTGCCTGTCCAATCTAATAGAATGTGCACTGGGGAAGCTAATTGCTGGCAGAAATTGCTGCTTGTTTGCATGACTGATCAAGAGCGTAGCAAGTTCATTTCAGACAGTCTCAGACAGATTTTTCTTTTGCCTCTGCCTTTAGGGGAAGAAGATTATAACGCATTATCGTTATCTAGAAGTTTATTTAATTTTGTTTGTCCTTCAGTTGTTTCAGGAGTCCCATATACCTTTTGTAAGCAGTGAGATATGGTGTCAAAAATCTGTTTGCAGACAGTAGTTGTGCAGACAATCATGGAAACTGATGCCAGGTTTCAGTGATTTGATCACCTCTTCTGATTCTATAGCGATCCATACTTTTTTATGACTTTTTAAATTTAAAATGTTGCCTTTATTGTACTGCATGGCAGAATTTTATTGGGTGCAGCATTCTGTTGGGGGAGAAAATCTGTATTTTGAATTTGCAGTCTGTTCTGTCCCGTAGACTAACAATAAAAAAAATGTCTAACGTAGACATCTCTTGGTTCTGGTATCCAGTGACGGTGGTTTTCTTTGCACATAACATTCTTTTCTATAAGGAAAACTGTTTCTCTCTGCTCTGAGTTATACTTTTATGGTTTTTTTTTGTTTGGAAAGCGGGGAAATGGTTTTACAGTGGTAGGAAGGGGTTGGTGTGGGGTACTGTGGCAGTTCTTGTGGAGGGGCTCCATCACAACTGCTGCGTTTGCGCTCGAAGCAGTTCCTACAGCTGAAAACTGGGCACTGGGGAGAGCATGAGGAGTCAGGTCAGAGGTCAGATATCTGAGACCATTTTCCCACAGCAGCCCTGTGTGAGTGATCCTTTACTGTGTTAAAAAAAAAAAAAAAAGAAAAAAAAATGGAAGAGGATTAGAGAGGATTAGCAAGAATATTACCCTCTAGAGTGTGGGCCCAAGGCACTAAGAGAAGAAGCTAGCCAGGCAGTAAATGTGCTTTATTTGGCCGGGGCACAACCCCTACTACATTCCTTCAAGAATCTGAATGGGAAAAGTTAAGTCCTCAAACTAGATTAGTAAATAATCTCATAGTTTGTGGCATCTGCTGAAATAAATCGGCGAGCAAGCTGCATTCTTACACTTCGGGACACAGTCAAAGGAATCGCTAGCTACAGTGATCAAAGATGTGGATTAGCTTTGGCTGCTATTGAATGAGACACTATATGCTGGGGGAGAACAACTCACGAGTCAATAATAGAGCTGGAACTATCACTTAATTCTTTTAAAAAGACCCATCTGTTTTTAAAAGCAAAATTCAGAAGGAATACCTCTCTTCTGTTTTTTAGTATACAGTGAAGAAGCAAAACTATGTGTCCCATGTATCAAGGAATCTTTGAAGTTATTCAGTCTTGCATTATTTGGCTGTTCTGTGCATCGTGCATTCTGCTGATGTATGGGGAAAGTTCACATTGGCAATACTGATGATAGCTCCACAAAACCAGATTAAATTAAGATTTGCCTGGGTTTGGTGGATGGTTCTCGATTTGATAAGCATACGGATGCTTCCTGATTTACTCCTGATATGTGGGGGCTAACAAATGTTTAGCCTCCTGCATTGGAATTTGCACTGATGAAATGATGAGCGAAAATAGCAATTTTTTTGTTAGCCTAAACTTGTAGTTCCTGTGGCACTATACTTTGGGTGTAGACCACAGAATGGATGGGTTTTGTTTGTTTGTTTTACTGAAGTTGCCTTTTTCTTTTTTCTTTCCTCCTTGGTATTTTGTGTGTGACCCAGTCTGAGCATTATACACTGATGTGTATAATGTGTATACTCAGTGCTTTTCACTTCCCCTGACAGAGGATGCTACCTGTGCTGTGTGAGGACTGGGCTGTTTTATCAACACATGGAAGGTGGTCTCTGTGGTGCTCAGCTGTGCCTCAAGTGATCCTCTTTCTCTGCTAGTAAAGATTTTTGCAATATTCTGTGTAACCAGGTGTGCTTTCCACTTTTACTTTCAGTATTTACTAGAGATGAAAAGCTTAGTCCTACCTCCAGAGCATATCCTGAAACGAGGGGACAGTGAGGCAGTGGCATATGCTTTTTTTCATCTCCAGCACTGGAAGAGAATAGAAGGGGCTCTACATCTGCTGCACTGTACATGGGAAGGCAGTAAGTATCTCTTTTCCTGTGCTATAGACTAAACCCTTTGCCTTTATTCACCTCAGTCTCCTTTATTCACCTGCTTTCTCTCTTGCAGTGAGAACCAGCCACTTGATTTAGGTTCAGATCTAATGTCACTTCCTCTTTTTTTTCAGCATTTAGGATGATCCCGTACCCTTTAGAGAAAGGTCACCTTTTCTACCCCTATCCAAGTTGCACGGAAACAGCAGACAGAGAACTGTTGCCAAGTAAGTGGTTAGCAAGCTGTAATAATAAAACATAACCTAAGGATGTGTTCAATTTGTGGTGTTCTGTATTTATCTTACTATGTTTTTGAGTTAGAGCTTCCCATCAAGGGGTTTCAGCTATTTGTTGATGTCCATCTCCAAATGATCCTAAAATATCTCACAGGTGTGTGGGATAAACATTAGTTTGATTCTTTAAATTACTTCTTTAAAGAAGTAATGGATTTGATAACTGTCGTGGAGGAGTTGTTTCCTTTTTTGCAAAGAAGTCTCCTGTCTCCTCCAAATGTTCAGTACTTTGAGTTTAATTATGGAAGTATGAGCTTACAAGCTTTATTCCTTTGGTAAGGTGACCTGAAAATAAACCATTAATGTCTGTGCTCATCATTCTTAGGAAAATAACATTAATTTAGATTAGGACTGTGTTCTTAATCATACGTTTAATAGAATTCCTCTGAGGGTAATCTTCTATGTTGTGAATAAACACAAATCCCACAGGACTGGAAGGAGCTACTGCAAAAGCAGCAGCAGCAGACCCACTGAGACCACAGCTGTGGAAAGCAAATCTACACATACGTGTTTCTATTTAAAAACCTGAAGTTATATTTAAAGTGTGTAATTTAAATTTGCCCCCAGACTGCTTTAAATTACTCATTTCTCACTTATGCAGGATATTGCAGAAGGAATTCCTCAGTTAGTGACTAACCCTAAATTGTAGACTTCCCAGCATAATTAAACACCAACACATGCAGATATTTCAACACAATCATTCACGCATTCCTGTAATGTTTAAAATATAAAACTACCCATAAATAAAACCATCTTAACACTTTTATTGCAGTACTTCCTCAAGAAACCTTGATACTTCATTTTAAATAGATAAATTTAAAGAAAAATTATGTCGACCAAATTAATGATTCAAAACTCCTGGACTGATCTGACTGTGAACAGTTCCCAAATGGCTGTGAACATATAGAAGTGTCATTCGTTGTCCTTATATATTCTGGATTTGATTCTGGTGTACCAGTGAAGGAAAACCTAGTGCAAAAAGAATTCTTTCCATCTTTTAACCTTTCCTAAGTTAGGCTGGCTTTTTCTACCTTCTGCATGTCCATATTTTAAAGTCCAGGTGAGTTTCTGCATTGTATGAGAGTGTAATAGTTTTCTATAGCAGATAAATGATTTCTTTGATTTCTCAGCAAAGAGTGAGTAGGTTTGGAAGCTATTTTTTTTAGATTTTTAAAACCAGCTCATGAAGAAATATGCAGCCCTTTCATAAATACTTATGTCTATAGAAACTGCTTTTCCTCATTGAAAAACCTTTCAGAATCATTGGATAGAAGTCAGAGCTGCAGGTATTCTTGGCCAGAAGTAATTGCACATTCACTGAACAGATCCTCAGCTAGTAACTGGTAGTAGTGTCTTGAGTGCTGAAAGCTCCACATGCCAGCCCCTCAGCCTTGCTAATCGCCTTCTTTTGATTTTGTTACCATAGATTGGAAATTGCAAGGAACTGCTATGTGGAGAATTTATAACCTCGTCCTGGTGCCATTTTCTTTGAGGTCTACTCTGTCAACTGCTCTGAAAAATTTACTGTAGTCTGCCAACCAGAAATCTTTGAAAAGTACTGAGGATGTACTTTGCACGTGTATATGACATGGTGGTTGTTTTGTGCACACTGAGCTGCTTCATCTTACAGGAAGGGCACATCTGCTTCTCTCTCCAGATAACAGAATTAGGTTGAAAACACCTGAATGGTTGAAATAGACCTCGGTAATTTAAACAGCTTGTGAGTTGTGTAACTCTTCCAATGAAAAGCATTAAAAGCTAAGCCTGAGGAAATGCTTCAGGAGTAGGTCTCATGCAAGTGAAAAAGGAGGTTGGGAAGAGAAAGTTGTAATGGCTGGCAATAATTAAGATGAGCTTTTAACGTGAGGGGAGACCTTCTGAGAAGTTTGAGTGAAGCACTGGGATTTAATGTGTTGTGCTGCACAGTGGTCTTGAGACTGAATTTAAGCCTTCTGTAAGTCTGGGGTGTAAGGCTATGCAAGTAGTTCAGAACATTGTCCTTGATTATCAAGTGCCAATGTTCTTTTTCTTTTCAGCATTTCATGAAGTCTCCGTTTACCCACAGAAGGAGCTCCCCTTTTTCATTCATTTCACAGCAGGCCTGTGTTCCTTTTCGGCAATGCTTGCACTCCTCACACACCAGTTCCCCGAGCTGATGGTTGTTTTTGCTAAAGCTGTAAGTATGGTCTCTTGTCATTTCTGTTTTAACAACGTTTACCACATCTTTATAGTTTAAAAATCAGAGACACCACTTACCATGAAGCAGATGTTTGCTGTGCTTCACTATTGTATAGAGCTCAGTTCTAGGAGGTTTTAAAGCCTTTTGAGAAGTGAATAGAAGGTGGGATGGACTCCACCAAAAAGGATCTCTTGCTGAGCTCTGGAAACCAGTGGCATTGCATGAATTGAACTGATGAAACGAGAGGTGGATTGTTTTTCTTCTTTGCTACTTGAAACATATTTCAGTATGTCTGCTATTGAGCTGCTTGTTCCTATGGCTTCTGTATCCCTCTCTTTTCTCCATCTTTCTGCCCTATTCTTACTGAATTTTCTTTTCCTTGCTTACCTGTTAATATTTACTTATTTACTATAACCTTATCACCTTCTTCTGTACTGTGAAAGTACCAGTGTCTTACTTCAGCAGAGAGGGACAAACTGCATAGGCAGCTTCCCCTATGCACTCAACGTTCCTATATTAAGCCTTTATTGAACTATGAACCTCATGTGTATATGAATGTGTCTAACAAGTGATGCACAAGTAATTGTTCACCACCCCCTGACCAATGCCCAGTTAGCTCTGGTGAGCAGTGGAAGAGAGAGATGAACTTCCACTCCACATCTTTCCACACGATGTCATGTGATATGGAATGTCCCTTTGGCCAGTTTAAGTCAACTGTCCTCATTTGTTCCCTCCCAGCTCCTTGGGTACTTCTCTGGGAATGGCCTTGGCTCTGGACAGCACTGCTTAGCAGTGACTATAAACATCGGTGTGTTATCAACATTGTTTTTCTCTTAGATCTAAAACATAACATAATTCCAGGCACTTTAAAGAAAGCAATTCCATTCCAACTGAAAGTAAGACACTCTGAACTAACTGTTTTTTTTATTGCCTTTTTTTTTTTTTAATCTTCGCTAGTCAAAATAGAGGGTGAAAGAGATTCTGCTTTCTTGCTGCTTAATGCAGCAGGTAGTGGGGGCCTAGGAGATGAGCCCTTTTTTCTAAGGATACATTGCTCCTGAAAGTGTTGGATTTACTTTATTTATTCCAGTCCACAGTGCCCAGATCATGCAGGTCTGAGAGTGGGGCCTCATTTCCACACAGTTCTGTTGATCTTTATGTTGGAAAATTTAGTTGGACATGCCAGTGACAAATTTCAGTGCTGCTCATAATTGGCTGGGTTCATAGTAACCAGGGTCTAACTATCTGCTTGATTAATTCTGTAAGGACTGCATTAGCAAAGTTGTATGATTTCCAAAGAGATACAAGGTCAAATGTTATGCTAACAAAGAATTGCTTGGTGAAGTTCTCTGCTGGGTTTCTTGAACCAAAAAAAAAAAGACTTTGTACAAGTTAGTTGGCTTTATGTAATGGCATTCTGAATGTCAAGTGACATGTCCAAATGTGGGGGGAAAAAAAATCAGTGTTTGTCCATTTGGCACTGTACTAATTTCCCTTTCTTTAGGAAAGGGTAGATAGTGTCTGCTCAGCAGAAAAGATGATCAGGAAGTTTGCATATCACCACATAATTACTCCCACCAGTTGACAGTGATGGCTGGCTCTGACAAAGGGATTCTTGCCACTTACTCTTCTAGTTGAATACTGCAAAAAGTGGAACTTACATTGTTAGATAAACAGACAAGAAGGGAATTATGTAATAACCTCTTGAGATTGACAGCTGAGAAGGAAATTGTCTTCCAGTATTCTGCTGTTTTTGACAGAATTAATGTTAAGTTCCATTCGTACTCCAATATTCTTGCTTATATTAATTATTAGGTTATTGTACTCTTGATCCCATTCCTGATTTTTTTTTCAGGACCATCCAGAAAGCCTTTAAGAAACAATGATAATTTAAATATCAAACTCTAACTTTCAGTTGTGTTCCTGAATTGCTTCAGATGCTTTGTCAGTTGTCCCCGTATTTAATAGAAATAATGCTGTGATGAATGCCAGGATTTCATTAAATGTTATCATAGATTCATCTCTCCTGTGCTTTGGAGGAATGTGGCATTAGCATCTAGATGAATTTTCATAGAATTGAGGAAACATCTAGTTTGGAAAAGACCTTCAGGATCGTGAAGTCCAGCTGTCAGCCTGACCCACTGAATCCCATCACTAAACCACATCCTGCAGTGCTGCATCCACATCTCTTAAATACCACTTCCCTGGCAGCCCTTTGCAATGCTTGAGCACCCTCTTTGTGAAGAAATTCTTCCTAAAACGAAGAATTTTGTACTGAAAATGGAAGCTTACCTTCTATTTCATTACCTGCAGGTAATTCCAGGGCTTTTAACTTCTCTAAGTGAAAAGAAAAATCCTGTGTATTTCATGATTTCAAGAACTATTTCATGATACTACGTTTTAACTTATTAAACATAGTTTGAGATAATCAAGTCCCAGATGGTAGGTACTTGGAGTGCCTCAGCCTTAGTGAAGGCATGGCCCCAAATAGATTTCCAGCAAAGTGATGCAGTTGTTGAATTTCCAACAGATCCTAAAGCACAGATTTGGAATGGCAATTGAAAAGTATTGTATGCGTGGATTTTTTTCTTCTGTAACTCTCTGTAAATATGACTACTTAAACTGCATTTCTGATACTTTTTGAACTGATGCTTCCTGTGGTTGAACCTAATATGCCTCTGTATGAACTGCTTGCCTCTAAACAGCTTTAAGAAGTCGAATACCTTTCTATTGACTTGAAAAGTTGGAGTTTACATATTTTCATTTGTTAGTGCTTGAGTTTGTTTCCTCCATAATAAATCACAGGGTAAACCTTGGCAAATTGCTAAAAATATTCCAAGTGGCCAAAAATCACAGTGAAGCATTTACTAGTTCCAGTGTATACAATCCAATACACCATCAACAAAAGGCTTTAGCACTGGCACCTACTCGAATTCAGCTCCCTTTGAAACTGATGGCAGTCTTTGCAGCATATTCTCTGGCCCTGGGATCAGGTACTGGGCAGAACCTGGTTGTGTTTTATACAGGTGGAAGGGCTTGCAGAAGTACTTAGCATTTACTAATCTAGGTAGAGGCAACCATGACTTTATTTGTTCTCTTGCAACTCTAGTTTTTAATATCTTTCAAAGAGGGTAAGATGCACTGTGTGATTCATTGTGGGTGATGTTGGTAGAACATTTGGGACAGAGAACTCTTTGGTGTGCAAAAAGAGTGCAGGGGCTTTGGGAGGTGCTGTGGTTAGGGGTCAGTCAGCCTTGCTATTTGCTACAGTGAGATTTCTGATCTCTTGGAGAATCACTGTCTTAGTGACAGTCTGAGACAGCTCTGTGTTGTAAGTAGTTGGTGTTCCAATTGAGTTGGTAGGTGACAGAAGGAGGGGGGTGCAGACAAGTGGATGACAGTGGTAGATACAGCTGAGCAAGCTGAAGAATATTTTCTACCAAAACAGCAGACAAAAGGATCTGACTGTTTTTCCATTTGGGGTGAATTTTGAGTTTTGATTAGTTACATAGTTGGAGGACTGGGTATAACTGTGTATTGTTTTGCAGAGGTGGTGCCACACAATGCAGTCTGTATAAAGTCTTACAAAGACACTGAGACGTTTCCTTTCAGTCTCAGTGGCAGCAAACACTGCAGACACTCTTGTCAGAAGTTCCTTGCAATGTCTAACATGCTCACCTTCAAAGCAGACCAGTCCCAGATTTTAAGTCCTGGTCTTTTTCCCCAGTATGTGCCACTGGAATAGACCAGTGTTAGTTAAAGTCATGAAAAAGTACTGCAACAGTGTTCCAGTATCCCACTGAAAGCACGTTTGTGCTCAGGGAGTTGGACAAAATCCGAAGACAGTCTGTTTTCCAAAGAATTTTGGTATGGTTTGCTTGATATTTTCGCAACAAAGAAAGAATTAATGGGACTTAAATTAAAAATTGGCTAATTTTTATGATAGCAAGATAAGGAGAAAACATTTTTCATTCTGTGTGGCTCCCCTTTAGAGGATTCCTCTCCCTTCTGCTGATAGCAACCATCTCGAGGCAGAATGCAGGACTAAGCAGAGCCCAGTCTGGCAAGTCCTGCTTTCTGTGACACTCTGCTTTACTTTCTGAACAAATCCCCCTACCACTTTCCCCAAAGCTCATTAAGTGAGACTGGAGAATTAACTTTTTAGCCAGCTGCTGAACTTTTCATATTTATAAACACTTGAGTCTTTTGCTTATCTAAGAGAAAATGTGTATAGTTTGGAGATGTGCACTTCCCTGCCAATGTGCAATGAGTGGTTCTACACTTCATAGAAAAAAAAAAAAAAGCCTGAAGTTTCCTGTCACAGCCGAGCATCGATGCCAAGGGCAAAGGTTCCTTGCCTCACTAATCTACATCTTAACTCATGCACTTAATGTGAAGGTGCCACACGCACGCAGGCAGGGAAGAAGCTAGCTGCCCTGAAAAGCTCCTGCACTGTTGTCAGTGTTATGTTTTAAAAGCCTTTTTAATGTAATATTTGAGGTTATGATGGAAGCCAGGAGGGCCGAAGTAAAACTCTCAAAGTAAATGAGTCCTGTCACTGCTGCCTCATGGAAAGAGGGTTTGCGTGAGGATAACGCAGGTCCTGGTTAGCAGGGGGTGGGGTGGGGGGTGTTGAGAAGGTGCAGGGAAGTTTGCATCATTTGTTTTAACTTAATCTCTGTTTCTGGAACTGTTTAGATGGCATCTGTGGGTCCTGTCTGAAGAATGGGCTGCTCTTGCTGGGTTGTCCTTTTTTTACACGTTTGAATCAATGACCTATAAATAATCTGTGTCTGAATCTCTGTTAAATTCACCACCCTCCTCCCCAGCGTGCTTCCTAGTGGTGTAGCATGGAGAAACACTGTCCTAACTCATGCTGCTTGTGCCTAGGTGCTGCGAGTGCTGTGGCCTGTGAGTGCCCCCAGTGTGCTGGCATCTGGCTGAGTCCCTTCATCCCCTGGTGAGTCACACCTTGCACTGCTCACACAGCACAAGTTTAAGGCTCTGTTTTGTGCATTTTTGTCCCCCATCCATACTGTTGTCTCATCAGCTTTAAGAAGGCTCAGCCTTTCTGCCTCCGTTTACTGATGCCCAAAATTAGGGAAGGGTGCCACAGTGTCATGGGTGTTGAGGGCTCGAGTGTGGTTTGATTCAGTGATTTATTTATTCATATCTTAAACCTATGAAATGAAGATGGTTTTTAGACTGGAGCTCACTTGTTCTCATTGCTGTTTTTTTTTTTTTTTCCAGTTCTTTGGGACTCTCCTCTTATCCTTTGCTGTGGAAACATTAAGATCCTCACGTTGTCCAGTCTGTGGCACCAGCTGACTGCAGCACACCTCCCAGAGGGTGTGATTGCATTGCTGCCACAGTGTCCTGGCAGCACCCATGGGTGGTGACACCTGGCTGTGGGAGGCAGTGAGGAAAGCCATGCTGCTCAGACAGCTGTCCTTTGTAGGCTGCCGTGTTGGTAGTGGTGCTTCATGTATGAGTTCCTTCTTTGGCTGTAGAGTCTGTAATCACCTAACAAAATAGTTTTTGTTGAGCAGTAACCTCGTTGCTTTCTTAATCACTTGCACAACTGGAAGGTAATGCTTCTGTAAGAGATGTGAGAATGTAAGTTGGGTGGATGTTTTGAGTACTGACACTTCCTTCTCAGCTGCAGGTGCACCAGATAACTGGCTTTGGTTTAATTTTGTAAGTCTTTTTCAAAATATTTGTTAAGAGCAAAGTGTGGTTTTGCTTTCTCTATTAAAAAGTTCCTTCTTAACGTGTGGAGTTTGTTGAATTCTTAAACGCCGTTTTAATATTGATTACAGCATGCAAGCAAAGATTTATTTCTTCTGTTTCCTGTAAGCATGCATTACACAAGGAAACTGTAGTATAAACTCCTCTACTTCATGTTTTTACTTCCTTAGATTTAATTGTATGTATTTCATCTGTCAAATGCCTTTGCCTTGAAGAATGGCCTGCTTCCTGAAACTACCAAAAGGGATTGTGGTATCTGCATGGGAGTCTCCTTGGGAGACCTGAACTTTCAAGTGTTAGCCCGAAGAAAAGTGCTATCATTGTTGATATCAAGATCTGAAGAGACCTGAGGTGTGGAGCACTCTTAAAAGGAATTACTTCAGATATGGACCAGCCACAAGGGTCTGTTTACTGGAAAGGTGAACAGATAGCTGTGGCAGCCAAGTGCTTGGAGGTAATTGGTGTGACCTCCATTTCCACCCTTTCCCCATTAGGGAAAATGTCAACTTCTCAACACTCAGGTCTGCTGCTCTGTACTGAAGAGGCAGACTCGTGTAAGACAAAAAGCTTCTTACAATGTGGGAATTACAGAAATAGCACCAGCTTGCAGATAAAGACTAATTCTGTGCATATTAAAAGCCCGTGTTTTCAATGTACACATAGTTATCCATAATAACTAGGGATATTTTGCACACTTCATCTTCACTGATCCTTGTGGAAGATTGATGTGAGCTGTGACCTTGATAGCTTCTGTGAAAGGTGTCATAAATTACTCTTGTTTCTGAATGGAAGAAGCTTGCTGTAGCCCGTGCTGCTCTCTGAAGCAGTGCCTAAATCAGTCAGCAGGATTGCTTTCCATTTGATTCTTTATTTGTAGGCAGGACTCTTATGAAATGGGATATTTTAATTAGTACGGGTGAAATATTCCACAATTCTGATTCTCTAAAGGTCTTTCAGTGCAGCTGCAGCTTCTGGTGCTTCTGCAGAGCTTCCAGCCAGAGAGGACTGCTGGGCAGGTGCAAGTGGGGGAGCACACTGGCTGAGATGGAGCACCCACATTTAGGTAGGAATGCTAGTGTTACTCTCCACTGTATATTGGTTGGACTTTAGTCCAAGTCCTTGAACTCATCAGGGAATCAAGAGAGAAGCCCTACAGGAAGGTAGTACCCAACTTTTTTGTGTTACCAGCCCTACTAGAGGGTGACTTTCTCAACTTTCCTTGCAGTTGAATTGTAGCCATTGGTGGTGTTTCTCGCTGTGGAATCGTTGTGGTGATTAATAGATATGTTGTGTTCAGGTAGTTTCACGTCTTGGTCCACAGGGGCCCATAAGGTAACCAACCTAATGCTTTTTAAAGTTGAACATTTTCCAGCATTTGTGTGAGGTTATAAATGAAGCAGTGCCTCCCATGTATCATCCCAAGAGCTGCTTTCTTTCACTGTCCTCCCCTGACATAACAGTAACAGAAAGGGGATGGGCTTTTGCTGAAAGTATAGCTGGCAGCAGCCTGTGTAATGAAAATGTTCCTGTCTACCTAGAAGTGCCAGTAATTCTTGAGGAAGGAGGAGCTCTGCATGATTTCCTAGCAGGACTGTTCATGCTTTATAGCAACATTCCTTTGCCACCTTGGACCAGGGGCTTAGCACCTGATGCATACCACAGTGCTACCATATCAGTGCACGTGCAATTAAGTTGCATAATGTATATGTAACAAGACAATTATGACTGGGGACAGATAAGCATTGATTGTTGCCATTTCCCTGAAACATGCTCTATGGTAACCTCATAGCCACTGGGATGGCAAAAGCCTTTTTAAGGCTTTGTGTCATGCAGCAGACTTCTCAAGTCTTCGTTATATTTGGAGGAGCCAATGAAAGTCAAGGAACTTGAAAATCAATGTTTATTTATATATGTGCTGCTAATATGTGAATAATTACAGTCTCTTTGATTCATGCTGGCAGGATTTGGATTTGTGATGGTGGTGGTGTTGCTCATGGTGTCTTAAAGCATCTCAGAACAGCTCAGTTTTAGCTTGGCACTCTCTCCAGACATTTGTATTGCAGTTTTCTCCTGCAGAGGTAGTGACTTTGTGCTGAGCAGCTGTCAAGGGGCAAAACTTTCCTCTGGCTTATGATGTTACAACAAGAAAACTCTTAAATCAACTCTTCTGGTTGACAGAGGCAGCATGAAGCACCCCTAGTTTCTTTGGGCTAATAAGCCACGTCAGAATTAGCTTCTAGGTAACGAGCTGTCTTGCAGTTGTGTATCACGATGCTAGCCCTCTGTTCTTGAAAGCAGCATTGCTACTGCTCATGCACACGTGCACGTGGCTGCAGGACACTGTCAGAAACCACTGTCACTGTTTGTCACTGCACTGGAGGCCGTCACTCAGCCCTGGCTGCTGAGTTGGAGGAGCTGGTGGCTGGGGCTTGGGGCACTCCAGCTCTCCTGTGCCACATCTCTGGCGTGGGCCAGGCCAGGTTATTTCCTGCCTCCTTGTCCTGGAATTGTTGTGAAGGTGCCAAGGCGTAGATCCATGACTCTGAGCAAGGCAGTGTTTAAAGGTCATCGTGGAGATCATTAATAACAAGGTGCAAACGGCTGGTTTATATGTAACGTGAAGCTTTTTACTTATTTCATTTTTGCACTTTGGGGGCTCTGTTTGCTTATGGAGCACTTGGTGTCTGGTACCTATTTAGGCTGAGAGCAGGCAATTGGGTTCCTTCAGGCCTTCAGAGGAATGCAGAAAATTGTTCTCTGGTGTTGTAATTCTGCTGGGATAACTGGAGCTTATTTGTCTCACTGCTTATTAAATGCATACTTGTCTTGAGGTCCTCTTTTTTTTTCTTTTTCTTTTTTTTTTTTTCAGAAATTGGCAGGGTGAATCCCAAGGACCACAAGTGAGAGGAAGATTCCAGGGGGAGGGGGAGAGCAAAGGGCCTGCACCTCTCTTTGAACTGCATCATTGGCCTCCTGTGCCAGCAGGCTGAGGAGGTTAAGCACGAGAGCAAACTCCCAGAGAGAGAAGGAGATGTACATATGGGGGTCTCGTGGACATAAATTAATCTGCCCTTCCCCCCTGCCCGGGGATGACAGGCTGAGGGGAGATGCACCTCCCAAAGTACTAATATATGGGGTGTGTGGTTGGGAGCCACATGGAACTGCATTGAGATTTCAGAATAGGAACAGCTGTGGAAGCAGAGAGCAGATGTGTGCTGGTGCTGTGTTCTGAACAGAGGACGGTGTTGGTAGCGAGGGCAGCGAGCGCAGGTGGGATTCAGGTTCTGCCAGGCTCCCCACAGTACCCACACCCCATGCTTTGCTGTTAACAAGAACAAGCAGACTCCTTGCTTCTCTTTCTGCAGTTAGAGGCCGTATGGCTGCCTAAGTGCTACGCTGTCTGTTCTGATCTTCTGCTGATGGTTCCAAAATGTCCCCTGACCATCGGGTCACGCTGGCAGCAGCAGCAGTAGGCTTCTGTGTTCAGCCTGCTGTCATCTGAACTCACCCACATGTTAATAAAGATAGGCAGAAAGGCAGCTTCAGTTCTGATCTCTGGCTCCCTCCTCCCTTCCTTGCACCTCCCAGCCGAGGCGTGCTCTGCATGCCCCAGCCCTAAGCACTGCAGGAAGAGGACGGCGATCGGGGATATGCTGATCATCAGCTTGGAATTTTCCTCTTCGTTTCCAGCTTCAATTGTTGTGTCTTGCTTTTTGGTGGGCCCTTAGGTGAGTCTAATCACTGGGGAATGCTGGATAACACACCCGTGTTCATTGCATCAGTGAGGGTGCTTCCATGAAAATGAATACGTCTCCGTTGGGGATCTTCTTGCTTTGGTTATTTCTGGTCAGTGACATTTTCTTCTACTCTGGATGCCTTGAATTGTGCAATCACACCATAGCCTCATCAGCTTGGATCCTTCTCTTAACAAACTCTTGATTTCTTTTCTAATCTGGCTATAGGCTATCGTCGGTTATAAAACAGTGTGACAGAGTATGTGACTATTGCATTCTCCCATCCTGACTCATCAGCTGTGATTTCAGAGCAGTAATTCCCTGCTGCTAGTTGGAGCAGCCCTTTGTGACTCGTGTTCGGTAAGAAAGGATATGAAGGCTCCCACACAGACCTTGACAGGTTGTGCAAATGTTAAATCAGAACACCCTGATAAATCTGTCCCTGGAACGTGGACCTGTCACAGGACTGTGGCTGTCAGGACAGCCCTCGTTCAGCACGCTGGCACAGGTGCACGAGCACTGCCTTCTGGAGAGGCATGAGTGTGATGGTGAGCAGAGGGGTCTGCAGCCCTGACAAGGGTTTTTAGGACTGGGGTGGAACCGAGTGGTGTATGCATTCTGGATTGTTGTAGGTCAACGTTTGATCCATCTGCTCATTACACCCATGCGGACATACCGTGGCTAAGGGCCTCTCTCACTTGCACGTGGCTTGGTGGAGAGAAGGTCCCGTGTTCTGGATGTCTTCTGCCTCCCTCCTCCTGTGCATCCTGCCCAGCTTCTTCAGAGAAGGTAATTTATTCAGAAGCTCATTTAGCAGTTAATTCTGCTCCTCGTTTGTGAGTTCGGCCGTGCTTTTGACTGGATGATAATTAGAACATGATCTTCCATAAAAGGCTCCCCGTACACTTTAGATTACTTACGAGTGGAACTGAGTATTCCCTGACAAGACTGCAGCCTTCATAAACTTTTATAGATGGAAAACATCTGCTTTCCGAAGATGAGTGCTCTGAAGGGGAGTTTCGGGAGGCCTCATCTGTGAGAAGACGCACGGCGCTCTGATTCCCATTCAGCCCTCAGTGGGACGTCCTCCTGCACAGGCACTGGGGTTAGTTCTGTTCAGCAGCTCTGCTGGCTCCTGGGCATCGTGCTTGTCATGCTTCTGCTAATCGCTTGTTAATAAACAAGAGTGGAGCGCAGCCTCGCGTAGCCCTCTGCAGAAGGACCTCCTGCCTCGTGGGCTCGAGATGCTGGGCTGCCTCCACACCCGCTGCTCCCGGTCCTTCTGCAGCCCTGCAGTGCCAAGGACAGGCATGGGGAGGGCTCGTGTGCTGCTGGGAAGCACAGCTGAGCAGGGGAATCCTCGCAGCGGTTTAATATTTCTGGTCGTGGGTCTGTCCTGCAGGACCTCTGCCCATCACGGCCTGCCTGGGGTGGGGTGCTCCCAGCAGCCCCCACTGAGGCTGTGTGAACTCTATGAGCCCTTCCCATCAAAGCAGTCCTCCACAAGGGCCTTTCTCTCCCCGTTCAAGCCAGCGTTTCCCAAAGCCATTGGGTTGAACCCTCACTCAGAGGTGGCCCTTTGCACCGTGGCTCAGAAACAGAATCATCTTTGTTCTGATCCCGTCCTGCTGCTGTGACCCTCTGAACGTTGGCATTGCACAGAGGGGGCTGGGCAGGCTGACAGGAGGAACCTGTTGGTCCCAGGAGAGGTTGGACCCCTTTCTGCAACAGCAGTGGTGTGAAATCAGACCTGAGTTAAATGTGTTTACAATCAGAAATCACCGCCAGCTCCTCCTTCCCATTGATGTTGGAAGCTTGTAACATGCATAAAAACATGCTCCGTGCATTTCCTGACGTGCACAGGATTTCATTACGTGCCCTTAGATCCACGTGAGGAGAACGGGTGTTGTGCCACTTGGTCACAGTGCCTGGCAGCCTACAGTCAGGCTGTGCAGTCTGGGAGCTGCTGCAGTCCCAGACCTTGCCACGTTGCAAGCTTTGGTTCAGGACGCTGAGCTTCTTAAGCTTCAGGTCAGGAATTGCAGTGGTTTAGGTAGTTCTTTTTTTTGGGTGAGGGTTTGGTTTAGTTAATGGGATCAGTGCTCTTGTGCATTAAAGCTGCCTGTGTGGGTTGGTAACTGTTGATCAGACTGGGTACTTTGATCAGTATCTGTGTACTGAGTAAAGCATCTCTGATCAGTCCTTCTGCAAGCTGGGGGAGGGAGAAAATAGAGGGAATTTCTGGAGGTGAGAGGGTTTAATCCCCGTAACACGTCCACTTACTGCCTGGCTGCTCCCTGCCCTCCTCTCACCAGCTGCAATCGTAGCTGATAGCTGAGGTTTGGTGTTGGAAGGGAAAGATGTGGGAGCAGATCTGGTGCCTCCTGCCTCACCCAGCGTTATGCCATGGGATGTCCTGGAGTACGCTGCTGCTGGGAGGATTCCCTGTGGGATTTGGACACCAGGGCACTGCTGTGAGGGGTGAGCACAGCGGGGCCATGCCCTGGGATGGAGGAGCTGGGACAGGAGGGGCTGCTGCAGCTGAGTCCCACAGGGTTGGAAGCACAAAACCGGGCATGCAGAAATTGAAAAAGCAAAGGACATCATTTTCTGATATAGGTTTATAATGAATTTTGACTTAAAATAAGAAGCAGTTATACACAACATACAAGTGAGTTTTACAGAGAGATGCTCTTGTATCCATCAACTTCCGAACCTACCAGCGAGTTCACAGACCTCGTTTGCTTTCTCTAGTGCTCCACCTGCAATCTTCCACGGCCAGCCTTCGTCTCTTTGCAGTCGTTCAGGCTTCAGCTGACAGTTCACAACTCCGCTCGTCATCTTCGCCAGGAGACAGGAGAAGACCGTGCAGAAGTTGCTCAGCGTGTGTCAGTAGTGCAGTGGGGACAGCGTGCCAGGGCTGCTCGAAGGGAAGCACGGAGACACGGAGCTTTCCGAAGGCTCTGCCTTCCTCTGGCCTCGCAAAAAGGTGAAAGCAAGAATGTGGTCCGCGAGAGTTGATTGATTTGGAAACTGGGTTTTTGGGTTTTGTTTTGTTTTTTTTTTCCTGCTGGTGAAACTTCTTGGGGAGAGGCAGCATTGCTCCGTCACTGCGTCCCGATGGTCGGTGCTCTCAGTCTGTGTCAGTTGCTCTGTCCCTCTGCGAAGGCAAACGACGGCAGCAGAGGTTTCACAGTTGAAGTGAGGTCGGCTGCCTCCTCGGGTTACGGGGGGGTCTGTTTTGCTGAGCAAACAGAAGGGTCCGCAGCACCTCCTGGGAAATGTAGTCCTTTCTTAGTGCTTTGCAGAGTTAATTAATTAAATAAAAGCCATGCAGTCGAACTACAGCTCCCAGAACGCAGCGGCCCACGGGTGTTTAAAAATGGAAAAGGTCGTGGTGCGTG
>VXAB01012473.1:3406-49082 GCA_013399175.1 Odontophorus gujanensis
CCACGCCCCCCATGCCCCCCACCCCCCAGCCGTGCCCCGGAGGTGCTGAGGGCTGGGCCAGCTGCAGTGCTTGGGGAGGCAGGGACCGCTGGGGAGTTCACACACAGGCAGCACTAATCTACAATAAATCTCATAAAATCAATGAAAATATGGGAAGTATATCATTTTTAAAGAAAAAACACATGAGACGTGGCCATTAAGGGCACAACCGTTCTAATACCTGTGTCTGGTTGGAACTGCAATTAAAAACATTCCAATAATAAATCTACTCTCAGTCTCACTTAATGCTTTTAACTTTCTTGAAAGTTCAAGCTGGTATCCCAAAAATGTGCCAGGACTTTCACAATGTATTTTATAGACTCATAAATAAATATGGCAATTAATCTAAGCTATATTTCTTTCGTATCTGATGACAATTTATTATGACACTCACTCATTCAGCACACAAAAACTCTAATGCACTTAAAATCGGATTTCAAACCAAACGTTTTATGGGAAAATATAGTATTGATCATCCATTTAAAGATATCATGTGATGATTCATAACCTGCTATAAAAAGGATCTTATGAGGACGTTCAGAATGAGTTCTGCGCACCATCCTCGCCACAAAATCAAACTTACGAGCTCTGTGGTTCTCGGTGATGGTTTATATTTCTGTTTGGAGTTTTCACCCCTACTGTGATGGCGCTTTATGGCAGATAGCAGCACTAAAATAAAGCGTTTTGCCTATCTACGTGAACATGAAATATACAGAGACTAATTTGTTAAAGATATACCAGCACTTTTCTTCCATTTATACAGATTTACAACTCTTATTCCTTTCAAGGATAATTTCCACTATTTGGGGTACATTAATCGCGTGGTTTGTGCAGTACACATCTGCTGCTGTGTCCATCAAGGAGGGTAAAAACGGGAAATGGCTCTTTCTACCTTTGTAACCAATAGGTGTCTGCACCTGTGGATGTGTCAGGTCCCTGCCCTGCCCGCTCTGCTCCCATGGGGCTGAGCAGCTCTGGGGCACGGGGCGATGCCCTGCACGTACCTCTGCGGCAGCTGCTGGCAGTCAGCGTTTCATCTCCTCTCCGAGGTGCTTAACAGGGTGATGTTTTCCCTTTTGAACAGCACACAGTCATTGCCAGCCTAATTATTTTGCAGATATCTTTCCTTGATGCACAGGCTCCGGGTGGTGACACCAATGCTTGGAGAGACAGCAGAAGGAAATAAGGAGTGAAGGCTGAAGCACTTGGTTAAAGAAGAGTCTCATTTATAAATCAATTTTAATAACATATTTAAAAGCTCTCACATTTGCCTTTAATGTGTTTCCATTTCCCCCTTGGTCATTAATATTTAAAATATTTTTCTTTACTGATCTTTTTTCTATTGTGTCCTTTCTAACTTTCCTTTCTCTCTTTAATCTGCAAATAGCGAGTTTTGGAGAAATGCATAATCCATGAGAAATCCAGATAATTTGATATGAGAAAAACCTTCAATCCCATGAAAGAAATCGCAGAGGAGCTGAGTAATTGTTAAAAAGTTATTTCAAACAGTTTAACTCATCAGAGGGTATTGGTTTTCCTGAAGTGACTTTCAAAAGGAGGAGGTTCGTTATGACAGTAGGAAGCAACAGTGAGCAGTGACCTTTCTGAAAACTTTATGTGTGGGCACAGTTTCTCAGCCCTCTGTGAGGTTTCATTCCTGGGGTGAGTGATGGGAGTGGGATTCCTGGCAGCCCCTGGGGTCTTTGGGCCAATGGCTTCATTGCATCACCAAAGGGATTGGGGTTCCTCGGTCATACACCTCAGTGGTGCTCACCTCTTTTGGGTGTGCTCTAGAATTAAAACAGGAAAGAAAAAAAAAAAGCAGTAGAGAATCAGTGGAGGAGTGAAGCAGTCACCCAGGTGGAGCTGTATAAAAGCTTGAGGGATTTATCATGGTGCATGGGGTTGCTCTGCACTGTGCTTCAGAGGTGGCTGCAGTGCCAATGTAGTGACACTCACATTTACCAAGGAAGACCATTTTCCTTCTCTAAAACGGGGAAAGAAGAGCCTAGCTTTTCCCTGTGGGTTTTTAAAATAATGTTAAAATGGAGCTGTGGAGTGGGTGGCTGCAGCCACAGGTGGGTCCAGGCTGCCTGAATTACAGATTGCCCCCAGCTGAGGACAATTCCACCTCTAGTGGAGAAGGGAGGAGACCCTGTGGGAGGCCTGGACTGGGGTTGGTGCACCTGGAGCTGGAGGCAGCAGTGTGGGATAGCGGGGCTGTGGGAGCAGGAGCGTGTGGCTGTTTAAGGTGGGTGTCTCAATATGGTGTCCTTGTCCCTGATGTGCTGGGGGAGCCACTGTGGTGTGTCGTGGGGGTGGAAGTGGAAAGCATTTCTGGAGGGCTCAGAGTCGGCTGGGGAATGCTGTGTAGCTGTTGTGTTGTGCCATTTTGGGNACGCACACAGGCACAGTGCCTGTGTACTGAGTATTGAGCCAGGGCTGTGACTGTGAGCACAGGCAGTGCCTCAGTGATCCCCTCAGTTCACAAACTTTTGTTCTTGAAAGAGGGGAGTGCAACAGTACACATTTCCCTGAGCGGTTCCTCTGGAAGCAAGGCAGGAGTTCAGCTGCAGCCTGCAGTGTGGTTTTTGGTGCTTCTACAACCAACACCATTTGTTTTAGCTGTGACACTGCTTTGCTTAGAGGTAATTGGAAGGGGTGAGAATAGCAATGCGTGCTTTGCAGCAACACAAACGCAGCCGCCGATAGCTGTGAAGGAAATAATAGGTTAATTGACAGAAGCGTTAGAGCAGCGGCTCTGGGAAGGAAGAATAACGTTCTGAGATGGGCAGGAACAAAGCAGCTTCAAAAACACACAGCAGAAAATGTGGTGGAGAATAAAGTCTCTTTATATTTTAGAATATGGGGGGATTCTTTTGGCCGCATCTTTCTTTCTGTACTGAGAAAATGAAAATTCTTCAAGTCCATGCATGAATAAACAAGTACAGCTGGGCAGACTAATACATAATTTATACTGATCAGTCATTGTAGATTTAACTGAATAAAGCCAAAATGAACACTAATTGTTTTGACAAACTAAAATAGTGTATATGATGGTGCATTGTGCAGCTCGCTGGGCACTGTCCTTATCTCAGTGGCTATTGTCAAGACCGATTTCTGCATGAGAGGCAGAAAAAGATGAAACAAATGAGGACAATA
Source organism: Odontophorus gujanensis (assembly GCA_013399175.1). Classification (NCBI taxonomy): domain Eukaryota; kingdom Metazoa; phylum Chordata; class Aves; order Galliformes; family Odontophoridae; genus Odontophorus; species Odontophorus gujanensis. The sequence goes on from VXAB01012473.1 coordinate 6,608, forward strand.
TTAAGATTAATATCTTGTTGAAGATAAAGCATTTTAATTGCTTGGCATACGAGCTGAGAATAGAACTGTTTTCAGGACGGAGGGGAGAGCTGGCACAGCGAAGCGTGGGACACACGCTGGTGTGGGGTGAGGTGTAATTGCCGGGATAATGCGCTGCCCTGTGAGCTGGGGGAGAAACACGAGGGGTGGGGGGGACTCCTTTGGAGCACTTTTGGAATGCACTGAGAATAACTTCGGTTGTCTTTGGACACTTGTCCTCCAGAAGGGAACACTGAAAAGATGTCACTGGTTTCTGGGATTGCTGTGCCCCTATGGCAATCTGAGGAGCCGCGTGGTTTTGCTCCGCTGGTGTCGGATGCTCCTGGACTCCACTGCAGCTCTGGGAGAGCTGTGGGGAGCACAGAAGGAAGGGACATTGACAGCCAGAGGAGCCATGGGTGATGTGATGGCCTTCACTTTGCTTGCCCTTTGAGCAAAGGCTGCTTTGGAAAAGGAGCTCTGCAGCGGGGTGACTGCTCCTTCCATGTCTCCTTGGCCTCTGCACAGCTGCTGTGCTGCTGGTGAGAAGGGGCTGTCGGGGTGAGCAAGCTGCTCCAAGCTGGAGCCTCTTATCCATATTACTGTAGGTATCATTTGTCATTTTTGTTCTGTGGCAGTGAATGACAGTTTTATTCCATTTCCTAGTCCACTCACTGTAATTTCCAGGATCTATGCTTTAATTAGTGTGCCAGTTACATGCGACGGTGCCTTATTTTCTGTGAGTTATCACCAGCTTACGTGCACCATTAAACATGGGGATTGGAGCTGCCGCCTTATTTACCTTCATTTGTAGTTTACCAAAAGGCAGCCGTGTTTGCTGCACATTAGATAGTGCTGCTCTGATAGCTCATACCAAAAACTGAAAGCACTTAACCTAGGACACCTCATCTCAACCCATCCAATCAGCTGTCTCCGAGGAGCCTCTCCCTTGGTTGAAGCCTGAGTGAAGGGCTCAGCCTCCTGCCCCAAATGTGTCTGAATCAGCTCTGCCGTGCACCTGGAGGAGGGAGCAGTGAGCAGGATGCCTGCTGTCACCCTGAGGTCCGGTGGTTCCGGTGCCATGCATGCAGGACACATCCCCACGCCCCCCATGCCCCCCACCCCCCAGCCGTGCCCCGGAGGTGCTGAGGGCTGGGCCAGCTGCAGTGCTTGGGGAGGCAGGGACCGCTGGGGAGTTCACACACAGGCAGCACTAATCTACAATAAATCTCATAAAATCAATGAAAATATGGGAAGTATATCATTTTTAAAGAAAAAACACATGAGACGTGGCCATTAAGGGCACAACCGTTCTAATACCTGTGTCTGGTTGGAACTGCAATTAAAAACATTCCAATAATAAATCTACTCTCAGTCTCACTTAATGCTTTTAACTTTCTTGAAAGTTCAAGCTGGTATCCCAAAAATGTGCCAGGACTTTCACAATGTATTTTATAGACTCATAAATAAATATGGCAATTAATCTAAGCTATATTTCTTTCGTATCTGATGACAATTTATTATGACACTCACTCATTCAGCACACAAAAACTCTAATGCACTTAAAATCGGATTTCAAACCAAACGTTTTATGGGAAAATATAGTATTGATCATCCATTTAAAGATATCATGTGATGATTCATAACCTGCTATAAAAAGGATCTTATGAGGACGTTCAGAATGAGTTCTGCGCACCATCCTCGCCACAAAATCAAACTTACGAGCTCTGTGGTTCTCGGTGATGGTTTATATTTCTGTTTGGAGTTTTCACCCCTACTGTGATGGCGCTTTATGGCAGATAGCAGCACTAAAATAAAGCGTTTTGCCTATCTACGTGAACATGAAATATACAGAGACTAATTTGTTAAAGATATACCAGCACTTTTCTTCCATTTATACAGATTTACAACTCTTATTCCTTTCAAGGATAATTTCCACTATTTGGGGTACATTAATCGCGTGGTTTGTGCAGTACACATCTGCTGCTGTGTCCATCAAGGAGGGTAAAAACGGGAAATGGCTCTTTCTACCTTTGTAACCAATAGGTGTCTGCACCTGTGGATGTGTCAGGTCCCTGCCCTGCCCGCTCTGCTCCCATGGGGCTGAGCAGCTCTGGGGCACGGGGCGATGCCCTGCACGTACCTCTGCGGCAGCTGCTGGCAGTCAGCGTTTCATCTCCTCTCCGAGGTGCTTAACAGGGTGATGTTTTCCCTTTTGAACAGCACACAGTCATTGCCAGCCTAATTATTTTGCAGATATCTTTCCTTGATGCACAGGCTCCGGGTGGTGACACCAATGCTTGGAGAGACAGCAGAAGGAAATAAGGAGTGAAGGCTGAAGCACTTGGTTAAAGAAGAGTCTCATTTATAAATCAATTTTAATAACATATTTAAAAGCTCTCACATTTGCCTTTAATGTGTTTCCATTTCCCCCTTGGTCATTAATATTTAAAATATTTTTCTTTACTGATCTTTTTTCTATTGTGTCCTTTCTAACTTTCCTTTCTCTCTTTAATCTGCAAATAGCGAGTTTTGGAGAAATGCATAATCCATGAGAAATCCAGATAATTTGATATGAGAAAAACCTTCAATCCCATGAAAGAAATCGCAGAGGAGCTGAGTAATTGTTAAAAAGTTATTTCAAACAGTTTAACTCATCAGAGGGTATTGGTTTTCCTGAAGTGACTTTCAAAAGGAGGAGGTTCGTTATGACAGTAGGAAGCAACAGTGAGCAGTGACCTTTCTGAAAACTTTATGTGTGGGCACAGTTTCTCAGCCCTCTGTGAGGTTTCATTCCTGGGGTGAGTGATGGGAGTGGGATTCCTGGCAGCCCCTGGGGTCTTTGGGCCAATGGCTTCATTGCATCACCAAAGGGATTGGGGTTCCTCGGTCATACACCTCAGTGGTGCTCACCTCTTTTGGGTGTGCTCTAGAATTAAAACAGGAAAGAAAAAAAAAAAGCAGTAGAGAATCAGTGGAGGAGTGAAGCAGTCACCCAGGTGGAGCTGTATAAAAGCTTGAGGGATTTATCATGGTGCATGGGGTTGCTCTGCACTGTGCTTCAGAGGTGGCTGCAGTGCCAATGTAGTGACACTCACATTTACCAAGGAAGACCATTTTCCTTCTCTAAAACGGGGAAAGAAGAGCCTAGCTTTTCCCTGTGGGTTTTTAAAATAATGTTAAAATGGAGCTGTGGAGTGGGTGGCTGCAGCCACAGGTGGGTCCAGGCTGCCTGAATTACAGATTGCCCCCAGCTGAGGACAATTCCACCTCTAGTGGAGAAGGGAGGAGACCCTGTGGGAGGCCTGGACTGGGGTTGGTGCACCTGGAGCTGGAGGCAGCAGTGTGGGATAGCGGGGCTGTGGGAGCAGGAGCGTGTGGCTGTTTAAGGTGGGTGTCTCAATATGGTGTCCTTGTCCCTGATGTGCTGGGGGAGCCACTGTGGTGTGTCGTGGGGGTGGAAGTGGAAAGCATTTCTGGAGGGCTCAGAGTCGGCTGGGGAATGCTGTGTAGCTGTTGTGTTGTGCCATTTTGGGGAGAGGAAGAAGCTGCACTCTGTGTGCTCTCCTCTAGAGGCAAAGCGACAACTCTATTGTGTGTTCTGTTTGTAAGGAGTGGGAAGGCTCCACGGACGGCAGTGTGGTGAAGCTTTTTGTAGGACAGAGTTATGGCTGCTCACCAGAGCCCTGTTTAACAATATGGCTTGGTTGCTGTCATTATTTTTAATTTTATTCACTATTTTAATTGTTAATTTACTATGCTGGGGAGGAATTTGTCTTGACTTGTGATGGCTGTATGTTTTTGTATACACATGCATATTCTCAGTCCACTATTCATCTATGAATTCTTCATGATTTGTAAAGGAGAGATGAAGCAAAATATGCAAAAATGAAACAAAGATAGGAATGTGCTCTGCTTCTTCTTTTTAGGGGAGAAGTTAACATGAAGGTGTTTTCTGACTGCTTTAGCCCTTGCTGGGGAAGGGTTACAGCCCACATGGCTCTCCTCTATGTCTCCTCCCCTGTGTAAGAAGTTGTGTGGTCTGTGAAGTGGTAGTGTCTAATGCTATAGGTCTGCAGTGTGGCAGCAGCCTGCTCAGGTGGCCTTACTGGGGCTGGGCCTTCTCACCACTGCCTGCTGTGGTTCTGGGGTGAGCAGGTTGGTTGCTGGGGCAGTATCTAAAGCTCGGATTAAAAACAAACAAAAACCCCATGTTTGTAAGCACAGTACATGAACTCCAGAGGAGATCTTGCCATTTTACAGTGCTGTGGAGGCTGTGCTTCCTACACCGTTGCATTTTATTTGTTTTAGACAGAATCAAGTGAGTCTGCTTCTGTGCTCCTGGTTTGTCCCTCATTTGCTTTTCCAGCCCAATCTGCAGCATGGCAAAGTGGGGCTTTGTTGGGGTCTTTAGGATCCATGTGAACGTTGCTGGGAAGGTCTTTGATACCCAAGAGATCTGAGAAGCACAAAGGCATGAACCAGACCTGGTCATTAATGGACTGTGGCATTACATCTGTGTTGCCCCAAACCCAGCAGGCAGTCTTTGCTGGGGCTCAGCTACAGGGTGCTGCATGTTGTCAATGTTAGACTGGTATGAAGCCAGGGCCTACAAGGGAGTGTAATTATGGAAGCATTGCCCTCGGTATTAGCGCTCTTACCCTAATCACTTTAACATATGTTCTACAACTGGAGTGTCTGTCACTTCTCATGATGCTGGTGTAGTGCACAAGTGCTGCTATTGCTCAGGTTGGCTGTTTCTGCTGCCTCTCTAGCTTGCAGCCCATCTTGCTGCTGGGTCTTGAGGTTTCTCTTGAGCTGTGATTGCCTCAGAGCAGTTTCTCCTCTTGTGTTTCCCTGAGTGGTGCTTGTTCTCACAGAACTCCAGGCACCTGTCTGCTTTTTGAGTTATTTTTCCTTGAGATGTTTAATTATTAAACCAGAAAGAGGGAGCGTTTTGGGGAAGGTGCAGGGAAACAGAGCAGGTGACTGAGATCCTCTGGTTTAGTATTAGCCTAGAGTTTCTGTTGCTAACTGCAGGCCATTAACTCATGCTGAAGTGCAGGGCTGTTAACCCAAGCTGGTACGTTTTCCCCCTTGACTTCCTCATGACATGGGAGAGCAGCAGTCTTGGAGCAAGGCCGTGACTCAATCCAGGTGTAAGGGGCTATCAGAAATAAAAACATGTGGAGCAGAAGCTGTGTACTAAATCCTGGCGTGTCTCTTGCTTATGCAGAGCTAACTCTGACTGCTAGGCTCTCTTGGATGTGTGCTCACCTTCAGTCTGAGCTGGGCCCCTAACAAGACCCGATTGGTACTGTTGTACCTGTAGTTGGGTTTTGCGTGGGTTCAATGAGATCATCCTAAAATTGGTTTCCTAAGGCTACTGTGGGATTTCCCTGTGTCAGCCCCTGGGAGCACTGGCTGCCAGCTGTGTACTGCTCCTCAGCACCATGGCACTGAGCCTGGGAACTGGAAGGTGGAAATGGAGTAACACAAACAAGCAGAGACTGACGTGGATAACATCACAGATCCGAGCTGCTGGTGAGAGGCACATCAAGCTGTCAGTAGATAACTATTTTCCTGGAGCTGAGAACAGAGAAACATGTGACATTTCAATTACCAGTGTTTGTATTTAAATGTAAATAAGTGGCTTGTTTACTCTGTAATTCAACAAACCTTATAATTATGATCTTATTATGATATTTTTACAGCACTTGCAGCAGCATATGGCACTTCAATAGGCAAGCAAGGCAAGAAACGGAATTACGAATTTCTGTGATGTTTGTTTATTTGTGGCTCTGTTATAACACCTTTGTTTTTAAATACCTCATTTCTTAATTTGGCAGTTTATATAATTGGAATGAATTTACATGGAACAGAAATCTGAGCCTTGTGATTGGGTTACTGTGTTGTTCTCCATCTGATGTAGGGTATTCTGCTGGAAGACCCAACTTCAGGTGATTACCCAAGCTAAGAGATTATTAGGGACTATGTGGGTCAGTGCCTTACTGGCACAAATTATTCTAGCTCTTGCAAATGCTGCAGTTGAGAATGCTGTGCTGTTAAGACCTCAGACTGGGATGAGTGCTAAGGCTGTAGAGCATTGGCACTTGGTAAGGATGTCTGGCTGTCTGACTCTTGTTTCCAGGTTTCCAGTTTGGTTGGGCAATTTTATTACTTTGGCTCATGGTGTCAGAGGCAGATGTTGGTGGTATGGCAGTAGAAACTGAATCTTGCCACCAATATTCCATTACATGTGTGCCAGGAATGGCACCCACTGACAATCGCTGATGCTCGCTGAACATTTATGGAGACCAACCAGTGGCTGTGAACACAGTGAGGGGATGGGTGGTACATGTCAGCTGTGGTGACAACACTGGTTCACCTCTGCTGGTGGCAGATTTGTGTGGCAAGCAGGCTCTTGTTCATTGCTGGTGAAAATGGAAAGCTAATGGTGCTGACTACATTGAAAAACAACATTTTGTAGCTGAGAATGTGCTCTATGAAATGGTGTCATACTCTTTTTATCTGTTGTAGTTTCCATGTAAATAAATAAGAGGAATTACTTTTGAAGTGACCTACGTATTGTTCACAGTGACTTCAGATGCAGCTGGCTTCTTTTAGAGAGCTAGCACTCGGTTTGCTCACCTTATACCTCACGCCCTCTAAAGTCTTAAAGAATTAGATCTGTTTCCATGTGGCCCTCCAGTTGGGCAGAGCTGCTGGTGGTGTGCCCATGTGGTGCAGCGCTGCATTCCAAGGCACGGGCTCAAGGATCCCAGCTCTGCAGTTGCTGTTCGTTTCAAGGCAAGTGTTGTACACAATATATGAAGTGTAGTGTAAATAATTTAACTAGCCTTTGAACATGGAAATAGCAACATGATAAAGTAGCGAAACATAACAAGTTCCCAGCCAAACACATCACTGACTGGTTAGCCCTGCTAAAACAAACATTTTTTTTTTTCCTCAAGTGAAACTGATTTAAATGCAAGGAAGAGGCTGCAGAAAGCTATGTTTACACATTAACAGCACTGTGGTTATTTGCAGCTGCTGTAAGTTTTCCACTGACAGCTGACAGGGCAGCATGTGCCCTGGAAGGGAGCTGTGCTGGGTGGCAGGCAGTGTCCTGACCCTGTGGAGGTGACAGTAGTGCAGGGCTGTGGGGAACCCCCAGGCCACGTTCTCAGCTGCAGTGGCCCCACTACCCTCAAACTGCTCTGGGTCTGCTCTTCCATATGCCTCATTTATTTATATGTGAGATCTAGGGAAAATCATTTTTCTTTCCAAAACATACAGTATTAATTTTTACTTCCCTGCCAAATAATATTGCTCCAGACAAATGAACCATGTTTATGCTGCGGACTCTCTGGAGTCTACACCTCCATTTCTAATAACGCATACAGAACCAAATGTTAGGAGTTGGTGTGCTGTTGCATCAAGAGTTTATTTAACTGGGAACGTGTCTGGTGACCCAACACGTGGCCATAGCACCGTGCAGGGATGGAGCTTTGTGGGGTGGGGAGCACACAGGGCAGCCATGCCCAACACTTTCCTGCTGAACATCTCCTGCTTGACTTGTGTGAGCTCTCATAGTGTATTACCCTAAAAAAAAAAGCCTTAGGCGTGAGATTCTCTCCTTGCACGTCTTATTTTAGGCATCAGCTGCAGTGTGTGTGCAAGGCAGATTTCCTATTGGAACTATCAATAAAACATAGTTTGTATGTTAAATTAGTAATCATGAAAAAGCTCCCAAGGTTTTTATTGCTTCTTTTTTTTTTCTTTTACAATTATCCCAAAGCCAGTTTCAGGTTTTTGTTGTGGTGGAAGTGTGTGCTCTCCCACAGCTCCAGGACCTGCAGGATCCCTGTTGTCCCATGCTGCCAAGGGCAGCCCTGAACTAAAACCTTATAATGATGAACCTCAGAGGCTGCAGGTGCTCTCTGGGGCTGGTTGGCTGGCAGCTGCCTGTCCTGGGCTGTCCTGCAGCACAGTGAAGCTGGGAGGCACGGAGGTGGCTGGGCTGTGCCCTCCTTCCTCCCTGCTGCAGGGCAGCCCTGTCTGCTGCCTCCGTGCTGCAGGCTGAGGTCCCTTCTACAAGAGCTGCTTTGAGTGCCACTCTGTCTTTCTCTGAGAAACTCTCTGCTTTCCTTTTTGAAGCAGCGTTTCCTGGGAAGTTGGGTAAAAAGTGGAGGAGGCCTTTAAAAATGATGACGCTTTGAATGCGTTAGCTGTAATTTTCTTTTTAAAATTTATTTTAATGCTTTGGGGCTCACTTTTAACTCCTGGAAAACTTGGGCTGGAGTCTTAATTTGTTTTGTTTGGCTGAGCCAACTGAGAATTAGGATGTCTGGGTGTATTTTGGAGAGAAATATGAGGATTAAAGACCTGTTTTGGTGTGTAAAATTTATTGTTTATAATTTAAATGGTTATAAATGGAAATAGTTGTTCCTGGCTCAGTTTGCTGGATCTCAGTGAGCCTGAGGAGAAGGATGCATCCTGGAGAGGCACCTGGAAGAGGGGTAGTGGGGCTGCAGGGAATGTGGGGTGTGGGGGATGTGTCAAGAGATGGCACTGAGCTCTGCTGTACTGGCACCGGAGCAACTTATGCCTGGTTCAGCAGTGTTTGATACGGTATTTAACCATACTATTTAAATCCCCTTGAAGTCCTATCGATTTTCTGGGACTGCAGTGTGGCGAGTTTGCTCAGTACCCTCTGAGCTGGCACCTTCATGGTGGGGTGAACACACCAATCCCAGCCATGGGCATGGCTGTGTCGGTGCACAGTGGCTGTCCTTTCACTTCTGCCTGGTTTGCTGCAGTCAGGCTGTTACAAACCCTCTGCTGAAATGACTGCTTCGTATCAATGAAGGTGTGGGGATGGCTGGAGGATTGCAGGTACTTCAGACCATGGCAGCTCCGGGTCTAACCAGGCGCATTTTAGATACTGGGTGCATGCCTTGGTTGCAGGAATGTTGTTATCTCTTTACCACCTTTGTAGCTATATGCATTGTAAACGTAGCCAAGAAAAGAACTCTCCTGGACTGGGGATTGCAGTGACTTCTGTCTGGCTCTTTGTGTGGCCTAAAGGTTGGTGAGGACTGTGGTTTCCATAAAGTTCGAATGCAGAAAATGAGACAATGGAGTAATGCATCTTCTGGGTGCAGAGTAACCCCAGAAAAACTGTGCAGCTTCCTTCTTGGGCAGCTCCTCCTGGATGCAGAGTGAGTCTGCCCTGTTGGCTATGGAGCTTGCTGCAGTTTTCAGTGGGAATGGGAGCAATGTGAGTGAGGGAATGAATAGCTACCCCTCAGCAGATCACTTTGGCCTTGTGATAGCCAGCCCAGCAGGGGTGAGTGTTGCCTCTTTTCTATAGACAAAACTTCAGGTATCCTATTGATTAGTCCCTACATCTTATCTGTGTATTTATCTGCTGGCAAGGAGGTGCAGGAATACTTGTGCTCTGTTTTAAGACAAACTCAGCTGTTTGCTGATCAGCAGTGACTATTTAAATTGACCAATCTACCTCACCCTGGCTGGAGATCAAGGGATCAGAACTTAATTTCATTCCTTGAATAAAGATTTATATATATATATATATCTCCACATGAAAATATCAGAACATGAAAGGTTAAATCAATATGGAGTTTTACATTGCTTAAAGGGCATTTGCATCAAAGCAGCCATGAATGCAATTCACTTGTTTAATGAATTTTTTATGCTTATTTAATGAATTTCACAAAGGTTTGGTGTTTTTCATAAAATGGATAAGGACTTCCAGTTTTATGAAATAATAAAAATGGAACTGAAGTTATGAAATGAGCAATCTCATTAGTTAGGCATGATATATTCATATGAAAATGTACATGTTTCTGAATTATTGCAAGCAGCTCTATTGCTTGAGCTGTAACTTGTTATAATAGTATTGCAAATATGCCTTTAGTTAAGATATCAGGAAGTGACAGAAATTAGATTGATTGCTAATAATGATTTAATTAATACTTATTGTAGTTAGCATACTGCAGTTGTGTTCTTTCCTGGGAACTACATGTTTGTATTCTTCTTTGGTGGATATCTGATGAAGTACAGTACTATTTCTAGCCCCTTTTAACTAGGTTTCTGGCTTAATTTTGTTTGAAAAGCCTTACCCTCTGTTTTATTATGCTGATGAGCAGAGGAAAATATTATAGTGGCCTGTCAGTAGTAAGAGTGTGCCACATTTTTCACCTCTCCTCGGTGCTCCTGGAATTTATTGGGATTACATCATCTTGCTAAAAAGTTCTCTCAAGTCTGTGGCACTTGGAATGAGATGGGGTTGTATGAACCCTCTGACCTCGATACCTCCCCCTGGCTCCCCAGACCATGTCTGCGTGGCAGTGCATATGCTCAGGGAGATGCCCAGCTCCATTAACCAGCCTGGGAACCTTCACTGTGCTGGAGTTAGGGTGATACCTGAGGCTTCCATTCATCTCCCCCTTACAGACATACCTTTCCCTTTCAGATGCTTTGGCATGACATATGCCCACCCAAACCAAAGCAACTTTTGCGGATGGAGGAATGCCACTGCCCTGGATCTGCTGGTTGTTGCCCTCATGCTCCAACAAGGCAGCGGGCAGAAGTGATGCAGTGGTGAAAGGTAAGGAGAGACTTCCAAAGTTAATGACCTTGCCTTAGAAGTACAGCACAGTGGGTGCCTAAATAAGCAGTCTCATTAAGTATAAGCAGTAAAGCACAGCCAGGTGGGCAGGATGGGAGGAGAATGATCCATCCTCAATGGTTTCTAGAGCAAAAGGAGAAATGAAGCACCTTCTCACCTATGAGGTGTTGTCATCGTGCTCTTTAGTGTGCTCTGAAGCTTTCTTATGAAGAGCCACTTTCCAAATAAAGGAAGAAGCAGCTTCTGTGCCCACTCCTGCTCCATTCCCTCTGGCAGGATGTGAGCATGCAGGTGGAGCTGAGGACGGGGCAGTGGGCAGGACTGCTCCCCCTGTCTGCTCCCAGCTGTGGTGCTGGGGGTGACAGTCCTCTCCTTGAGCCCCTGCTGAGCACTGTGTGTTCCCCAGCCCTGCTGGCCCACGCAGAGGACTGGAGCTGGGTGAGGTGACTGCCCTGTTGCCACACAGCAGGCGGGGTTGATGTGAAGGCTCCTGAGGCCATGGAAGCACCTTAAGGGATGCTTGGGGGTGGGAAGGGAGCTTGGGAGCTGTCTTGGGGCTCCCAGCCCTGTGACAGAGCACCCATTGTGGGCAGCAGGAGTGGGAGCTCCCTACCGTTATACCAGATTTAATAACTAGCTGCAATTTAATTTGTGGTGTGAAATAGCATCTCTTATTGTATCTAATGTAAATATTTACCTCAGAGGTTTGACTAAAAAAACATTGCCTGCCTTCAAAGCCTATCAGTTTCTCATCTGTGGCTGACAAAGAAAGCTTTGAGTGCTTAAATTCATTTACAGAAATTAAATTACAATTTTCAACACTAAAGCTTCTGTGATTCCAGACACTTTTCCTTTCCTTTTATTGTTTCTGACAGCATCTAGACTCTCAAGGTAAGTGGTCGAGTGCAGTCCTATGTAAATGTAAAACATAAAATGAAAACCGGAGGGAAGAAAAACATTTAAAGTAGGAAATTAGACCAGTTATTGAGTTCCACACTATGGTTAATGAGTGTGCAGAAAGAAAACATCTTCTTGGCCTAGTGAGCTGGAGCATTACAACTGTTGCAACACTTCTTCTGTTTTTGAAAGGAAATAAGTAATAACCTCGACACATGGGAAGTCTTCAGTTTGCATTTTTTAATGCCTCAGGGGAGTGCAGTGTTTCTGGTTTAAAATCTGTTAAAATATTCTTTAAAAGGCAGGTTTTGTTCTGAAACCAAAACAAAAATTAACATATTAAGCATGTATGTAGGTCAGGAGTGTATGGGAATGGCTCGGCTGCTCTACCAGGACATGTTTGTGTTGTTTTTTTTTTTTGAAATTGTCCAGCAAAGGTTAGAGGGAAGACTGAAAATTACTGTCCCTTGCTGAAACACATTCTGTGTACCCAGGTTTTGTGCTGTGCTGCCCAGGTGTAATTAGACATAGGCTGTGCAGGGGCTGGTACAGGGCAGCACTGCTCTGTTGAGCCCTCCTTGGGTTCCTTGGCTGTGCTGCTGTTGAGTGCATGCTCTCCTTGCTGTTACCTGTGTGACCCTTCCCTTGTGTGCTTGGTGGTGAAATGCCCAGACTAAGTTGTCCAGTGCTGAGTTCAGAGACAACTTTTTAAAGCATGCTGCAGGATGTTGTGCAGTTGGAAGGTATATGAAATGACTGTGGGTCCAGCCAAGGTATGGGGCCATTCAGCCTGGATTAATGAATGCTGTTTCTCACCTGGGTGAATTAGCAGGTGTCAGGTTCCTACTAACACAACTGTGCAGCTTCATGTACCTCGCTGAGCTTTGGATGAGGAGCTATGAGAGCTTTACATGCTGCTGCACTGTGCAGTTTAGTGATACTCTTGCATGCTTCATGGATACTCTTTAAATCCCTTTCATGCAAAGGTTGAGGTATTTTCCTTTAAATTCATCTCCCGATGCTGTTACTCAGCAAGCTCTTGAAAGGTATGAGCAAGCTGATCAATACTTTATCTTTTCCAGGCTAATAAGTTCATTATTATTGACACTATGTGGCTGGCTTCCTTCAGTCTGAAAAATGAATGTCCTGAGCAGAAGTAATTGGGGAAACTTATAATGATGCTTTGATTGGGAAATATCTCAGGGCCGGGCTGGGGCTCGTAGTCAGAGCTGCACTGGGGATAAATGATGTGGCAGGGGCAAGGCTCCAGTGGCTGCCCGAGGCTGGGAGTCTGGAAAGCCTTTGTCTCTTTCCTTCATTTTTGGGCAGAAATTTCACTTGAGTCCTGAAGCTAAACTCCTGATGGAAGCTGCACTGCAGTGCAATGCAACCAGCTGGTGCCAAGCTGGCATGAAGCCCCCATCCCCTCCCTCTGCAGCTCTTGCTGTCGAGGTTTGTCACCGTGGGCTTGGGGTCGTGGTGCCCCTCCCAGCTGCCAGCCCTGAAAGCAGCTCTGTTATATTTTTCTCTTCCTGGAGTTGCAAAGCTCAAAATTAAATGGTTCAAGTCTGGATCAAGATTAAATAATTTGGGTCAGGGCATTGTCTCAGATGCCCTCCAGGAAACACAGTCAGCATTTAACCTAACCAGCTCCTGTAATTTCACCAAATTCAGCTGAAACAGCATTTTTTTTTTTTCTCCTAGAAGGGAACTTGAAGCTTAATATCAAACATCCTGATTTTTTTTCTTAACAGCTTTTGAGAATAGTGCTGGCTCCGGTACTCAGACTGAACCCCAGCAACTGTGTTGGGGCTTTGGGCATTGCTGGGATGGTGCAGCTTCCCCAGGAAGCTGCTGCTGTCCTGCAGCACAGGGTGCATGCTGGGACTCCTCCTGCTTGGTGCTTGCAGCGTCTGAGCAGGCTCTGTGGGCCGGAGTGGCTCAGAAGTTATTCTGCTGATTTAAACAGCAGCATGCATGCAGTTTGGGAACTGAAATGGACAAAGATTAAAACAAACACGAAACTTCGCTACTTGTCGAATGATGATGTTTTATGTGGTCAGCTCTGAAGATCCCTCAGGGAGTGAACCAGAGGTGCAAGAGGGATTGGACACCTATTTCTCCTGGGAGTTCATCTCATGGTTTTGTTTGTATGACTGCCTGTGCACCATAGGAAGAGTCATTGAACAAGAGCATGGCCCCAGTGTGAGGCTCACAGCACTGCTCCTCGCTGCTCTGCTCAGGGGAGAGGCCAAGTGCTTGCAATTCTAGAATGTCAGCATAAGAGTGCTTGGTTGTCACATGCCATTAGCTGCTTAGAGTGTGATATCTCAGGAAACCTTTCGTCATAATCCTCCAAATGAAGAAAGCTGAGGTGAACTTCAGGCTGATTGTTGGGTTTGGATATCGTGTTACAGGTCAGATTGTGAACTCAGGAGTTGTACCTACACTCAAATTGGTTTAAACTGCAGTCAGATAGCTCAGGTTCTGAGAAATCAGCTTTCATGTTTACTTTTGCTTTTTTTTTTTTATTTACAAGTAAAACTTTGAAGCAATACCTACATGAGAAAGCTTGTCCAGATTTCCTGCTCCACCTGATTTCCCCAAAGTGCCTTTTGCTCAGCAGCACTGTTAGTTCAGCTTTATTGTGAGTTTGTTTTCCTGCAGCTGAGCTCTGGGAAGCACTGCCTTGAAGGTATCTATGTTGGCTGTGTGGGCTGCTGCTGCTGCATCCAGCTATAATTCACTCCCAGAAGAAAACTTGGACCTGTGGTGCTGCGTAAGGCAGGATGTTGTTGTGTGGTGTTGGGTTTGTCCCTGAGCAGTATTTTAGTCTTTGCTGTGTTACATGGTGTAGCAGAAGTGCAGGGTTATGCAAGGACTGGTGCCATGGCTCACCGAGGCAGCCAGTGAAAACAACTCTGCAGCCATCCTGCTATCCAGCTGTTTTCATACTGTTAGCAGAAGGGAAATTACATGGTGGTGTGTCAAACAAAGTTTATTCTACTGTGATGCTCAAAGGTGCTATTAAGCTGTCAGACCAGTCTGCTCTGTCCTTGGCTTTGCCCCACCAAGATTTAACATGGTTTCAGTTCTCAAAGCCAACCCCTTCTGAGCTGACCTCTGTCCCCACCCAGGTTAATGCCCTTCAGAAAGATTTTTGTTGCTTCAGGACATCATGAGTGTCTCTCTGGGAGTAAAAGACTTCTTGGTTTTCACTTCTTACCATCACAGCCCACATTGGTCCCTGTGCAGCACTGGGGACTGAGGTTGGCCTGAGGTGTGGCAGTGAGGATGTATGTTGGGCTGAGCTGGGCAGTGGGGCTGCTGTCCCTTTTGCTTCCCTTTCATGATGTTTCACTGATTTCTTTCAGAATCCTATTGCTTACAGCACCAGTGGTGGTACAAGCATGATGGATGTGGCTGTGCAGCTCATTTGCTTCTGACTGCTTTAATATAGAGACCCAGGGCTGGGGAAAAGGAGTAAAGACAAATATGAATTGTTAAGATGCTTGCCTTAAATTTGTCATAACATCTGCATGTTGTTTCACTTCCTTCCCTGCCACTTCAGAACGTGCTGGATCAGTGAGGAACAGATAGCTCAGTTCATAAAACAGTGCTTCTGTAAACTAGGCACAGTTGGGGAATGTGCTTCTGGGGGATTTGTTCCATGAAATGCAAGAGAAGGATTCATGAGTACATAAAATAACAGCCTAATCAAAGAAATAAACATGAACAAGTCTGTAATCTTCACAAAATTGGGGGAAAAAAGTGCTTCTGATGGACTTGCTCCTACTGTTCTCTTTGTAGCTGTTTCCAGAGCTCCGACCATCTGTTCCTTGTTGTAGGTTGTTAAGTGAAATGTGCTGCCAATACAAATAGCTCCGCTTGATGTTTGTTTGCATAAATTGTTTTGAAAGCTTCATGACGAATTTTAAGGATTACTTACAGGGGTAGGACTCTGTGGAAGAGGAAATATAAATTTGATGATGCATGTTGGAATCCATTAATTTGTTTGGAATTTACTATAAAGGAGAACATCCTATGCAATTGTTGAAGGGGGAGGGAAACAATTTCATCTTGAGCCCAGGAGGTTATGTGACAGTACACTTAGCCACACAGCAGTAAGCATGCTCAATCTGCTTTTGCAGCTTTCTGAGCTTGGTTGCCCTTACCCAGCCAAATTCTTTGGTATTTCCAACTCATCAAGCTTTGTAGCAGTGGTATCTGGGGTTTGTCTGGTTTAGTAGCCTTGGAATCTGGCTGTTGTGTCACACACCTACAGCACTCAGGGGATAACCTCTGCTGCCCAGAAATGCTGATCTTGAGGCTGACAGAAGATAAGTAAGGAAATGAGAACAAGAAGAGAGGAAAAGATTTGGTTAAAGGCCCCAGAGCTAGCAGCAGAGCTTATGTAGCCAGGCTCATCGTCCTGGCTGTAAGCATGGTAGCTGCAGCCTGGTGGGAGTTGTCTGCAAGCTGTGGGCTCAGAGGACATCACATAGGAGTTATATATTCTTTGATGCAGCATTCCTCCTCTTAGCAGAGACTTAATTCTGCTGGTTTATCTTTGGCCTTACTGTTTGGAAATGCTGACTTGTTGAAAACACAGGTTTCCTTTCCGTTGCAAATCTGGATTTGCAGTGCTCAGTCACTCAGATGCTCCTCTTGTCTTCATGAAGCTGTACATGGAAGCCCCGTGTGCACACTCACCCACATGCTGCTGTGCTGCTCATCACAGCCTCGCCGTGGTAATTCTCTGGTTTTAAGTGAATTGACCTGGCTGCTTTCATCTTCAGGTAATGCAGCCCCAGTTTATAATTCAGACCAGGAGCTTATGGAGATTTAGAAAGAGGCCCAGAGCTTTGCTTTACTGTGCCAGTTAAAGCATTTATACTGATGACAGTTAAATTGTTGAGGGCTCTGTTATTCATTTACATCACAGACACTAAGGTCCTCTGACGACCTACTGCAAATGTAAGCCAGATGTACCTAAACATATCTATTGTACATTTTACTTCATTTCAAACACTTCTCCTGACTTTCAACTCAAACCTTCTGTCTGTCTTGTCATGCTACAGTGTTTAATGATATTTTATTGCATTAGTTCACAAAACCCTTGAGTTTTTCAGTTGTCCTAAGCTAATGGACTGGATCTGTACCCATTTGCTAATACAAGATCTTTTTTAGTAGGTAGCAGAGCTATTAAACATAAATCAAGGTTTCCGATAAAATATTAGGTTTCTGCTGCATCTTACAAAAGGATAGTCTCCAGTTTTACCTGATTATTTGTCTTACAAGCTATAGTTAAAGCTTGTTTGGGGATTTACTGCATTCCATACCTAGTAATTTCATACAAATCCATAATGATTATTCTGTATGTTCCTTTCATTTAGCTCATAAAAGAAACCACATAGTTTGCTAGCTGTAGAAACAAGAGCCATTCCCTATTATTTCCTTTGGAAGGATGCATTAAGAACTCTTTTTCTTTTTAAACAACAAAAAAAAAAGGGGGATTTCTTTATTTAACCTGAGTAACAAAAATCAAACAGGCAGTAAGGAGATATCCTGCCTTAAAACAGGACTAACGTGGTTAGCTACAGGGGAAAAAGGAACACTTTCTTTAATAGCACTACATTCTGTATGTATACTTCTGAAAAATAGATTAAAATAGCGTGAACTTTAGAGAGACTTATAAATCTTGTTGTCAGGAGTGAACAGGTATCTCATACTCACCTTTGAACCAGAGACTCTTGGAGGAAGAAAGCTGCCTGTTTGGTGTGGTCTTTGGTCCCAGCTGTGGTAAGCACAGGAGCTCAAACTTACCTTAGTATTGCCCTTGGTGCATCCTTCCAAAGGCAGAACATCTCCATTCTCTGCTGCTGTTTTTAAACATGTGCTGGAGTCCTTCTGAAGCAAAGGTGATAATGGCTTGACCACCCTGAGGTGTTGCTCTCAACAGTTAAGGCACTGATGGATGCAGTTCAGTGCACACACTGAGTAGGGTATGAAGAATAATTGCCCTTTTAACTGGATTGTTGGTTGTGGTTTTTTTGTTTGTTTTTTTTCTATTGCAGGCTGAGGAATGTGTATGACAAAGTAAATCTGTAGGAACATTATTTACTCCTTTTGGAGTTGGTTTAAAACTACCATGTTGTGGAATGGAGCATGGCATGGCTTGTTGGCCAGAAGGTTAATGCAGCTGACTGAAGGTAGTTGGGGACTTCTAATGAAAGACTTATTTGGAAATGTGATGAAATAATCTTAATTAAAATTGAATCTGTCCAATTAAAGTGGGGTCTAGAGTGAAGGAGGGAGCAAGCTGGGGCTGATTGCTCAAAGCAGCCACGGGGACATTGCCTGGGATATGAGTGTCCTGGGTTCCAGTTCTCTTTGTGGGACTCAGAGAACTCAGTCCCTCTCAGATCAGGCTTGTGGTTGCCCTTGTGGTTATGGTGGGGTGGATGTGCCACACTTAAGGCTGGAAGGATAAAATGTTCTGAAGCTGTGTTCTGGATTGCAACATGGAGTGAAAACTGATTCAGAAACCTCAAACATTTCTGTGAGAAACAGTTCTTGTTTTGTAGCTTGCAGAACAACAACTTTCTTTCTTCAGGTGTTACTCTGGTTTGGAGAAAGTGTTACTAGCACTGTGATTCTTGTAGCCATTCTGTTACTGTATCCCTGATGCTCCTAACAGCACCATGTCTTAGAATGGGAAGTGTGGGAAGTTGTTCTGTGATGCTGTTACCAGGGAGCAGGAGATGGTCACATCTTGGTGTAGGCTTTATGGACCCTATTTCTAGACAAAGCTGGGTGTTCACCTTTCAGTAGGTTTTAAGTGAGCAGACTTGCAAGCATGTCCCTGTGGTGGATGGAGCCAGCTGGTGCTATCAGATGTCTTTATGCTAGGTGATAACGTGAGTGACCTTAGAGGCTTTGTTTCTCCCAAGGAAAACAGTGTTAATTGTTGGCTGTCCACTATCATTTGAAATACAGTGCTGTCCAAACACATAAGCCATATCATCCTGTATCACTGGAAAAACCAGATGCAAGCATGGTGTATTTGCTAATTGGAGGATATGAGAGGTTTTTCTTTCAACGTTTCCTCAACCAAAAAAAAATAAAATAAAAAAAACACCCCACATCTGAGCTTCATGAGTAAACCACTAGAAATAACATGGGAAGAAACGTGATCACCTTAATGAGAATGTAGAAGACAGAATAATATTATGTAGCTCAAGGTCACCCGGGCTGTTACTGATGCTTGGCTTGGTCTGCAGTGCAACCTGTGGCTGCTGAGCTCCTGGGCCCGTGCTCTCCCAGCTGCTGACTTGGGGTCCAGTTCAGTGGCTCTGGGGATGACCCCAGCTCTCCACTGGATGTCAGTGTTCCCCAGGAATGCAGCTGTTGGAGCACTTATCTGGCAGTAAAAAAAAATAATAATAAAAATTAAAGGAAAAGGGGGGAAGGCAAAGAAAACTAAATAATTTGGACTCTTAAGAAAAGTAGTTTAGGAATGCTAGTTTTGTGACAGTTCAAATCACCCTTAATTATAATGCAAACCTCACCAGAAAGATTGTTTACAGTATAGGGCATCTTGTGTGACTGCTGTGCTCATGTGCCAAGGAGTTGGGTTTGGTTTCAGAGAAAACAAATGAACATTCCTCACTCATCTCCCTGCAGTCTTGATATTTTGATATACTGTGGAGTATGTGACTCTGTTTTTGTCTCTGACAGTTTTTCTTTTTTCAATAACCACAAAAAAATATTTTTTCAAATTGGTGGAAGCATGAGCGTGTCACTAAATGATTGATTGATTGCTGGGTTTCAGCCTTTGATAATTAGACTTAACATAATGTCTGCTCTTTGCTGGAGAATGGTGTTGTGCCAGATTCAAATGGTACATGAAAAATTGAAATCCGAAAATAAAAACTTTTACAAAACAAACTGTGGCCATCTGTTGTGTGATTGAGAAAGGAGCAGAGTGGAAAAAGAGGCACAGGGAGCATCAGGAGTTCTTCCATGGGCTCGCAGGATGTTTTCATGGGAAGCTTTGGCTTCTCGGTTCTCTTCCCTCTACTAGAATGGTTTCATAAAAAGGGAATTTCAAAGTGATTTTGCTGAACAGTCAAGTGGGGTTTGTAGCACATGTCCCACTTTTGCTTTATGGATTCTAGTTGAGTGTGTGTTGAATGGGAAGATGTAGACCTGCATCTTGGAACTTGCTGCTTCTTGGCAAAAGAGCTGATTCCTTAAATTGGACTTCTGAAGCTGTTTCTGGTCCTGGTATAGGTTATATTTCAGTCCTCTCCCCAAATCTGACATACATCTTCAACTCCCACTTGCTCAGTAATGTTACTAAGCCTTGCTTGCCACCAAAACTGGCTTCTCCCACTCGGTAGAGAAGGTTAACTTCTTTGTCCTTCAGTGGTTAGGATGAGGTTTGTAACCGAACAACACTGCCACAAATGAAGAAGAGCCTTGACTAACCTATACATTTATGGGGGAGCACCAGGATGACTGCCCTGGTGGTTTGAGTCATAAACCATGCATGCTCAGAAGTGTAGCAGCACACCAGCACCCCAAGGTGTGATTTTTCAAAACTCGGAAGACAGAAGTTCCCATGTCTCATTGCAAGCTTTACCTTCCCAAAGCCTTCTGACTTATTTTATCTTGATTCAACTTAGTTTAGACATTCAGTCCAGTTAAGGGATGTCTTCTGTATTACAGATATTCTTGCAGAGGAATGTGCTCCACCTCTGAGGACAAGAGGGACCGGCAGTGCCATTGGGTGTCTTGGCTGGATGCCTCCACCAGTGATGTGATTGTGTGCTGAGCAAGAAGGAAACAGCACTGGGCAGCTCTGAAAGGTGGGTAAAGTTTGGGGCTGACTGTCCCCTACGCTTGTGACTTTCCAGAGATAGCTGTGTCTGGATTTGTATTGTAGTGCTTGGATGTGCACAGTGCGACACTGAAGTAAAGCTGTGGTCTGATGTGCTAAATAGTGATAATAAACCTTCTGCTGAGTACAGCCTGTGCTTGACTTAAAGCAGTGAGGCAATCAATTAGTCCTTCTTGTGGAGCAGAGTGTGGGTCTGAATTGTCACTTCAGAGAGCAAAGTATCTCTGTCCAAAAGACAAGCTGAACTCTTTGAGCCTGGTAGCCACACTGGATTAAAGAAGGAAATCTTGAACACAATAGCTGAGGCTGTTTCTCAGTTTGTCTTTAAGCCATTTCTTTGACCAAAAGCAAGAGTGTGATTTCCTTTTTTTTTTGGAAGCTCTGTGGCCTCTGAGCTTGTGGAAAGCTGAACCATAGGGCTGAGTGAGAAATGCTTCTGAAAAATTCAGCTGCTTTATACTGCTTATGGTTGTTAGTGCTGTCTTCCATAACCTTCTGTGAGCTGCCATGTAAGAAAGGCAAATGGAAACTGGAGTTAGCTGCCTGGAGAGGCTGTGGGATCTCCTTCTCTCAAGATATTTCAAACCTGCCTGGAAGTTTTCCTGTGCAACCTGCTGTGGGGAACAGGCTTTAGCAGTGAGGTTGGGCTCCAGGGGTGCCTTCCAATCCATTTGATTCTGTGCTTTTGTGAAATATCTGCTTTGGTTTTGTCTCTCACTTTGCGGTGCTTTGTGTTTCACTATCGTAACTCAGTGGGCCAAGAGTTGTGGTATTTCATGTCTCGTGGAGGTAGATGATCAAAGCTGAGTTACTGCTAGGTTGGCTACTCTAGTGAAGGAAAACTATGGGTCTGTGGTGAATTCTAGCAGGGGCCATGCACTAAAAACAGGATCGTGCAACACCCAGTGCATTCGATGCTGTCTGAACTGTTCTGAGTTGCATCAGGTAAGACTGGGCTCGTGATGCTTAGATAGGATGTGAAGTTATTCAATTTGCTTTCATTAGGCCTGTATGTTATCATCTGTGAGTAAATAACACCAGCAAACAGAATAAATATAACAAGTGGGATACTATCCCCGTAGCTTTAGCAGTGGATTGTTTGACACTTAAGGCAGCTTTTGCAGATTGCTAAAATATTTTCTGAATTGGATACAGCTGAGGGAGCTGCTTGATATGAAGCTGAAAACTGACCTATCCAGCAGGGCCCATCTGCCTGTGGTCAAACATGCTGAGAATGCCCTTCCTCCCCCCAGCTTTTTTGAGGTGTTAATAACTGAAGCTCTGAATGTGCCAGACCTTGAGGGATATAAGCCTGGTGAACTAGGCTGTATTCACTGACTTCCAATAACAAGCTGGGGGATCAAACCCTGGAAGAGCAGACTGATGTAGCCTGCCTGACTGCAGGGATGGATGCTGTATGCTGCCTGCTGGGAGACCGGGCCCCAGCCATCCCAGCCAGTTTCCATCAGTGGGAAATTGGCATTGGGGCTGCTAATTTTGGATGTGATTCTTCGTAAAACATAATCTTCACCGTTTGTTCCTACAACGTGTTTTCTTTTTTGTGACCACTGCACAGTGTTTGTTTGATCACACTGAGAACCCACAGCTTATCGGGTCTTTGAGCTTTTTCCTTTTGAAAGAGATAACAGAGGAAGAGGAGATCAGAGCAGGGAGGGAGACGGGGGTACTGGGGATAAATATCCTATTTGCATCTGCCTAGTTAGTCACAGCTGAATAGTAAAGCCCTTGTTATTTTGAGTGGTCTTTAAGATGTGAGACGGAAATTCAGTTTAATTTTTACTGAAGCTGTAGTTTGAGTGTTTTTTCTTCCAAGAGCTCAAGTTGTTCTACACTTGGAATTTTACCCAGTTTATACACTGAATAAACAGCTCTGGAGGAAGGTGCCCCTCCATGGATCTTTCAGGACTGTTAATAGTTAAGCCTTGCTAGTGGCTGTGCTTTTTTCCCTTACCAGTTCTCTCCCCTTCTTCTCAAAGAGCATTTTTACTTCATACAGTCACTAGGAAAAAAAAGTTACTTTGTAAGTGACCCTTGACTACGTTGGCTCTGGTGGCTGACCCTAGGTTAAAGGATACCAAGATAGCTCTAGCCTGTTTTTTGTCAGCGCTTCCACTCCACAGGAACTCCTGGAGATGCCTTGGTGGGAATCCAGTGATAAAACTGGAACTCGTTTCTCACTTACAGAAAGGAAAACAAAACCGAGGAAAGAATGCTTCCTGCTACTCTCTGGTCAGTCGATAAGCTTAATTGGCCAGGCCTGCCTGCTGTACATTGATTGTACCTGCTAATAAAAGAGCTATTGATTGGCACTTTATTTAGCGCTGCCTTGCATGGACTGTATAGTTCCTGCTAATGTTATTACTACATCAACCTTTTCCTGTTCCCCAGCTCTTTAGCACTATAAATTATGTCAAATGCCACCAGTGTTTTCAATACTCTTGGACTTTTGGATGGATTCCTTTAAGTTTTTGACCTCCTTAGTACACAGTGTGTCATCCCTAATAGGTGCTAAAATGTTTAATAGGATGCGGGAGGAATGGAGATGCAAAGTTATTATGTAAAGTACTGTAATTGTTATGCCTACTTCTTATGTTTTAATTGGATCTCAGAAATCAAAGAAATTGATGTTCTCTGACATCTATTTAACAGGACCATGATTAGTGAGCAGTTCTGACGGATTAATGGAGATAAATACCTATATTTGGGAGCTCTCGCTGTCTTTGTAACCTTGCTATTAGACGTAGAGGTCACTGTACAGACCTCAAATAAGGTAAAGATGGGGACTGGTTAAATAAAATGACCGAAAGCAAACATCTCTAGCATCCTATCTTCATATTGATATTGAGAGAACTTAGCACAAGAGACCGTGCCACATTTTTAGCTCTGCCTGTGCTACTGTAATATTACCCCTTGGTTCATTTTCTGAAGAAAGTGTCTCAAACATGTATAAAAGTTCAGTAGAAATAAGCAAGAACAGCTGGGCAATACTGAACTTTAAGTACTGAACGGATGGCCAGTCTTGGAAGGGATTTCTTTGGGAAAACTGCCCACTGACATCGTGATGGGAACTGGAAGGTACTGAGGTCCCCAAACCCTGCTCACCTTAATTCTCTTTGGAAAAGCAGACCTCGCTTTTATGGACTGACGCAGTAATATAAAATATATTCTTCACTTTTTGTTTGCTTTGCTGTCCTTTAACGAGTTGTACAGCTACTTGCATGTAGCATGCTAGGTCAGAGGTGCAAGTAGCTCTTAGGAAGCTTCTCCTGAAGCGTGTGACAAAAGAATTGAAGGCATCAGGAGCTGTCATGTATGCATGCATTGTAGTTTACAAGCTGAGTCGTGATCTCTCTAGATGCAATCCAAGAATTAAAAGGAGATCCAAGAAAATAATGTTTTGTATTTTTTTTAAACAGCTCTGGAGGATTAATCTGAAACACCAGCATATAAGGGTCATGACTCTAGGCATGACAGCTCAGATCATTAGTTTCAAGGTAAATGAGAGTTTTGTAGGATAATGCTGATTTACAGCAGGTGAGGATGCAGCTCTGAGCTGCTTGTACAGACCTGGCATCGCTTGCAACTCAGTCTTACCACTTCATTTGTCCTTCTCCCATTGTAATATGTGAGGGGAGGAACATAGTCCTCATGCTTTGCCAGTCAGTCTCTGCTGCTACAGCATTCCTGCTCCATGTTGTGATGTCGATGCACTGTTGGGTGCTGCAGCTCCTGGCAGATGGACATTGCCCTGCACTGAGGTTCCTTTGTGGTGCAGCTGGATTGTAGGTGAGGCCAATCTGCTGGTGGTGCTCTTGCCTCCTGTTGGTTCTGAGAATGGTTCCTGCAGAAGTCACTGCTCACAACCAGTGTAAGTTAGAAATCAACAACTAATTCGTAATTGTTTTCCAAGGCTCAAAATGCAGGCTTGCAAGTTGCATTCGGATGTACCAGGGTGTGTTTGATGGTGCTTCATACCTCACAGCGTTCCCAAGGCAAGAATTAATTGCCCCATAAAACACGCTCTGTCGTGTCTTGCGGCTCAACTTGTTACATGACTGTGCAAACTTGTTTTATAGCCCTAACAGCCCACTACTGTTTCTGAGAAATGTTTTCCTTTTAATGGGGGAAAGAAAAACAACATTTAAAAGTCTTATAACGGTGACAAGGAAGAAAGAATGCGATAGAATTTCCACTGGCCAGAAAAGCCCTCTTGGATTAAACACCTGCTTTAAACGGGTACACATATATTATTCATATTAAGGAGTCATCTATCTAGGGACCTCCTCTGACATGGGGGGTTCCCAGATACCTGGGGCAGCAGCAGAGTATGCATAGCTGCAACCATGTCCCCAGGCATGCAGTGCTCCAGTAGGCAGGGCTTGGTGCCCAGAGCACACCATGAGCTTCAGCCCTACTGCTTGGGGTTTAGGAGAGCCAGCTGCTGTGGGGCTGGCTGCTCTTCATCTGAGATGTTTCCACGGTAATTACAGCAATTGCAAACAACAAAGTATGCCTTTAGACTATGGAGAATGTTAATTGTCCTTTCCAAGTCTCCTAGTTCTCACTCCCACATCTCCGGGAATGAGACGAGCATGCCAGCAAGCAGATCACAGCCTAACCTCAAAGATTTGCACGTGGTATAGCTTCACTGTGGTCAGAAAGGATTCTTTCCGATGTCTGATCGCAGGGTCATGTCTATGAGTGGGGCTGGGGTCTGAATCAAGGAGAGAGTATTCCTGTGCACACCCCACTGTGAACGCTCCCTCCCACCTAGTTCAGGTGCCTGCACTGCAGTCTCTCTCTGTGCCGAATGGAAAGAAACACTGTTCCTATTCTATCTTTAAGATTACCTGAGGTTACCTCCTATCCCCTCCTTTCTCATAACTACTTTTGAGGTTACTCCTTATGATTGGAGCTGGTTTACTTCATCCCATTCCTGGCTGATTGTCTTAGAGCTGTAAGTGAGCTGACTTGCAGCCATGTGCCGATGTGGGGCTGGAAACGTGGTGTTTCTCTTTAAAAGATATTTTTAGCCTGTTCCCCCTGTGCAGTAAGTAGTTAATACTGGATTTAGTACCTGCTGTGCTGTGAGCTATTATCTTCGTGATATGGGAGCGTTTTATAGCCACTTTTCACTCCATACTGCTGGCAGAATGATTTCATGATGTGTATAGATGTTGAAGATTCAGACCTCAGATTTGTCAATGTGTTGCCAAGTATCTAGCATAGGCACCCAATTAAACTGTGATTTAGTTTTTCTTGGTGTGTGCTTTGCTAAATCTGGACAATTTTTCTGCTTTTAGCTCTGAAGTGAAGAAAGATCCAAAGATACTTAAGTGAAAATTCTCTGGCAAGGAGATCTGTCTGAAGTTTACTCACTAAAACAACAAAACCCCAATTTTCTCTACCAATTCAACTGGGTGAGGACTGGGTGAGATCTGGGCCAGAATTTGTGTTTCTATGTATGCTATATAATATACGCAGTTTCTGTCTATAATTAATAGGTGATATTTTCAAGCCCTGCCACTAAATAGTAGTTGAGCAGGAAATTCTCTTTATTTGCAAGTAATGCAATACAAAGTGAAAGGACACTCTAATTTATGAATAAGTAAATCTTGCCTTTACAAGAGTTAATTCCATTATGTATGAATAGTTTTCATTTTACAGTTGTCAAATCAGATGAAGTTGGGACCTAATTCACAAACAAATGTTTTGAAGATTTATGACATGTCCCCACTGTGTTCTCTTCAAGACAATGTGGAGCGTGCTTCCCTCGCCCATGTAAATTACCTGCAGTGAAATCCATTTTTGTGATTTATCAGTCTTCTCTCCCCTCGCTCACAGGCTAATGTATCTGAGAGCTGCAGTGTGTAACAGTCCCTTAAATCAAGGGAGAATAAGGAGCTTTGTTAAAGTAGGTTAAGAAGAAGTTTAAGGAGGCAGTTCCACAAACCACTGTTCATGTCAGCGTCCTCACTGCTTCCAAGAGCCCCAGTTATAGGATGAGGTTTGTGCCTGGGTGTCAGGTGGGACACATGGAGGCTGGCTCATCCTGTGCTGCTGAGGTGGTGAGCCAGGACAACAAGTAGCACCATGGGAGGAAGTCTGAGCAGGAAAGCTACACAGCTTAGCACTGGTGCTGTAAAGAGATTGCCTCTTGTCTGTCAGAAATAACAAACTAGCCCATAGAATGTCAAGTGTGGAATCAAATCCAGCAGCTCGTGGCTCATCAGTGAGCTCACACAAGTGTGGTTCATTATGTGTCGATGCACATAATGGCTAACTATTCCAAACAATTCCTGAAAGTTGCACTATTGTCCCAGATTTGTGTTAAAGCTTCAACTCCCTGCTTGGATCTTGTTATATGCTCCCAGGTCACATTTACCAGTAAATATTTTCAGAGGCAGTGAGTCTCTGACTTGCTGGAGTTCCAGGAGGATCCAGCATTTCAGGATGGCATCTTGGCAATGACATGGAAACACTAAGTTTTCTTTGTTTTTATTTTTTTGTTTCTCCTTTCCTTGAATAAATGCTGTAAGACCATTCGATTGAGCCATTTCCCTGGTCCTACCTGGCAAGGTATTCCTGTTGAGAGTCTGAGATCTAATAATGTCGAAACTTGTAAAATATCACCAATAAGGTCAAGTTGGAGGGAAGAGGCAAAAGAGACTTCATTTTTCTGATTCCTCTAAGAAGGAGGTACTTGCCAAGGCCATGAAACCCCAGTGTGCAACCCTAGCTTGAAGGCATGGGGAGCCCCCATGGCCCTAGATCAGGGACTTCGTCTGCTGTGAAAGCGAGACAGGAGTATAAGGCTGAACCCTGAAGAGAGCCTGAAACTACAGAGACTCTGTGTCTGTGAGGCATATGGACTGCAAAATGTTTTGGGAATATCTGGTTCCTAAACAGACCAAACTAATTTTTCACAGGAACTGATGGGAGTAGCAGGATTCAATATATATTAAAAAGTAGACATAAGCCGGATATACTGTTGATCTGTTCTTGTTAAAGAGTTGAAGAAACTGCATGACTGTGTTGAAAGTAGCCTGTTCAGTTGATGTCTACCTTGTGTAAATTTTGGCAAGAGCAAAAATAGGTAGCTTTAGATAGGTGTCCTAGCAAAGCATAGGAATTTGGGGGGCAGGCAGAGGATAGGGAGTTTAGCATGACAACTTTACGTTGCCAGTGGAGATTCACTTAGGTCTTATGCTGGGGTCACAAGAACTACATCTGTTACTCAGGCATGTGATTGTGTATGCAGGTCATCAGGAAAAGCAGCTAAAGCTTTGGCCGTATTTGCAACAAGAAGTCCTATTAAATTCTTTTCTCAGTTCATTAGTATTTTCCTCCATATTGTGATTATGTTTGAAAATATACAAATGTGCATGAAGTAAGCAGATATTTCTCTGTTGGGGAAAAACCAACAACAAATGTATCTGTTAAACACGTGTCGTAAATAAGAGCAGCATGACTCCAACAACTGGAGGTGTATTTATAATTGTCATAGTCTGGTGCAGCAACTGAGGCTGTGATGTGCTGATCTGATTTAGAATTAAAACTTAACTTTGAGTAAATGTTACAACCTGAGTAAACTCAAATATGTTCTGAGTTTGTCCTGAAGGAGATGTGAAGGTACACCTAAAACTGGCACTGCCATCCTGAAAGTGGAGGTCGTCATTACAGTGCTCTTGGAGGTGAGATTAGGGTGTAAGGTGGAACTCTTCGCTCACCAGGGGCCTGAGAGGAATTCCTTATTGGTTGGGTACAACGTTTTGCAGACTGTTTCTTCATCATTAGGCATGGGTGTAACCCTGAGCAGGATTCCCACAAGCACTTTTTTATGTAAAACTTGCACAGGTGGCTGTATGCAGAGATTCATATTTAGAATTCTAATGTAAACTGTGTACTCTTGAAAGTAATTGGGGATAAGGGGATGTTTGGTAGGAATGTTCTTCCGTTGGTGAGTGAAGTTGATAGGAGAAGTGGACAACTCACAGGTATTCATACACTTATGAATGAAAATAGTGACTGATTTGAGGCATTTAAATCATTGGTGTGATCTTTTGATATTAAGATAAATACTTCACCGATAGCATTGGTTAGTACAGTGTGTAAATCAGCATGTGATGTTTTTACTGTATGCCTTACGTTTCTCTGAGTTATGTGCCTCTGGATCTGAAACAATGAACTGGGGGCTGGAAATCATTTTGGTCCTGACAAAAAGTGCTGCCTTTTTTTTTAAAAAAAACATTTACATTTTAGATAATTGGCTGCAGCACCTGACAGCCCCACTGTAGCCTAATTGAAGCCGTGTCTCAGCAGTGCCACCATAAACTATGTTTTCTGGAGTTCATAACCAGGGCAGATTTTGGGGGAGAAGGGAGAGTGCCAAGTTTTTAAAGCTGCAATACGATACACGGAGTCTCAGTAACCGGATCACTTTGAAAACATCTCTTTAAATAAATCATGTCACATTTAGGAAAATGTTTAGTTGTAAGAAATGTTTGGCTAGAAGTCTGAATCCAGTCAGGGCAGCTCGATCTGAGCCAAATTCATGAATACCAGCCCCCATTCATGAATATGTAATGGGTGGGAACTAATACAGTTCACATGATTTTGCTGCTTTCAGCTCCCTATATCAGCTTCCACATTCTTGCCCACAGAACCTCAGCAGTGGGAGTACCATGTATCTCATGTCTCGTGATGCTATTGTGTACATTGCTTACCCCAATATCACACGTGCCCTTCAGCATCACATGAAAGCACTGCCCTGCAGAGCAGGGTTGGGTGTCTGTGTGCTGCTGAGCACAGCTCAGGATGGGGTTTGGCCTCCACCAGCACAGGGCTGAAGTTGTTGTTGCTCTCATACTGCACGCTAGTAGTAGCACTATGGAAGAATCAGCTTGTGCACTCAAAAAAAGAAGAGTTTTTTGATTATTTAAGGATGCTTCAATCTTTATTTGAATCACCATAAAGCACTATCTTTTTGCTCTTGGTAAATTAATCTTGAAAACAGGCAAATTCACCAAAATAGATGCAAGTCTGGGACAGCTTGCCAGTCATCTCTTATAATTTTGTACCCAGTGGTATATTCATCTGATCTACCTCTCTCTGTGGAATTGTAATTTGATGGCACTAATGATTACTGAGGAATAACTTTTCTCACTGGGGAGAAAAATATAGCCAATCTGAGCGATGATACAAGTGATTAAGTGGTTTGAATGTTAATAAAAAATGAAATAGTTTAGCAAGGGTTAATTGGAGGGCTTTTATTTTTCAAGGCCATTTAGCTATAAGTAATTAAAACAGAGAAAAACCAACATAATTGAGGCTATCGGCATTGGTGAGAGTTAAAAAATAAAAATGCTGTGTCAGTTTCTGTCCTCGGAGAGCCTGCAGCACCCTCAGGCACCGTATCCACAGTCATTCCAGGCGAGTAAATACAAAGAGAAAAATATCTTAGGCCATTGCCTGGAGAAGGGCTTAAAAATATTAAGAAAAGACAAGAACAATAAACAGTCCTCGCAGCTTTCCCTGGAGCAGGAGCAGGAAGGCTGTCAGGAATAGCTTTAAAAATAAAAACGAAAGGCGAACTTCTGGGCATGAATGAGCTGAGCTCTGGTGATGTTCGGTGACACACATCAAAGCATACCTTCTATGTGTAAATTTGCCTGACACATTTTTAAAGTGTCCGTGGGGTATTTGCTGCTGTTATCAGTTAAACCTGAGAACCCTAATTATATTACATCTGAAATTTGAAGGCCTGTTTTATGCAGGAGGTCAGCCCAGGCTGTAATGGTCCCTGCTGGCCTTCATATTTATGAATGTAGTGAGCAAAGGGTCTCATCCTGCAAACACTCAGGCAGCTGAGTGTATTAGCATACAGTAGGTGACTTCAATAACATTAAACATAGGGCTCAGTAAAGTTATATCTCTAAATATTTGGAAATTCAAACCCAAAAGATCTAGCCGTATTTCTTTAAACAGAAATATTTACTTCTGAAGTAGAAAGGTACGAAAATTTTTACATGTGGTTTTTGTAAGGGATGGTTTTATGTTACTCCTTGATTCTCCTGGTCGTGTCTGTTTAGACATGTGCTGGTAATGCAGCATGAAGCCATGAAATGAAGCTGTCTTTGGACTAGCAAGGAACTTTGTCTGCTGCAGTGTGAATCCCTGGCTCTCAGCCTTGTTTTGCAGCCCGTTAGCAAAGGCGTTCATACTCTGTCATCTCACATGTTGTATCTACAACTTCCAACAGTTACTAAAGGGAGAGGAGGTTTTGATAGAAGCTGATTTTTTTCGTGTCTAATTCTCCACTGCTCCCGTCCCAATAAAAACATGAGCCTTGGCTTGGTATTTCACTCACATGCCTTGGATCTGCTCGGCAAGGGAGCTGACACTGTTCTAGCTCTCTCTGTCACCTGAGGATGTTGCTAATGACTAGGGGTTTGTAAGATGTGCCTTTGCCTTGATGCCTCTCCTAGGTTAACTGCTTTGATGCATCAGTGTCAGGAAATAGTGTCAAAAACCACTCTTCTGAAAAGCCTATTGTAGGGGTTGAAAGGAAACTCAAAACAACAGTAATACAGAAGAGCTGAGTAACAGATCTTATCTTCTCTGGTTCTGTTTAATATGCAGCCAGAGCTGAGCCAAGGTAATAACTTTCTTGACTGTAAGTGTATAAAACTAAGAGTTGCTGGTTCTCTGGTGAAGATTAATTTAATGTTGGATGTAAACCCTAATGTATTCTCTACCTTAGGTTTTTTGATAATTGTATATATTTCTGTTGTTTTGTTTTTCTAAATAAATCTCTTAGTAATCACGTGTAGATCAGGAGTGACTCTGTGTTGTAACTCCCATCCAATCTCATAAGCTAAGCAGAGTGATTGGATATTGGTTTCTCCAAGGAAAACCTAAATGAGAAGGGAAATGGTACCAAAGGTGTCTCTCCTGGTACTGCCCTTCCTCTGGGGCTCCCGTAGCTCAGTGTCTGTACTTAGTAAATGCCTTCCTGGTAGAGCTCTTTAGACTAGGGAGCGATCTCTGCTGTGGAAGGCTTTAGGAGAGGTGAGTTTTATGAGGCACATGTGATGCTGGAGGGTATAGCTGCCTTCTAACTGGGTACGATGCCCTCGTGATCCGAACACTGGGAGGTCTGCATTGTCAACACTGGCAATAATCTGTGTGTTTTAGTACGTAAGCCCAAAGTGAGACAGGCCCTGAAATTGGGCCTGATGGTAGAAGTGTGTGCTTGTTGATCACTGGAAATCCAACCAATGAGTAACGGTTAGCTTGGAGTCCAAAATGGGGGCAATGAAGGTTGCGCCGCTCCTTTGGAAAATGGGGTAGATAAAGGATCTTAAAGATAAAATGAGAAAAAAATCCTCATTTAAAAAAAAGTTCCAGGAAAGGAAAGGATTGCAAATCAGTCACCTGCTTTCAGATAGGAAAGACAGTGTTCAAATTTCAGATTTTTAACCTGGAAAAGCAGATGCTTCATGCTCTGAAAAGTCTTGTATAAAACCACTCTCTGATAGAAAGACACTAATCTAAAGGCATAGGGAAATTCCTTAGTAACCAGAATGTTTGTGTGGTATCCTATGTGCAGAAGAGACAGCTATACTATAGAATCTTAGGTGAAATTGTTGTTAGGTTTTTCTTTTTTCTTTTTTCTTTTTTTTTTTGGCGTGTTATTCCTTTTATTAACCTTATTAAGACTTAATGATCACGAAAAATCCAATGTATCCTCTAAAGGTCAATAGTATTGGAATAATCAATACTCCAATAATGCAACAAAACCATTACGATCACTGCTCATTAAGAATATGCATGACGGATATCTAGTTTGCTGTGAAGTCCAATAATCCTTGTCTCAGGTTTAAAAAGTGTGGTTTGGAGGTGAAAAGGAAGCTCTGCTCTGCAGCATGCTTAACAGAGACTTCCATTTGGAAAGCCCTGAAGGAGAACTGGCAGCCTTTCACCACTCTTCAGCTTTCCTTGTCTACCGTCCATCTAAAAAAGGAAAAGGAAGGAACGTGAACAGAAGTTCTGACTCTAGACAGTTAAATCTGCATGTATGCTGGTGCTGGTGCAGTATGGCTCTGAACTCAAGCTGCTCCACTTCAGTAATTAATTCTGCCCTTAACATCTAAGAAGCAGGAGAAATGGGGAAGTGGAGTTAGAGTGGAAGCTGCAAGTCATTGGTACCAACGTAACATTTACACGCACGATGCCGTGGAAAATGGCTTCTGTTAGGTGTGTGGATGCATTTAGGTCCTGAGCTGAGCTCCAGTGATGAGCAGTTATAGGAAGAGTTGTAAGTGTGTTACAGAAATTTTCATGGGAGCTTCTGGGCTTTCTTGGAGATACCTGGGCTCCCTGAGCACTGCCTGGACCCAGGCAGAGTATGAGGCCAGGTCTCCTTGGTAGGGATGTGAACCTGTACCAGAGGAAAGGAGAGTGGGGCAGGGGTTATGGAGTGCTGGAGGGGGCTGAAAGACCTTAGGTCAGAAAGCACCTTGTAGCAGGAAAAGTGGCTCAAACTGCTCAGTCTCTGAGCTCTGACTTGATGCCACTATCTAAGCCTAAATAATTTGTGATGGAAAGACAAAAGCTCCTTTGGCTTTCATGTTACGCTGCACCTTCTGAATTTTTTAAAGATTGAGTCCTAGTTGCTTTACATGTGGATGGTTTTACATTTAATGAGGTGCTGCTAATTTTCAGTTTAGTCTATTTATTCTTTGTTACGAGGAGCAGAAGCAGCTGCTAATTCCCCTTGAGACTGCTCACGTAGAGTACCTGCACCCACCCATGTATCCTCATAAATTGTTTCCTGAACTAAAATGAGCTCTCACTATTCATTTACTCGCTTTTGGCAGATTTAAGTGGGAATATAAATCTGCATCTGCTTTTTGATTCACAAATGCATTTTATTTCATAAAGAATTCATGTGGCCACATATAAAACTGCACCTCTGTTTGTGTTAAGTTATAGTCTTTCCCTTCTGTCAGATTCTCTCTCCCTGCCCCCATTTGCCTGCTTCTGTGTTGCTAAATAATGATAGTTTTAGTACTGCCAGAACAGAATATTCACTAGCAATTCTCAATTCTGACATCCTAAAGCCCTAGAGTAATATTTCAGGCCTGGATGGCACTTAAAGGCCCATAATCTTTTGCTGAATGGGTTTTGCAATACGCAAGCTGAGGCAAATTACTCAGTTTAAGGACCCGAGCTGCTCCGGGAATTCGGGGCTGGAATGCAGCGTGTGCCACTGTCTTCAATTATTTATTTATTTAGAAGACGTTTGAGCAGGAAAACCTGCAGGGATGGAGCATTTCACATATCATTAGTTCCTGGCACCGTGGCTTTGGAAAAGCACACGCAGCTGTGGCAATGTCCGGGACGTTCAAGCAGAGCATGGAAACCTCACCTGGCAAACGGCAGCGGGGAAAGGAGCATCCACAGACCTTGCTGGGAGTGGTGCTTTGGGTTGCTTCACACAGAAAACATTTATGGAGGGAACTGAATGTTTGTGGCCTGGTGCATTCCTGGTGGTTTTCTTAGGGAAGACTCTTTCCGTGGTCTCTGATGTGACTGAAAAGAAAGCATGGTATCAGGGAGAACTTAACCACGCTCTCTCAACTAAAAAAGTCAGTGCTGAAAGATCAGGTCTTTATTCCTTGTAACAAATTTGCTAAGCTATGATCGGGGTAGATCTGGGTAGAATTAATAATTTTATGCTGTGGCTGACAGAAGATTCCAAATGGTGCTCTGATGAGCACGTTTAAGGATTCCCCTCATGAGCTGAGTCTGCAGTACAGTGTGATGCATGAATATGTATGGTAGCACTGCTGCCTCCTAAATAAAATAAAATGCACCAGGTATTTTAAAGGCAGGAAAGTGACCATTTTTTTGGTGTGTGTTCTTGTTCAACTTGCATTGTCTTAGATAGGAGATACCTGAACGTATTTACAGATTAAATTCTGGCTCCTTAAATTAGATTTTCTCACATTTTAAAGTACACTTCGAAGAAAATAATTATCTCTAATATGAATACAGAAACAACAGGAGGTAAATGATTGTGAACTGACAATCCAGGTTTAAACATAAGAGGACAGATATTCAGGAAGATTTCCCATTGTGCAATCGTGTTCTTTTGCCCAAGACCAGAATCTGGTGTGAATTTCAAATCCCTTTGGCATTCAATATTTGTAGCTCAGTAATGCTACTCAGTCACATTATGTTTATCCATTTCATGTGCTCAGTTGCTTCTTCTGTTCCAGGAATTATTTGAAATTATAGAAGTCATTCTTTCTAGCCTTTTTACTCCTCTTTGTAGTGCTGTGTCCATTCAGTGGCCTCGCTCCTGCTGGTGTTGCTGCTTGCGTGTGCTGGATTTCATCAGCCTACTCAGGGACTGACTCCTTGGCACACTCTGCTGCTGCTTTCTGGCAATGCCAATGTAGTTTAACTTCAGCAACCTGAAGGACCAGTTGTGCCAACAGTTTAAAGGCATTGCTCTTGTTGAACATGAAGTGTTTAAGCTCGTATGGTTTTCTACCCCCTGGTAAGAAAGTGTTGGCAGCTTTCACCTTGGAGCTCAGATCATTTACTCTTCTTTTCCCCAAAGTTTGCACAGGCTAGGCTAGCAATGCCTAGGGTACCTCCACTGTAGAGCTGATCAGAGACACTTCTTGCTGGATTATAGGGCTTCTGGAAAAAGGAACTTTATCACATCTCTCTTTTTTTTTTTTTTTTTTTTTCTGTGAATAATCTGTCTCTGTAAATGTCTTTTGGCAGTCTCGAGCAGTTTAGATGGTTAGTTGGGATAACCGCAATTAAGATGTTGCCATCAGATAACTGCTTTAGCTTGACTTTGGTTAATTGCTTTAAAGCACGTCTTTTGCTGTTTTTATCAGTGTGTAACAAAGAAACTAAGTACCAGTCAGCACCAACCAAGCTCAGGTTCTGCCCACAACTCTACAGATTCTGCTGCCCAGGCTTGGTTGCAAGTCCGCAGTCTGGTGGGCTTGTAAGTGTCACGTTTTCTCACACTGTAAGAGAAGTCTGGTTAACTGTTCTCTGTTCAGTATTGTTTTAAAGAACATAACCCTGATCGTAGCAATCATGATTATACTCAGCGTGTTACAGGGAAGCACTATGGATACCTTTCTCATGCTGTACAGGGACAAGAAGCTCTAGGCACCTACTTAGTGCCTATCACATCTAGGCTTGTTGTATTAGCTAATGGGCAGGTGAGGGACAAGGTAGGCATGAGCCAAAATGGTCAATAATCTGACTGTTTATGTACTGAGCCTGTGAGGTTGTTGGGTGCTTGAAAAAGCACTCGAGGTCTTGGCTTTCCATTTAACAGGTCATCTAATGAAGGCAGCAATCTGATTATAACTGGTATGTTCATCAATTTGTAAGACTGAAGAAATCATTCATGACCTTGACTATCTGGGCCCATGATTTTTATCGAGTTGGCTGTCTTCAGGCATATCTTATTGCCAAGCACTTCGCTCTACTCAGATGTATTTCACTGTTGATGTATACATATGTCATAGCTTCTAACTAATCTCCTTTGTGCTCTGAAATAGACAGTACTGGTGATACCAATTTAGATATACAAATGTGACTCTTGTGGATTGTGTTGTCTACATTAAAAATTGGTGTGTGTATTACTGGACATATTATTCTTGGCATTTTGGCATGGATCACTGCCTCCAGAAATATTTTTAGGTTTTATATGCTTTTACGCTGCTAAGCTGTATTATATTTCCTGTATTTGCATTGGCCTAAATGGATTGAATTCAGCTAAAACCTTGGATTTTGTTCAGCTTTCTGGTAGAAATTTATTTTTATTGTATAGCCAGATACATACAAATTCTTTAAAAGAATGAAAAAATAAGAAAGGGGGGGAGGAATAGAATTGTTTGCTTGTTTACTTGAAGTATCCAAAGAAGACCTCGGCATTACAAGATTCTGCAGAAGCCCAAAGCCACAAAACTACTGAAAGATGAGAACAGCAAGTGTTGTAAGAAAACCTTTCTATTTAACTTGAGTTTCCAAGAGCCTCTAAAATGCTTGTGTGAGAAGCTGCACCTAAAGTGAACTCAATGGTCTGTGGCTTTAGGGGAACACTAGTGTACCCTGGTTAAGATCCTGTCCCAGCTGGTCTCAGGGCTGATGGAACCTGGCAAGATATGGGGACTTGCTGGCTGCTAGGTGTATTTTAGAGAGCTGGTGGGTGTTCTTGCTGTGCACTTCAGATGGATGCTCAACTACTGCTGAAATTAATTGGGAGACTGCTGGATTTGGGACAGATCTGAGGTTAGGACTTATATATGCGAGTCTGGGCCTTAGTGCCTGCTTCAATTAAGTTAAAGCTGTACTTAAAAACAAAACAAACACAACAAAAAACAATCAAATTGCCCCATTCATTAGAAAATTTCTATTAAAAGAAAAAAAGAGAGACAATGTAAGAAGTGATGAAATACCCAGAAACAGGTGATCTTCAGTGACTTCTAAGCAAAATCACTTAACTGATTTAACTTTTTCCTTACAGAGGTGAAGTGCCCTCCTTATATGTTGATTTATCTTGTCCTCCACATTACAACATACTTGAGAAGTGATTTAATTCAATTATATGCCATTCTTTAGCTTCAGGAAATACAACTTTTCAAACTGTTTATCCCCCAAGTGATTATCTGTAGGAGAAACTGTCCTCTGTGCTTCTTGTAGATCTGTTTTTACAGCAGTGGAGATCTGAAGGAAGAGTCATTTCCTTCAGGTTTGATGCATCCCAGTTGCTTATATGAACTGTTTCCCGAGGTGCAAGGTAGATTGATTAGATGGAGGAAGATCTGACCGCAGTGCAAAAAGTAATCTTCTTATCTCAGAAGAATACCATTATTGTTAATTCCCAAAATATGTCTGCTGTCATGTCAGCAGTGTGAAGAGTACCTCTAGTGACATTTGGAGACTGTCTTGGCTGTTCTTGGAGATCTGAAGTGTCCTAGTTGGAAGTGGAACTGCAGAGCTCTGAGACTCTAGTGCAGTGATGCTGTCATTAATAATGTACTAAGGTCCATGCAGCCAGTTTCTAAGGATTTTTCTGGTTCAGATTGAGGGTAACTCTGTGAAAGATGTCTCAATTTCCTCAATTTTAGGGAACTAGAAGTATTATTAATAATATTAATAAAAGAAATAGAAAAATAGCTTTAGACCTAACCTCGTGGATGACACTGTTCTCTGTTTCTACTGGAGAAATGCTGAGATTTTACTAACCCATGGAAATTTATCATCGAGGCCTTTACATGTTCCTAATTCAGTTTCTTGTGCTCAGATCAACCACCTACATTTTATATCTATTATGTAATTTTAAGTTTAGTAATTAAACGATTAGTGCTGTTTTATACTATTTTTATAATCAGTGTAATTCCATATGAGAATTTCATATCAGAGTTCAGCAAAGTTGGTTCCCATGTTAAACATGACTCCTCCATTGTCAGAGGAAAGCAGATAATGCCTGGGGGAAAGAAGGGTCAAAGGAATATGCAGATTTGCACGGGCATGGGAACCCAGCTCAGGTAGACTGTGATGTCTCTGCGAGCCAGAGAGATGTAAAGAGCTGCTGAATCTGAACCTCTGTCTCTTTGCACAGGAGCCTTTTTCCCACTGTGATATGGAGATATGCACTTCTTGAGTTCGGTATTCTCTTTGGCTGTAGAATAATGAATTATATAAAAGGTAGTTTCCCTTCATTAGATATAAAAATTGGATCTGGTCTTCTTTATGCAATGTAGACTTGAGTTGATCTGCTAAGGAAAAATAAGGTGTTTGTGGTTTTTGTTTTCTTTGGTGGTGGTTGTTGTTTCATTTCTCGAATAGGGGTCTCGTGAGTTTTCCATTCCAAATGTAAGTTTTATCCCACAGATGCTAAATCTTAGCAGAGATATACGTTAGTGTGGGTAGAAGTTTTATTCATGAAGCCTGCACATCTGAAAGACTAGGAGATAAGTCATCACCAAAATACACCTGTTTAATATTGGAGTTGCAGTTGTCCTATAACCCACATGCTTCTGACGGGAAAAAAATTGTTTTGCTGAAGTGGGTGAGACAGTCTGCCACTTCTCTAACCCAGGACAAGGGAAAGATGAAAAGTTTTACTAAGAGGAAGACATTACATATGTTACTTGTTCTCGTGTTCTTGTTCCACAATATTTTTTTTAATATTAAGATTGATGTGAAAGATAAAGTTGTATTATTAAACTCATGGCAGCTGGTTGCCCCTCAGCTGGTGATGGATTTATTGACCAGTAGATCTGTGTGTTTTTATGTTACCAGGACTGGTAAAAAGAACAACACAGACAGTGTTCTCGATCATGGTTTCAAAGGATTCATCAAAATTAACTTCAGATATTTAATGAGAGCCACCCTGACATGCAAACATAACCTTTTAGGCCCCTTTCCAGCAACGCATTGGAGTGTGTTCCCAAATGTATGGCGTGGAGTTGTAGTGAGCTAACAGCAAAGGATACTGAATGTAAAAGAAAATGAAATACTAGAAATTTTTCTGCGCGCATTTATTATTCCAGCTTCTGCTTTTGGTCTTCTCATTATTAGTCATTATATTAATCAAATCACAGAAAATGTTTTGGCTTCTGTTTCTCTCTTAGTAGCATAAGTAGGATGGCTATAAATTAACAGGGGCTACCTGGAACGTGCAGAAATCTTTATTTACAGAAGATGGTAATCTGCAATTACTCAGTGCAGCATAAAATATTTTTTATATTTGGTCTCGTTAATCTAATTCCATGTGTCAGAATCACAGCATCATCTGGAGTACTCTATTAATGACACTTTATTTAAAGTCTATTATGAAGTTGAAAATGGTGATTTGAAATAACTTAGTTACAGGAATTGGACTTAAAATGCATATCTGTCTGTCTTTGCTTGTGCATGTGTATGAGTGGGAGAGAAAGAGCCATCAGAAAAGGAAAGCAAATTACTTTAGGAGTGACATCTCTTTTCAATGAATAGTAATTTAAAGACAGGACCTCTTTAGGGGCTTTAGAAATGAGGCCACTGAATCTGTTTTGATCTGGATTCTTTACAACCAACAAAAGGGTTAACTGACTGGAAGAAGGTAGGCATTGCGGAGCACATTTTGCCTATGAGATAAAGATCATATGAAAATTTACATGTTAATGGAACATTTAAGGGAAAAAATTGCTCTTTGTCAATTGATTGTATAAATATTTTATCTAGTGTAATATTAGAGGAAGGCAAGCGTGAAGGCATTCAGTTTGAATAGTTTTTGAGAAGAAAATTAGGACATTATTGTTGAAGAAATAATATAAAATAGGGAGTTACAAGCACTTGATCTAAACTGTAAAAACCTTTCATGCACTCTGGCAGAAAGAGCAGATTAAATCCATAATGAAATGGGTAACTTTAGGCCTGCATAAATTTCCAGGCAGTCTCAGTTTCCCAGGAATCTCTCTCTGCTAGATTAATGGCTAGCAGCCTGCCACATAATGAAGTAGTTTGCCTTGGCAATGTGCTCATGAATTTATTATGGTGTCCACAAGTGTGCTATATGGCCTAGACATCTTTATAAATCCTGGATTTAGAGCTGCAGCGATGAGCCATTTCGGTCCTAATGGTGAGGCTGATTTATCACTGTGGTCCTTCACTCCACCCTCCCACCCCTCCCTGACAGTTATAAAAGGAAAATACAGGTCATATCATTGATGGAAATGAAATGTGAAGGTAATTAGATAATGCCAAATGGATATGGGAAAAGGTGCACTGCTGAAATTTTAAATATGTTGGTAATTTTTTCCTTGGAGCAATTATATCAGGTTGATTTATTTTTACAGTTTATAATCACTTAACTACCTGTGGCTGATTTTAACCAGAACTTGTGCCTTTGGAGACAAGAAGTAAAGCTTTTCAGGCTGTGATTGTTTATTGTAAATTCATTTATCTCAAAATACCTAATTTATTATGCAATTTACACAAGTCACAGCTCATTGCTGATG
Organism: Odontophorus gujanensis; assembly: GCA_013399175.1. Taxonomy (NCBI): domain Eukaryota; kingdom Metazoa; phylum Chordata; class Aves; order Galliformes; family Odontophoridae; genus Odontophorus; species Odontophorus gujanensis. The sequence continues at coordinate 47,157 of VXAB01012473.1, forward strand.
GGGATAATGATTACTCACTCGGTTCCTTGAAAACTCTTCTCTGTGGCTTTGTAAAATAATCCACAGTCGAAGCTGCAAGGACTTAAGGAGTTCTCTATGTTGAAATTAAAACTTGCTTTTTTTTCACTCAAAAGTAACAAGAACGGGAGAAAACAAAACAAATTGTTTAGAGATGTTAAAAATCAGTGCACAAATGGTACAGAATTTAGTGTATCGAAGGCTTATGTTTGTGTTACAGAGGGCTCCAGACTTTTCCTGGGAATTTGGGGGTTTCTGAAAGAAGTAGTGATACAAAATGTCTGTTATGGACCAAAAGGGAGAAGGTTCAGCCTGAGGTTTTCAGTGGCATCTGGAGGAGGCAGGACAGCCCTGTGCTTCCATCGCAGCTCATGTATCTGAAGCACTGCTACTTTTTCCAGCAAAACTTGAGCTAATGCCTCCATCTCCACGTTCCTCCTCCAGGATGTGTAGATGTGGCTTCAGGGGTGTGTGTGAGCACAGGCACCAGCAGTACCAGTGTTTCTGTTTACCTACAGTGCTGTGTGGTGGAGAGAAGTTGGCTTAGGCAAAGCTTTAATCTGAAAGCGCCCAAATGATCTATCCAGAGGCAGATATAGATCCAAGGTTTTCATATTAGATCCACCTTTTATCCTTTTGCAACACAGATGCTTCGATTTGTCCTTTCATTACACAATAGCTGGTCCAAAAGTAATGCTTCCATTTTATTATGTTGGCCTATGACACTGGGGCAGATGTTGGTGGTATGGCAGTACAGTTTGAGCCTTTCCACCAATGTTCCATTGCATTTTGTAGCTGTGTGACAGATGACAGCAGAGGGGCACTCTGACAGAATGATGTCTGATGTGAAAGTGCTTAATGGAGCAAAGTTGTGTCACTGAATTCCTGCTTGAGGAAAAAAATGGCACCCGCTGAGGTTCATCAACACTTGCTGGATGATTTTGGAGACGTAACAGAGGATGTGAGTGAAGTGAGGCAGTGGGTGGTGAGTTTCAGCAGTGACAACAACAGCAGTGGATCACCTCTGCTGGTACAGATGTTTACGAGTGAAGCATGCGGACTCTTGTTTGTCACTGCTGAAAATGCATAGTAGTGATGGTGGCTACATTGAGAAATAGTTTTGATAGCTGAGAATGTGCTCTGTCAAACAGTGTCATAGTGCTCTTTGTATCTGTTATGGTTTCCATGGAAATAAATAGGAGGCATTACTTTTGGAGTGACCTACGTAGAGCTGCTTGGCTTTAGTGAGGGGAATAATTTGTATGACAGACAAATGCCTCTTGTTGCTGGATCCCATGGTGGAAGGAGGGCTGTTAGAGCTGTTTGTCGGTTGTGACACCCAAATCCCACTGAAAGACCTGTGGGAATGGGGTAACCATACCCCCTGAAAGCAATTTCTTCTGAAAGTACTTGTTTCCATCTACTGATGGTGAGTTCTTATGGCAGTGCTTGTACTGAATTGTTCTTTCGTTCCTTGAAAATGCAGTTAACGTGAAACTTTTATAGTTGGAAAGTGGTTATTTTGTGTTGCCTGGTAATTCTTCAGAAAAGAAAATTGTAAGTGCTTCACAACTGAAGTTATTGGTTTTATTTGTTTGTTTGTTTTATCCCTGGAGGAGAGTAAAACTTTACTTTTAAATGTGGTTTTAGTAAAGATGTCTTGGTGTAAAAGACGAGAATATAAGAATATAATTGTGGTGGTCTTCTGCAGCAGTGGGGATTAGATTTCTAGCTTACATATGAAACTCTTGAAGTTTAGAGGGAGTTTAAAATACAAGTTTTTAGTGTATGATGAAAAAATGTGAATATACAGGAATTCTTATCATAATAGTTTTTTTCCCCTTAAAAAAAAAAAAAAAAAAGAAAAAAAAGGATTTTGAAATTTTTTTTGTGAAAATGAGTCACTTC
>VXAB01012473.1:49148-56648 GCA_013399175.1 Odontophorus gujanensis
ATGGTAAAATAAAGGTATTTTTATCATAATAATTTTTTTCCCCAAAAAAAAAAAAAAAAAGGAAAGAAAGAGTTTTGTAAGTTTTGTTGTGTAAATGAGTTACTCTCAAATTCTCCACATCAAACGTTCAAGGCTGGAAGTAACAATCCTGCCCACTCCTGTAGAAAATTTGATAATGATGTCTATTTGATCAAACATTTGTTTTATAAGCTTCCAGACACTGGTGCATCCCTTTGTGCATGGCTGCCTGGCCACGCTCCAAGCACTGGCACAGGTAAAACCACCACAGCCGTTTGCTCTCTGCCCACGAATAAGTTGTCACTTCTGGAGCAGCTCGTGGCAAGATTTTGGATAGAACAAGATGGCTTCTGTTGGGAACTGCAGCTGGCCACCGTGCTCCATGGCTCCTGGTGCTATGGTGCTTAGTTACATCCCATGGGAATACTCAGCCAAAAACGTTTGCTTCTTCCATTGTTGTTCATGGCTAGACCTCTCCGTCCGGGCTGTGGCAGCACTGTGAATGATGCATGTTTTTGTTGTATTATTTGGCGCTTGACTTTTTTTTTTTCCATAAGACTTGCAGGCACAAAATGGTGCGTGGAGTCCAGGGAAGAAACAACCAAGGGAGCTTGATTGCTTGTGTCCTCAGTTTTCTTTAGATGATGTCTCCTGTAGTTCCAAGTGTTCTGGTGGTACATGGCCATATTAAGTCTATTTCAGTCCACTGGTGCTTCTCAAGTAATTCATTATGTACTGGTTCTGAGGCAGCTAAACAACTCCTGCCAACATCTGCTGCATGTATCTTAAGTTTTTCAGGGACTGCAGTAATAACGTCTAAAATTTTCATTTAGCTAAAGTTTAAGATTTAAAAGATAAGTACTGTTCAGTTGACTAATCAAATAGTCATAAAAGCTCTTTTCTGAACTATAATTACATTTATTCAGTTCTGGGTTTGATTTATTTTTTATTTTAATTGTCAGCCCTGCTACACTGTGATGCTAATAGAAATGTTATTGCAGCCAATATGGGCTAAAATGATGTCTGATGATTATTAATGAGAGCAATAAGAAGGTATCTTCATATAAAGTCAGCATTAAAGGAGTAATTCATTTTACCTGATATAATTGGATTGTAGCATTTAAATAGCCTGGGACTTCCTCTTAATTGTGATTAGTTGTAGCTTCTTCCTTTTAGTACCATATTTAACTCTTCCCCCACTACTACTTCTGTTTCTTTTATGAAGTAATTAAACATGAATTGCTCAGTGCCTTTTAATAAATATATCCAAGGATTTAGTAGCTGTTAAATGGCATAGCTGATGGTTGGAAATAGGCACCATACCTATAGCTGGGGCGTGGGGCTATCACTTCACAATAATGTTTTATATGGTACAGAATTATACAAATGTGGCAAATGTTGCTTTGGTTGCAAGAATCACAGCAGGTGTCCTTGTTGGGAGTGATTGTGAAGCTGAATTTTAAGAGAGTCAAATGCAAGGAGGGTAATTATCTTTATTTTACCTAGGGATAAGCAGAATCCACAACAGCTTGTCTGTACCAACATCACACATGAGCTCTGCTAAGCTGGCAGCATGCCATGCTGAGCCCCTTTCTACCCGAGATGTCTCCTTCAGGTTGACCACCCCATTTATTATGGGGGAGGAATCCTGTTCTCCAATACCACTCCAGTTTTGCCATCTCAGAAAAATTGCCTGCTCCACATGGGCCCAATGCAACCATTAGTTGCCTGGTTTCTGGTGGATGAATTCAATTTGAGGATTCAGCCTTTTCCAAAAAAGCAGAATACGTTTTGCCACCACAGCTCCAAAGAGTGTGACAGGAGGAGGGGGGGCATGTTTGTAGTACTTCAGGTCCACAGGTTTTAAGCATTTGAAACAAAACCTTCTTTCACCCTTCTATTAATTTAACTACGTTTTGAAGAGCTCCAGTGATTCAGGATTTAAAATGATGGCCACTTGGGAGCTGCGATATAAAAGTTACCTGTATTTATGACACTCTACTGCAAGAAATGAGCATCTATCAGGAGAATAGTAACGCTGATACATAGGAGGGCTCTCTGAGGACAAGTTAGAGCCATTTATCCCTTACTGAGAAATGCACATATTTCTTACTTACAGATACTGGGGCACCTGCAGAGGCTCTCAGAGCCTGGCTGCTGCCACTAGCTCCCAGCTAATATACGGTGATTTACTTCTTCTCTGGAGTGCGTGAGGATAGATCAGAACCTGCTGATCCATCTCTGTGGTCTCTGCTTTGTGTGTACCTCACCTATCTGTTAAACAAACCAGGGGCTGAGACTATATGCAACTCCTCCCTGTCCTCTCTTGCCACATCCATGCTATGTTTCTCTGTTAAAGGGCTGTAATTGGGAAATGCTTACATTTGCATGCATTTTCATGCATATTAGTTTGTGTACTGCATAATATTTCCACGTTTCAGGGACAAATGCTGTCTGCTCAGTGGTGACAGTGGATGGAGGCATTGCACAGGCAGTGTTCTGCTCTGCTTGGTCTCTTCATGAGACATCTTTCTGGCACTGTTACTTTGCAGCCGTGATGGCTGGTGGCAGCAGGTTTGTGCCCACGGTGCAGATGAAAGCAGTTGGTTTCTCTAACACAAAAAATGTCAATTCTGTGATCAGTGAGCCTCCTTCAAACTCCTTCCTTGGTGGCTTTGCCACATCTTGGCAACGGCCACACCATTTCCCTCCTGTGCTGTGTGTAAAGTTTGCTGGTGACAGTTGTGAATATGGAGAATGAACTCTTTAGCTTTATCTGACTTTTGTGTTTTTGGTGAAAAATTATTACTGGACTTCAGAAATACCTGGGATGAATTAAGAACTACATTAGGTTGCCAGTAATCTATTCCAAAGGCCGTACCATGTTACGAGGAACCTTAGAGCTAACAAAAGTTAAGGTTGGCTCTAAACGGCCATTAATCCCAGTCAGAATTTCAGGAGAACAAGAAGCAGAGAGGGATGGAGCTGATGGGTTTTGGTTTTCAGAAATGGCTGAGAGTGAATTGGAGAGCCAGACATGGGCTGGACTCCTCTGTCCAACAGTGCTGCACAGCCCTGTCCTTTGTGCAAATAACTCCAGCTCTGTTGCTTCTAAAGTTAAACACTGGTGGTCATATTGGAATGCACCAAATTATTCAGGCTATTTGTTTTGTTTTGTTTCGTGTGGATAAATGTCCAGTAAAGATTATGTCAAAATCACTGAGTTTACGGATACTTGAGACTCAGAGACAAGTTTCAGTTTGGTTTCTCCAGGCCCAGTGAAATCTTTATGAAATTATATCTGCACCAAACCAAGATATATTGAGATTTCCCACCTGCATGAGCCACTTCTCTCTAAGGTTAGGCTCATGGTTTCCTCCAGCAGGGAGAATCTCCTGGGGATTTCACACTGCATTTTCTCTGGTTTCTCTAAACACTGATTGATAGAATATATGAGAAGATCTGAAATGTTGAGATGATTTTATGTCTCGCTGTCATTGCAGAGTTCTGAGATATGTGTATCTTTGATAAAGATGTACGAGGAAGCAACGGATGGTCATAAAAGCTTACATTGGTTTGAAGACATCTATCAACTCTTTTTCAAAGTTGAATTTGTCAGTTAATGAAAATCTGTGTTTGCACAGTACCTGATGAGTCCATTCCCGAATTGGGATGCTTGAAGTTCCCTGTGTGATTGTGGTGTTTTTAAAATGTGGAGTGAATCTGGCTTCCATGCTTGTGCTCCTATCTGAAAGCAGACAGCTGAGCACATTTAACAACAGAATAAACAAAATGGACCATTGAAAAATGGGAGGATGAGTTTCTAAGTATTCAGTTGACACTAGTTTAGCTTACAGTGAACAGTAGTGAGACTTTCCTTGGGGAGGGGCACTGGGTTCCTGCATGGAGTGCAGCTCTCTGGAAAATAATGCAAAATGTCCTGCAACAGGGCAATGTGAGCTTTAGAAAGGAAAGAGCAATAGGGATCAGTGAGAACAAATGTCTTGGTAGCACAGAGGTAGAATTCTTTGGGGCAGAGTGTTGGTTTTTTGAGAGTTCATATATGGAGACTGGAATGGGGGTTCGGGCAGCTCTGGAAGATTTCTGTCCCTTGGAATCCATGTGAAGTTTTACCATTCATTCAAGGGTAGAGTCCAGTGAGCAACTGCAGCTCTGTGCTGAGTGGGCTCAGGCTGTATGCTCTCACTGCCTCTGAAATCGAACCCACATCACCTCAGTTCAGGTACATATGAGAAAGAAATCAGCTGAGTGAAACTTAGGTATGAGTGTCCCTCTCTGGTGGCACTGGTGGCAGTTCTGTGGCTGAGAAGAAGCAAGCACGAATTATTTATCTTAAATAATCCCCATTCTGCTGTCAAAAATGTATATTTTTAATTTTATTTCAGTTCTTAACCAGCCAAGTAGAGTGTTACTTCCCAAGCTGTTTTGAAAACACACCACAGACGTCTTCCTCTTCTTACCCTCTAATTACAAGCGTTTCTCTTTCTATTGGGCCCCATTTGCACACCCTGCATAATAAATGCTAACATTGGTAGGGCTTTGCATCATCAAAGAAACATGCTCCCTGAAATCTCGTGAGTATAAAATATACATCATCACCTCCAGAATACGACTGCCTGTTTTCTCCCTTTCTGCCCTGTATTTTGTCAAGCATACATTGTATATTAATGTAATGTTTCAAAAATAATAGATTGTTTCTGGTTCACTCGGCTGTGCTGCGTTATCTCGTTTGGAGAAGCATATGCACGCCTTTTAATCTGCCATTAACATTCTGCTCACCCTTGCCCCGCTCCATCCCGTGTGCCCGTGCCTGTACCTGCAGGTCGGGGCTCGGGGCCCCCATTACCCTCCTGTTTTTCCCCTGTGTAAATGAATGCAGGGGGGCTGCCCTCCCCTGCAGGGCTCCTTCTGCAGCAGATGCATTGCCAATCCTCTTATTGTACAGATATTGATCCCACCTCCCCATAATGAACTGTAACAACAACTCTATTATTCGCAGGTACCCGATTGGCTGAGGATAATATGAAATTAGCTGGCGTGCATCGGGCCTGTCAGTATCGATTTCCCTACCCAGATTACTTGTTACAAAAGAATAGAGCTGTCTGCACCGTAATTGAACAAGTTAACTCCTTGTCTCATAAAATGTAAGCCCATATTGATTGCCTACTGCAGTATGCAGAAGGAGGAAAGTTATAATGGTATTTAATCGCCATGGTGCTGAGAGGCCCTTTTTTTTTTTTTTTTGCAAACCAAGTGACAGCTGCTGAGAAAAGGCTCGAGGCTCCCTTGCAAACAGGGAAAGCAGCAGGATTTCTTGGAGTGATACATAATGAGGGGCTGCAATGAATAAAGGAAGCTGCTTGCCGTGGTCGCCTTGCTCGTAGCACTTCTGCCACTGCTAACTGCAGTAATTTTTATTGTAATTGCTTTGCAAATGAGTGGCAGGGCATTCTTGGGTTTGGGCTGGTTTCCTCCGGAGCTGCTGTGTCTTCAAAACTCAAGTTGTAGGTATGTCCTCCTCTAGGGCACCAAGAGATACAGCCCCAAATACAAAGCTTTATGTGTTTCTTGTGTGGTCCAGCTGTGAGATCAGCCCAGCAGGAAGAGGAGGAGAACTGTCCAGCACAGACATTCTGGGGACCCACTGGGCACCTTGTGCCCTGTTAGTGAGGCTGGATGTCTGCAGTCTGGGAACAGCTGGCTCTGCTCCCATTCAGTGTTCTCAGGACTACCTGGCTCTTGTGCTTACAGATTTTGCTGTGTAATTGTTTGGTTTTGCTCATCTTCAGTTTGAAGTTTGATGTCTAAAGTCACCTCTGAACATGCTGATAGCTTTCTACTGCTCTAATTTTTGTTGTCTATCACATTCTCTTGAGTTCTGTTTGTTTTCTTTTCTCCCAGAAATTCCTAAACACCTTATGCTGCTCATTTTTACAATATTACTATCTTTCTTCCACCCTGCTTTAACCCAATAAATCTGACAGCTTGTCCCTGCTGGTCTTACAAGACATGCCTCGCTGACCTCCTTGAACTTGCTCTTCTGGACCTCAAAGCAGTGCTGAAGTAGACCTCCCTGTTATTTTTCCAAGAAGTCCAAGAGAAGCAGCAGTTTGTCTCCACTTGCCTTCTGTGCCATTTAGCTTTCCCATCAGCTCAATTGGATGGATTTTCTAGAGTTGCCACATACATTTCTCTCCCTTTCCAACTTCAATTTTTCATGATGTAGAATTTATTAGATGGCATCTAGTGGGGATACAAATGTAAAGGCACTAGCTTTGCTGGCGTTTCACTTCGCCTCAGCCAGAGAAGCACTGGCAGATACTGTGCACATTGCAGATGGGTCTCTTCTCTGGAAGAACTCTGCAAGGCTGCAGAGCGGTACTGAACAGGATCAGAGGAGGTCACAACAGGGAGAGAAACCAAAGATCCAACAATGTGCACAGTACTGTGCAGGGAACATTGATACTGGAGTGCAGAGACTCCCACAGAGCCTTGAGGGGAAGAGTGCAGATGAAGAAAGAGCTTAGATATTCTGTGTCAGCTGTGGAAACAAAGCTCAGTACATGGACTTTGTCACTCCTTCAGGACACAAACAGTGTGACCGTAATTGCCAAAGTGAAGGAAATGCACCTATTTTTGCCTGGATTTGAGTTCAACATGACATGAGAAGTCCACAGTGTTGCCTGCAGATGCTACTTGTTTCGTCCAAAATTTGTTTGCCGAAATATCTTAAGAAAACTCAATGGAGAGCTGTATTTATGTTCTCAAGTATATCAAAGAAAAAAAGCATGTATACTAGTTCAGAAGGCTTTCTCACACATCTCTGAATGCTGTACTATTATTATTGCCTTAATACTAGGTTTTGTTGACTGAATGCATAACTCAACACGAGGCCATATAGGCAGATTGTATTGGTAGGATCACAATTGCCACTAGAGATGGTGCCCTTGCTCTTTTCATGAACCTTTGGGTGTTAAACCAACCAAGTCCTCATTTTCTGTGCAACTGCCCACATGGAAGGGCACTGCCAAATGACAAGGTCTGCCGGGGCAAAGCGTATCACAAAAACAGCAGTGAAGAAACTGTGTGAGTATACAAATGTGATGGTTTGTTTCTGATTATTTATTGGCACATGTGATTCTGTGGGTTCACATCATCACCACTCCATCTCCCTGTTCTCCTCCATGTACCTGTCCTACAAGAAAAATGGATCTATCACAAATGTGCAAGAAACTGAGAGTTCATGCATGCAAAGCTTCAGGTATCTCTGCCTTGTCTTCATTGTGCATCCCTACCTTTAGGTGTGGCTGCCCCTGTACTTAGCAGAATGGGAACCAGTTGATGGCCAGAACCACTCAGTGCTACTACAGCACAAATAATAAACAGCAATAAATGTGGGACATGACCCTGGTGCAACTTAATAAATAATGCATATAATATATGCCAATCAAAAAGGAAAAA
>VXAB01012473.1:61648-189148 GCA_013399175.1 Odontophorus gujanensis
TATTATGGCATTAGAGCTGATGCCTCTCTCAATATAGAGCTTCCTGGGAACATAAGGGAAATGCTGTGGGCCTTGTACTTCACAATTATCAGCATTTGTTTGATGTATTTTTCAGGCATTATTTGGTCTCAGGCACAATAAGGGGGTTTAGTTATTTAAAAGACCTAGAACAGCAACAATTGTATTTAGATAGACAGCAGAACTTCATTAATTCATACTAATGACTTTAAGAGACTTGTTTTATGATAATACTTCATGATGTTCAAGTAAATGACAGTAGTATATTTTGTGAAAATAATGAAGTCTTAGTAATGTGAGACCACTTTACAGCTTGCTGCTATTAAATCTTTGCTGAGAAATAGGGAGAGATGTCTATTTTTTGCACAAAATCATAAAGTTGGCTGGCAAGATGTAGTTTATTAGGCAGACTAAAAGGAGAAAGTCTGCATTCCCCAACCACTTTACAGCTCTCCATTTCAGCTTCCCCACCCACAGCAGTCCCTGGGTACCTTGTGCAGATGGAGATGGAGCTGGGAGCTCTGCCACACGGAGCTTCTTCCTTCCTCAAGTGTTCATTTTAGTAAATTGCTCAGTGGCTTGGTTCCTTATTTCTGGTTATGAAAATAAATCTGAGCTACTCAAGAGTACTGCACGTGTTTTGTTCTGGGCAGCAGGCTGAGAAGTGGCTGGCTGAAGGAGACCTGGGAGCATGGTGAGCTGCGTGCTGGCTCTGGCTGAGGTGGTGTGGTGCCACTGCTGCAGGGGCATTGCTGTAATTAACTGCAGTGGCAGCCAGTTGCCTTTTTAAAAACACTGTGAAACTGCAACTGAAAAAGTTTTCAGTATTTTTCTTTCATTTGCCAGATTATTCCTACAGAAAGCTGTGGTTGTCTGCTGTGTGGCTGCGGTGGTAATCGTGGGCTGGGTTTTTTCTCCTTTCTCTGTAGCTGTGCTATCAGCTTTTTGTAATGGGCACCCACTGGCTTTGTGGTCATCTCTTCTCTCCAAAATTGACTCTGCTCTGCACTCTACTGCACAAGGCTTTGAAGATTTTTGGCGTCACTTGTTCATAGGCTGCATGTTAGGGTCAAGCTTTCGAGTTTCCTAATCACTCAGTTCTGGCACAGTCCCGTTGCCACTAAAGCCTCTTTTCATGCCTATTTAATGCCTCAGAAGTGCTTTCAAGTGGTCTTTGATGAATCATAGTAAGTGTTATTCCAGTCGCTCAATAGCAGTACCTGCTGGAGTCTTTTTTAGCTCCCAAGGCAGCCGTTCCCCCTTGCCTTATTTTACCAGTGACAGTAATTCATTCCACTTGAGCTGACTAGCTTATTTCACATTTATTTGCACATTATGAGCAGTGTCACTCTACTTACCCTCCAGACAGTAAATGGTTTGAAAAATGCAACTGTAACAAATATTAGGCATGGGGAGGGGAATAGGAAAATTGAACCTTTGCATTCTGAACCCAAATAAAAACATAATGAATAAATAATATTTTGAAATTATCTCAATCATCGTGTGTATGCAAAATCAAAGGTGCTGCATAAACTTGCATTATCCCTTTGAGAATACATTTCTCTTTCCCGCCAGCTAGTTTGGCTTCCCTAGTGTGAAGTTAAATAAAATATTACCCATCAGGTCAGGAAAATAATTAGTCCAGTATTATTGCCTCCTTCCTAAGCAATCAAACTTGACCCATATGTATTATGCATGTTTGCACCCTGCACATCTGAGAAGAGGGTTGTATATAAACACAACCGAGTTTGGGTTCCGTGTTTGCATACCAAGACAGTGCTCCTGCTCCCCTCTGCAGAGCTGGCAAGCTAAAAATGTTACTGGAAAAGCCAGCCGTTTTTTTTTATATCCCAAAACAATTTCATTCAAGTAATCTGCTGGCTGCAAGTAGTTCTGGAAGTGCCACAAGTGAATATGATGGCAAGTTTTCCTTCATTAATAATTATTAATTTCATTAAGTGGATGGGTTAATAAAAATACAGGCTCTCATATAAGATGTTCTCGTGTTGTGATTCTCTCTACAGCAATGCTAGCTGAGGCAGCTGTTAGATTAACGGGGATGCAGAGGGAATGAGATTGGCCACTTGCTGTATACTTTCATTGCCAGGTCAATGTGGATAGACTGATGGTTTTTATCAGCCTCATATTACAAGGCAATGCTAACAATATGGTGTATGGATTCTGGATTTCATCTTCCCCTCTTGGTGTGAAAAGCTTTGCCCAGGAAGTCCAAGGGCAGTGGGAATCATAGCCATCGCTCTTTTGTGTCAGACCTGACCATTGCTGTATAGGACTGCTGTTGTCAAGTAGTCTTTCAAAAAGAGCTCTGCAGTAGGCAGTGCTGTTGAATGTTTGAAGGAAAAAAAAAAAAAAAAGTAGATTCCTTACTTAAGTCTGTAAATAACAGAAACCCAGAGCTTTTTCTCTAGTGAGTACAGCCAAAGCAGAAAGAGCTGTTTCCAAATTTCTGCTAACAAAATAATACTCATATTCATAACAATATGAAGCTAATTACTGCAGAGTGAGTTGGGAAAATCCAAAAGTTTATCTTTAAAATTGTTGCTGGAGGAGAAGGTGATGGCAGTAAGCCCACTTCTGCCTTCTTTGAGAACTTTTCTGCTTGCAGCTTACATGAGTATCTAGCTAGGTGCGACCCCAGAGCCACGGCTGAACTCTGCTGATGCTGTTTGCTCCCTAGGACCTCTAGGATATGCCCTCAGTCTTGGTGTGTCTCACTGTACTCCATGTTACATCCCTGCTCTCCTTTGTGTGAGCACATTTCTGACACTACCCTGCCATCTGTGCTGCTCTACCTCCTGGTGCAGCAATGCTGTGGGTCTGCCTGACTGCCCCCACAGATGAGCATGGCCATGTCCATCTCTACCCCTCTCTCTCCCATCTCCTTCATCACAAGCAAGGTGATGGTGTGCTAAGGACAGCCAGGAATGAAGCACAGGATTTGATCTACTCAGCTTGGATATTCCTGTAAATACTCATGTAGGTCATCCTTCTACTCCCTTGCTTTTCTCCATGTGGCTGAATGCATTGTTGTAAGTTGTTTGCTGTTTCTATTTCCATGCTGTTGGTGCTCTCAGCTGTGAGTTCACAGCATGATGTTGCCCTTGTGGCTATAGCATGTTCTCTCTGATTGGAGGATCTCAGGCATTATATGTGCATGGGGAGGGAAGGCATGTTTGTGTATTCCTCAGCTGAAGGTGGTGTTGTGGGGCGAAATGCTCTTAAGAACTGCAGTGTTCCCGTTTGCAGCAGGAATGAAGCAGGAGCATCTATATTGGCTGTAATTATACTTCCAGGAGTTTAATTCTTAAATGCTCAACAAAAGGGTAGTGATTTAGCAGAGCAGAAGGATTGGGTTTGCTCAGATCCCATAGGCACTGTTGCAGTGCCTGCAGTGAAGGAGCAGTGTGAGCACAGGGTGAAGGGGTGCCTGAGCTGGCCCTATGTATGGGTGCTTCCAGGGCTTACCCCTCCCTCCCTGAGGCTGATGTCCTGTATGTGACTCTGAGATGTGGTGACAGTTCCTGCTTCTCCGTGCTCTGGAGGAGATGTGTATCTTCAGATGTATGTTAATGCTGGCGTGGTATTAAGAAGTAGATGGAACTGAGAGAAAGGCACTGCTCATCAGCCTCAGGAGGGGCCTCGCTTCACTTTCATACATTGTTCTCTGTGGCACACATGCTTCTTGGCTGTCATCTTTTGCAGCATACAAGCAAATGTACACACAAATACATGAAATTTTTCTTTTGGGTATTTCCCATAAGGTTTAATTTTTCACAGCTCTGTAAGGTCTCTTGTGCCAGTTCTGTTTGTGTAACTTTTATTGTACATTAAAGGCAGAGTTGATAATAATTGTTAAGAAAATTCTCTTGACCTTTTTAAGGAGAAATCTTTGGTTGTTCATGACAGCACAGGGAGTTGTTACGACTCTTGGATTTAAAAGTAACTTTAGAAACTTCTTCTTCTAATAGTTCATATTTTAAAAGCAGAGGGAACGATTGCTGCTTCCCTTTCTTTGCATTGTTGGTTCTTTTCCCCTCTTCCCACCTCTGAAGTGTTTATTCTCCTGCAGAAATTATAACTGTTACAGATCCTGCAGGCTGCACACTCCTAATCCCAGCCCTGTGTTTCTCTCCTCTCATCTCACTCGCATATCCCTGTGCAGTTTGTACACTATTTGTTAATTCCAATTTGATCGTCTGTGGACATCTTTTGAACTCAGTAATCACCAAAATGGCAGTGCTTCACTGTGCAACTTGCTGCAACATCTGCGTCCTGAGCCGCTGCCTCAGATGTTGCAGACATCTCGATGTACCGTTTCTCTTCGTTTGAACCTTTTCCCCCAGCACAGCTCAGCCCTGCTGGTCTCTTGTTTCCCTGAAGCTCAATGCCAGTGGGCTGAGACAGTGCCTCAATCCAGAGGAAAGAGTGACAGATACAAACACAAAAAATAATTAGCTTCTTGTTTGCTGTTTCCAAACATAATACTACACTTCAAACAAGACATTGCTGTTCCATAGATCACAGTGATTGAGTGGAGATTAAATTGTTGTCTCATTATTTATCTCTAGTAGGTCCCTGCATGAGCTGAGCTCCAAGTACTGAAAAGAAAAAGTCCTTGCTGTGAGTGTTGTACATATTAAAGACAGACAAGTAGACTGAGATATAGCACAGAAGGACAATAATAAGGAGAATACGCAAGTTACTTGTAAGTTAATGTGATGAGCTTAGTAGCATTGCTTTCAGAAAGGATTTAAAACCTGGACAGTGAGAACCCACCCACTGAATTGGGATGGGTCACATGTGTGAGCAGCCTCGATGGGGTGGCTGTAGGCTGCAATCCTTCCAGCGCAGAAGTGATGGGTGAGAAGCTGACAAATGGGCAGACAATGGGGTCTTGAGTGGAGATGTAGATTCAGTCCTCCTCTGTGGAAAATAATTTGCAAGGGAGGGCAAAAGATTCATGAGGATGAACGCAGTGAGGGTACTGTGCCTCATCTGTGCCCCTCAAAATGCACTGATGCTTCTCTGCTTTCCCCTCAATCCTCTGCTTCTTCTAACATGCCCTTACCCCTTACCTTCTGCCTCTCACACAGATACTGTCCTGTAAAAGCTCTGATGGCAGCACATCTTCCTTCATGGTACCTGTTGCTATGAAGCGTTTCTTCCTTCTCTAATAAAATAAGCAGAGGAAAAGGGGAAGCACTCAGGAAGGAATACCCTTACTCCTGCCGTGTACATCACTCCCAAATGCAAATTTTCATTTCGTATAAAAGCAGATGAGCAAAGAACATCCTGTGATGGGACTGCTGCAGAAATCTCTAAATTTCACAAATTTCTTTGGGATTTTTCAAATTCCAAAGCCTAATGAAAATGCTTTGAAGGACGAAGTAACTACCTTTTTTTGTATACACATATGAAGGTATTTTCCAGATGTGACAGAAGTCCAAAAATGCCATGCTTGATTTATTTCTTTTCTTTCTCTTTCTGCTTTTTTGATTTCCAGTCAAACCACTTACCTGGCCCTTGTATTGTGTTATTTGACTGGCTCAAAGTCAGTGGAGAAGGGCAACAGAGAGAGAAAGGAATGCTCAAAATCCAAAGCACAAAGGCTGCATTGTGCTGCAGAGATGGAAGGGATGTGCCCGCCTTTACCCCAAAATGTTGCAGACTTTTCTGCAGGTCACTTGCTGGCAAAATAAAAATACTGAAGGGTACAGAAAACACTGCTTGCAATGCCTCTACTGTTGTTCCAGTTGTAGCTGAGGTAGCTGTCTCTGGTGGTGTTGGTGCAGTCAGGCAGTGCTGCAGGAGCAGGTGATGGGGAGCACAGCACCTCTGCCCGAACTTTGCTGTGGCTTCAACTGCCCGATGCATTATCTGAGTCAGTCTTTGGGAAGAAACATGTTAATATACTCTCTTATTTGGTGCTGTTCTATTACCTATTCATCAAAAATATTGCTTTTGTGCATTTTTCATTATAAGATTCAACATTACCAATGTTAATAAAGAGAGAACTCCTTTTCTTTTCTTAGAAATAGAATATGTAAAGACATTGCCTCTTTGATGTTTCTAAGCCAATACAATATGTATTTGAATGAAGATAAAAGTCATTCTTTTAACAGAAGATCATCCAAGTCATTTCTGATGAGACTCAAGAGTTTTTTTGTTTTTTTTTTTTAAGAGATACTTAGAAATTAAGATTAGAAAAGAGGGAGTACCTCTCCAGAAGTACCAGCTAATGGCAGTAAGGCCTGTGCTAGTCATGCTGCAGCTCCTTTCAGGTTTGATATTAGGAAACATTTCTTCTCAGAACGAGCAGTGAGGCAGTGGCACAGGTGCTCAGGGAGGCAGGGGAGGAGTCACCTTCCTTGGAGGTGTCCCAGAGCTGTGGGGATGTGGCACTGAGGGATGTGGGCAGTGGGCTGATGGTTGGACTAGATGATCTTAGTGGTCTTTTCCAAACTTGGTGATTCTATTTCTGCAGGCCTGGGAGCTGTCTGCCTGCTCAGTGCCTGCCAGAGAGATCACAAGCAGGAGTTGGTGAATGCCCTATACTGCACACTTGTATTACTAGCTGGGCTCCTCCTCTGGGAGCTGTTCGTGTGCATTTTCCATAGAGGATTGGACAGTGCATGGATTTTTGTTTAAGAGCTGCTGTAAATTCAAAGCTAACAAGTTTTATGGGGCTTCTGAAGCCTCGGGATCATGATCATTCTTGAATATGTTCCCAGCACGCTACTGTCTGGCTGATAGGATGCTCCGTAGAGTAACTGCTGGAGCAGCGCTGTTTGGTATTTCAGTGGGGCTCTGATAGCAGAGGCAGCTCACACAAAGCTCCTTCTGGGGCACCAGGATTCCTCCCGTCCAGCTGCAAGCCTGTCTGTGGACTGGAGCAGGGCCTTGGGTTGCCTCCCTGCTTTGCAGGGTTCATGAGCAGCCCCATGCTGTGCAAAACCAGCTTCCTGGGAGTGCTGCAGCATCACTGAATTTCAGATGATCTAAACCTCGGGCTGCAGTGAGAGTTGGGGTTTCTACTGACTGTCGGGGTGCCTGGGGACAGCTGCAGGCTGTTCAAAACAGGGAAATTGATTTTGCAGGGCCGGTGCTTTGGTTTGCTGTTGTTGGGTTTGTTTTTTCCTGAAGTTAGAGATGAACTTATGAAAATGGATGTATTGCTATCCAGAGAATAAAGCTTTCTTTTCTCTCAGTGCAAATATGTCTTCTTGAGGTGGACTGGATGTCAGCAGTCAGACATAATAACCCCTTCCCTGCTATCCTCTGCTATCCCCTGCTCTCAGCGAGCTGCCCATGTCCCTCTGGCACACAAGCCTGCAGCACATGAACGTGCAGAAACATTGTCTCCAAATCCACGGGGTTCTCAGGTTGGGTCTGACTGCTGTACAGCATGGTGTGCAGGTTTCCTCGCGCTTCCCAGCACCTCTGTCCACAGAGTTATCAAACTGCAAAATGCTGTGGCCACACTGCCCCAGCAGGACCAAAAATCTGTGAAAGGAAGATGGGAAATGAATGTTTGGCTTCTAAAGCAGACCCTTGGTAATGCCAAGCCTGCAGTCATCATTTGGGAAAGTTTACATATAGAACTCGATTTTCTAAATGTTTATCTAGGAAATACATCAGTGCAGATCTGCAGAGAAACAACCCTACTGTTCTACATCTTGCATAAATCAAACATGCCCACCATGTGTTAAATTATTACATAATAAACCATGTTGTAATTACCAAACTTTAGTTGTTCCATTTATGGTCTGTATGGTTTATTGTAGTATTGGTTGGACTTGAAAGCTGAGGCTCTGAATTTATGAAGTCCACTAAAATATTATATTCCCCATCCCGTTCTCAAGCTGATCAAATGACTAAATCAATTGCTGGGGCAATGCCAATGGAATTAGGATCAATAGAACTGTGAAATTTATTGTACATTTTTGTTACTGTATAAAATTAGATTGAAGAGTTTATGAATGTTTATTCTGAGAGCTGGATTTCTGGTTTGCCTGAAAAATGCATTGCAGTAGTTTGGTCTCTCTGTGTCGGATGAACACTCCAGTACCAATAACTTGAAGCTTACTCTTTTTAGAAGTATTAATAGTTGTTTTAAGTCACATCCATGTTAATTTCAATTAAACATTAGGTCTCTTTCAGGCCACAGATCGGCTCTGCAGAGTGCTTGCTTCAGTGTCTTGGTGAATTTGGGCCATGCAGAGAGAATTAAAGCACGTGGAAACTTTCGTGTCATTTTTAGTGGACGTGTGCATGGTCTCCAGCACCTTATATTGGTGATGCTCCTGCCCATCTCTCTGTACCTGCCTCGGACAAAGCAGACAACACACGCTGAGATTTGTTTTGGTAGTTAATTCAGCCAGCCTTCTTGAATTTTGAGAAAGTGGTATCTAAATGATGGACTTGCCTCTGTGCAAGGGGCCAGAAGTGCAGGAATTGCTGTGGGCTCTGCATCACAGCCAGGCTGAGAGCAGGAGCAGCCCCAGGGGAGAGGGAGCATCAATGCAGCACAGGGGGCAATGGCAGACTCTTCTGAGCAGCCACTCACTGTCTCTGTGAGCAGTGATCCTTCTGAAACTGCGCACAATGCTTTCACTCAGTGAAGATTTGCTAGGTCATCAGGAAGGGAGCTGGTATTTCCAAAAACAGTTTTAGTAGAAAAGGCCTTGTGAGGCCTTCGGTCCTCCTGCATGTCAGAGCTGTGCATGTCCGGGAAGAACTGCATCCAGGTTGCTGCATCTGCTGGCCAGATCAGTGGTTGATATTCAAGAGGAATATTTCAGTCCTGGCCTGGCAGATAACCTCAGTCAGGGTGTTTTAAATCGCTCTGGAAAGCCAAGATAAATGCATGGCCCCACAAACTCCCTGGCAGAGAACAAAGGAACAAGTGGTCATATGCTGAGGGCAGCACCAGCCTCCCACCAGCCACTACCTGAGCCCCTGGAGGGGGCCCTGCACAGCACTGCCACTTTCAGTGTTTTCAGTTAGGAGGGCAGGAGTAGGGAGCTGCAGGAGTGCAGAACATCACTGCCTACACAGAGCGCTATGAAAGGATCAAGTAAAGGAAATATTTTCCTTCTCATCTTCGATTGCCAATAATTTGGGGTGTTCTGCTGTAACAAGAGGAGGTGCATCCTCTTCATGCAGCACATGGCTTGCAGGCTGGCAGTACCCCTTCCATGTGAATGAGATGTAGAAATATCTGTCCTCACTAGCTGTGAAACCAAGTGAGCACTTTTCCCATGGGAGTACCAAACTCCCGTTAGGGGCCACAGGGATTTGGAGGTAACATTTCAGCTTGCAGAGGAGTCCAGTCATTTTTCCGTGCTCATAACATAAAAACAAGGTCAAGTGCAGATCCAGAATAACTTTTGCTGCAGTCTATTTCAGTTCTACAAAATGATAATAGTGTTATCTTTTGATTCATTAGCGGCAATGTATTTTCATGAGTACTCTAGTGTGTGGGTAGTGTCAAGGAGCGTGCCAGTGAGTTGTGTGGTTCCCTGAGTTCCCAGCTAGGAGCTTCTGTCCATGTAGAGTGGCTGAGCTTTGGCAGAGTGCATTAGTGCCCACCAGCACACCTCGTTGGCACCAGGACACGCAGAGCACAGTGGAGATGGTGGCATGGCTTCGTGACAGAGCCCATGCATGCTCAGACCATCCCATCTGCCCTTGGCTTCCAGCAAGGCAAGGGAGGTGATATCCCTGCTCCATTGGAACTCTAATACTCCTTGCAAATGTATTTCGTGACTGCTAAAAAATGCCGAGTCTCTCCAATGCTTCAATAATTTAGAACAGTTAAGCTTCACAGAGCCTTGTTTCTTTCATGGGATTTGAAGCTCCCTCCCTTTGTGGTGTAAACCTGAAAACAAGTGTCTATGTCTTTTCATTTTGGCTAAAAAAATAAACAACTTTTGTGAGGTGGGGAAAGGAAGAAGAGATGTAAGAGATATTAAAAAAAAATAATAATGAAAAACCACAAACGTGCTTTGTGTGAAATATCTTTCCACATAGATTTCTTACTTTATAAAGAACTTTTCTGAGAGGCTCTTTATGGCTAATATAGTTGCCATTATGTAAGTAGAAATTTCACTGAATGGGGAAAATATATGACTTCTACCAGCTGTGACAGTAACATAAAGGGACAGTGTTAAGAGTTTTTTGGTTTGGTCGTTCTTGAATGTAATGTCTTTATTTTTAAAATTGCATTGAAACGTCTTCCTGAAATATTTATACAACACAGATATAGTGTAAAGGGAAGAACCAGAAAAAGGAGATCTTGGGAGTCAGTTCTTAAAGCAGAAAATGTAAATTTCCACTTATCTTTCAGCAATGAAGCTTGTTTGTCAGAGGTGCTATCTGTTAAATCCAGTTGGAGCTCCACTTCGCTGCAATCTGATTTTTAAGCATCTTTATTTGAAAGCACTAGCTTTGCCATTCATTTGAACAAAGGGCAGCGAGCTACCCAGAGACAGCAAATGACGTGGATGACAGTGGTGTTTGTCTACAGCGAGGGTCAGGAACTCAATCCTGAGTTTCCTGCACCTTAAAATATTAGTATTTTGGCAGTAGATTATAATTGAATGCTTCTGTGTTTCTTCTAACTTTCTCATTTCTCCAAAAAAATCTCAAAAAGGAGGAAGGCAGACCTTGAAACCTCTCTACATTTTATGTCATAGAAACAAATTAATTAAGAACCACTGTGACTCCTTTTTGAATTAAAAAAAAAAAAGTTTTTGATATCATATTTGTTTGTCTATAGGTAACATTCTACAAAATAATTATATATATATATATATATAGTTTAGGTGCCTAAATGCCATTTTCCAAATGTAGATGTCTATCTGGGTCTCTTGTTGAGCTGAGAATTCACTAAAAAAACACATCACAGGCAGCAGTGAGAAAGCCAGCTTGCAGCCTGTGGGGTCCTCTGTGAGCAAAGTCACTGTGCATCTCAGATGCTGCTTTGATCCAGTCCCCAAAATGGGGATCTTTTAGGTAGCTGGAGCACCTGCACTCTGGGCGTTCCAGAGCTCACAGGTCACCCTGGTGCAGTTCTTTGGAGCAGCTCCATCTTAGCATCTCTAGATGGTGCCTCCTTGGTGGTATTGACTGAGGACGTGGGCCACGAATGCCTATCACACACCAAAGCAGAGACATGAGCTAATTGGCGTGTGGCTGTGTCACTGCTTGATCTGTGGTTACAGGATGCTGGAGTGCATAACACAAGCAACGTGGTAACAGAAAACCAGTGTGTTACATGGTAAAGATGAGTTTATTGATGGTGCACAGGTTTGTGCAGAGCTGTGGGGATAGCTCCTCCATGATGTACCAGTAAGTATTCTACAATGTAATAATTTAAAACCATTAGCGGCATGTTGTTGTCGTCTTTCATTTTAATTGTCTTACGTCTTGTGCTGCATGTTTGTTAGCACTGGCACATATGCCAGACTTTAAAGAGTCTATTGTGGAATGTTTGTCACAAACAACCAGGACTAAAAGGCTTGAGGGCATGAAATAAACATGCATTTACATTAAAAAATAATTGCTGGAGGGTTTTGCTTTGCGTTTTTCTTTGTCTTAGAGGAAAGATGAACTCTGTTCCGCAGTTGGCAGGAGCAGAAACATCTAGGCATGAGTCTTCAGGAGCACTGTGAGGGGTCAGGGCAGGAGTGAGCCCATCCTGAGCCACCCACCTCTCCTGTTCCTGTACCTTGATGTTCCCCGTGGATGAGCCCAGCAAACTTGTTAGGGCAGAAACCCTTGTTCAGCTGCCCTACATATGGTACCACATCATCTCTGTTTCATTTTGACAGTGCCAAAACCCAACAGCCTTGAACAGCAGCCTCGGAATGTAATAGGATGAACACATAATGCCACAACAAAGCTACTGTGCGGGGTGTGTAAATCTGTCCATCAGTTAACAAATTCCTTGTAATTATTTGTTTTCAAGCAGTCCCTCTTCTGAGCGTCTGGTGGTTGGTTGATTGGATGGCTTTTGTGTGATTTCTTTTTCCATTTCTAGAAATAGGCCTTTGCTTCTGGCTGCCAGGGTGCTGCATGTGCAGAAGGCCTGTTTCCAGCATCCCAATGCTGTTTTGCTGACCTCTTCCTCACTCCGTAGGGAAGCACAAGTTAACAGAAAGATTACAGTAAATTTGTTCTATGGTAAGCTTACATCAGGAGAAGAAGCAGAAGGCACTTCCACAAACCAGTAATGACTGCATGTCACTGCAGTGTGGCTCATATATCATGGGGGATGACAAAGTGGTTTGAAGTGCATAAAAACATCAAAGGCCCCTTGTTTATTCAGGGTCACGGACAGATGGGATCTGGTGTATGGCAAGCCTGTATGAAAGCTATGGTCGTTTGGAAACGGGAATGGATGAAACCAAAATTGGAACAATATGTAACCACAAAGACAGTGCATTGCATGAAAAAAAAAAAAAGATTATTAGATCAGCATGAGTAAACTAAATTATTTTGATCCCAATTAATCTCAAATAAGACAGTTAGTATTGAGAAATTGTGGTGTTTGTTTTTTTTTCCTTCAGAAATGACTAATTTCTCTTCTGGTGACGAGAAAGATTTCAGGTTTTTTTGGAGATTGCTTTATTTTGCATCTCTTGGAGAATGAGTCAAGGCTACTTTTTAAGATAATGAAACCTAAACATTGCATTTTTCCTCCTGTGACTGGACATTCTAATAACGTAGGTAATATTTTATCAGAAATCACGGTTTCTGAGAATCCTACCATTGAACATATTCTCAGCATCCTCACTGTATGAGTACTGAAGATCTTTTAATTACAGAATAATACATTCTGTGTTAGTTTTCGTCACAGAAATATTGCAGTGGGCCTTCTTTATCCTCCCTTTGCTCCTCCTGAAATTACATCCCTGCACTTAACCCAGCAATTAAAAATAAGTTCGCTTCTTTGGGGTTTTTTTGGTTGCTTGTTTTGGTGGAACATCCAGACAGAACCTCAATTTTCTATCTCACCTTTATTTCCAAAAGAGAAACACAGCCAGATTTTCAAAAACTTAAACATCTCTTTGTGGTTGAACGGCTTAATGGTTTGGCTTAGGTTTGCTCCAGCACAAGCATCAGTAATTTTAAAGATTTCTTTTCCCAAAATTTACCAGTCTCCTGCTATGGGGAAAACTTTACTGCATTTAATTTGTTGCTCATCACAATTGACGCTTTTCCCTTTATTTTTTTCCTTACTTGAAGTTGCCTTAAAGTTTGTTGCAGCTTCCTAAA
Source organism: Odontophorus gujanensis (assembly GCA_013399175.1). Classification (NCBI taxonomy): domain Eukaryota; kingdom Metazoa; phylum Chordata; class Aves; order Galliformes; family Odontophoridae; genus Odontophorus; species Odontophorus gujanensis. Next base: position 74,969 of record VXAB01012473.1, read on the forward strand.
TGTACTCTGTTCACCCCATCCACAGGGGAGTAAAAGGGGAAAAGGGATAACAGGAGAGAGAGGGCAGCTACCTGCATGTGTTCAGCTCCAAGCCAACTGATGGATCACTATCTGCAAAAACAGCTTTGCACGCAGAATAATTTCCTGCACAATTTACAGAGTGACTTTAAAAAGCTAGCCCCAGCCCCTGGATTTTCTGTAGATACAAATCACTATTATTAACTGAAATATTCCCAGATATTTTTACAGCTACCGAGTCCAACTCTGACGCATTCATCCATCAGTCCTTGCTGCTGCTCCAGGCTCAGCACCACACTGTCTGTGGAGATGTTTCCTGGTCTGAGCTTTCCCATGTTTAGCAAATGCTTCCCATAAACTTGTCAGGCCTCTAATTAATGCAGTAGACCACTAGGCATGTCAAACAAATTACATCATTTTTTGTATATGTCGCAGTTTCCTCGTTTGTTAATTGGGTTTAATAATTGCTGAATTGAAATTATTTTGATTAACACAGAGTGTGAACCCAGTTTACTGGCACTCCTCTCTGTTTTGAGGAAAGGACAAAGTCTCAAAACAAATGTTAGTGGATTATAGAATTGATGAGAATTGAATTTTTTTAATGAGGCTTGAAAAGTCTTGGGGAAGTCATCTGTACCGTTATTAATTTGCACTTTGAGTCTCTTCCTTTCTATTCTGCTAACAGGAAAGAGGAAGCAGAGAAGACAAGGTACAGTTTGAAACAAACTGCTTGTTTGCCTTTAGTTCTCCTATTGAGAATCAGTGGAAGGTACAGGGGTGGATAAATTCTACAAACAGCAGAATTTGTCTGGAGGTCTGATTGACTTGAGATTTCCAGTCACGTTCTGAGAACAGACATTTCCCGAGTTAATAAAGCAGTGCAGCTTCTTGGGGAAATACTCCTGCTCCAGCTGAACTCCATTTTAGCTGCAGAGTTTCAAAAGTGAGAATTTTTGTTCCTGTGCTTCAGCACTTCATCCTCTGCTTGTCATGAGAGTTTAGGGGAATGAGCAGAGCCCAGGAAATCGTGGTTCATGCGGGAGAGCGGCCTTGGGATGCCACTGCTAAATTTGCACTGCTGCAGACAGACTTCTGCACTGCTGGAAGACCTTGGACTTCCAGTGACTTCTGAGCCCCTTGCAAACCTTCTACCTCCAGAAAGTCCCTGGGGGTTTGCAGCATTTATGACTTGGTTCTCATGGGTTATAATTCAAGTGATGTTGAAAGCATTCTCTCAGGTACTCGTAGTTGGCATTTGTAAAGTGAGAAAGGCAAAGTGTGGAGGTTCGGTGTTTTGTTGGGGTGATGTGCTGGCCATCTGTGGGCAGAACTCAGCATCACTGCTCCTGCAGGATTTATCCCATCTTTTCTTCACACTACCTTCCCACAAGTGAATGAGAAACCAAATACAGGGATTTTAGCTCACTGAAGGAATCATGAGATACGGTTTGGGAAGTCTAACTGCTGTTTGTCACAGAGCAAAGTGATGAAGTGGGTCTAGCAGGGGTTGTTCAGCAGTGTGGTTGCTCTCCCTTTGGCTAATTTGGGAGCTGTAACTCAGGTGTGCTGCTGCTCTCAGCTCAGGAGGGTAAGAGTTGCACTTCAAGAAGAGGACCAGCATGGTATCCCTTGTTCAGTCAGCTCGTGTCTACATCTGTAAAATACCACTTAATCATGGCTAATGGCTGGGTAAATCTTGTGCTGATTCTTTATACAGAGGGTAAATTTCATCCTTATGCAATAGATCTCCGTGGATCTAACATATCTTTTAAGCTGTGCTTTCATATTACAGAAAGCCTCCTCGCCTTTCAAGAAATACAGCTATCTTTTTTTCCAAGTTATGAGTGCTTTTTTTTCCTTCCTATATTCCATGGCTGCTGAGTGATTCATTTCCCAAATGTTTACAGAGAACATCTAGTGGAAAAGGGGATCATGACTTTTTAAAATACCTATTTAAAGAAGATGTCTCAATAGTGCTGTGTAATCCAGTGCAGCTTCTCTCCTGTGACCAGAGCCCACGGCAGAGTTGAATCAGTCTCAGTCAGTGAGAGCAAAGGATTTTTTTTTGGCAGGTGTATTTGACGATATTAATTCCAAATACTTTTTTATTACGGTGTGACAGATTTTAATTGAAATGGCCAGATGGAGTATTTTATTTTTGCTCACCTTTGGTATTGTAGAACAATCTAAATTATTACACTCTCATTATTTTTAAATTATGAATATTATTTAACCATTTTGTGAATATGGAATGGTAATATATTTTTATGATTAAGAGACTAGAAAATTCATCTTGTCTGCAGTCTTATATTCTTTAAAACATACCAAATATAAAAAATGGTTTAAAAACAAAATTAATTTTTTTAGAAGTTTTCAATATTAATATATAGGCTTTGCAAATAATGCAGTAGGTATATACTTTGGGATTTTTAAATCCCAAATTATCTTTGGCTTGTATTTATTCCACCCTAATGCTGCTGCATCTGAAGTTTATAAAGAAAAAAAGAATCGAAAAACTCGAGAGGTTGTTTTAAACATTTTAAGTCTTTATGGTAACAAATCCTTCTAGGTTTTGGTTTTTGGCAATACTTTAGAAATTTTTGGTCAGGAAGGGATCTTCATCCCACACAGTGCTGTTCTTTTTTAATGTGTCAAAAGAAAATTCTCTTCCTGGTGGAAGGAGATTTATGTGTCCATCACCACATCTCTGCCTCCCTTGAGCCAATTTTAACAATATGGCTCTTGTGCAATTTTGTGATGGCGTTCAATGGTAACAGACTGTGATCTGAAAATACGAGTATCCATATGGTATACATGTGTGTTTCTATGGATGTCTGTGCAGAATGTAACGTGCGAGCTAGTTCAGCAGATAATCAGTGGATCCAATTTTTACTGTATTCATACAGGAATAGAATTATTTTCCAATATTATGATGTCTTTCTGATACGATGAAATATTTGAGATTTAAAATCTCAACACAGATCAGCTGTGTAACATACAAATATTTGTGGCGTCCCTTTTTCTTCTACTTATTTTCATGCCATATTTATCCAGTAATAAATTATTGGTGTGGGCTGCCAGCCCTGTTCCGTCAATCTGATATCCAGAATAAAAGCTGGATTCTTCACAAGAAATCTGTTATTCACTCAGCTACAAAAAAAAAAAAAAAAAAAAAAAAAAAATTTTTTAGAACTCTGAGCCAGAATAGAGTCCAAATCACTCTTTTATGGCTGCACTGGCTTTGCAGAATTAAGGTGAGTGGAAAATAATAAAAATCTGTTTCTGTCACTAGCAGCAAAGAATTATAGCTCTGAAATAGATTTCTTGCATAAGATAATTATATCCTGATCACAGCTGTGCTTTTCGAAGTTGTGCCAATTTTACAACATTCATCATTAAACACCTGGATTTGTGTTATGATAGTTTTTCTAAGTTGTACTATACATATTTGATGAATATTGTAAGATTTCCTCTCTAAAAAATTCTTTTACGTCATATAAGCCACCAAAAGCTGATTAGTAGCCTGAAGGTATAAGGTTGCCCATAGCAATCCCAGTTATTCTCTATTGAAGCACTGCATAGATGTCAGTGGATCTGAATCAGGCTCCATATGCAATATGTATGTATACATTCCCATCAATTAAGATTTCTGAGCTTTATGAAGCTCAATCAGGTCTATATCATGAAGTACATATTTCAGAGCACTGCAGTATTGGGTTTTATGTTATGAACTCAAAAACCTGGTTGTAATTTTTAACAAACAAAAGGTGTTTGCAAAATAGGATTACTGCTGAGCTCTTGTCTCTGTGTATAGATTCTTCTGTGTGTGGATCCTGGAAGGTATGCTGCTCTAAAAGTGTTGCTGAAATAAAGTCCTGTTTAAATTTCTATGAGTACCTACTCAGCTGGAGTAAAGAGTCTAGAATATGGGAGGCCCACTGAAATGGCACTTCAGTAAAACAACAACAATATTTATCATTTTCCTTGTAGTTCAAGTTGACATATTTAGTAAGAAATAAAATGCTTTTAATGCTGAAATATAGAAGTGCTTTTAAAAGCCAAAACCTATATCACATTTCTTTCCAGACTTTCAGTGAAGTTTCCACTGCATCTGGGTATTTTCTAATGGGCTTTTCTTTGTTGATCATCTCTATTGTTTCTGTTTGGCAGTGTTAGTTAACATGGCGTCTATTCCCTTGTAAAGAATGTATTAAGCTCCCATATTTGCAGACAAGAAATTGGGGTGGAGGCAGTAAAACTGATTTAACGATAGTCTTAAAGAAAATATGGTGCAGAGTTAGGAATTTAAATCACAGTATTTCAGTCTGACCTTGCTATTGCAACTACATAAGCTCTGTCTATGTGTAGCACATGTCGTGGAAATTACCTAAAGAGTGTATGTCGTCCTCTTAATAGGCAAAGGCAGTTCTGGAAGAGGCTCAGGTGAAGCAGAGCCATCCTGTAACAGTAAGAAGTTCCTTGTCCAAGTTAGAACAGAGGATAGCAACTGAGCTTGCAAATGTACATGTGTAGTGCCAGAGCTCCTTTGTCTTCCAGTATTTCTCAGATAAAATATATAATAAGAAAACTTGTGCAGTTGTTGACCTTTAAATGTATATTATAGTCTTTCATTTCATGGTTTTAAATAGCTATTTTCTTATTATAATTTAATACATGTTATGCCTACAAACCTGGAAAAATTGGCTTGTTCCATCAATTTCAAAGGAACACAAAGTACATTCTGTACTCTACTGTAAAAGTTTTATTAAACTTGATAGCATTTAAAATAGTATTTGAGAACTGCTGACACAGTGATTCTGGGTTCTTCTTGGCTCGTGTACAGCCTCAGCAATGCTTGCAATGAGAAGCTAATTTGCTGAACTGGTAATTGGTGTAGTCACACCAGTCTTTGGTCATAATGCCTTTCTAGGTCCCAGTGCACTGGATTCAGGAGAAAGGTAAAGATCATATTGAGGAACAGTTTGCCCTGAGGGATTCTAACATAGTAGATAAGAGCATTTAAACTGTTCTGCAGCTGTTGAATGATGGGCATATTTAGTAAGGAAGCCTGGAGTGATGATGGGATGGATGCATTGGTATAAAAGTCAAGTCAGGCTCCTAGCTGTCAGCTAAACCCATCCACGACATAAAATGAACAGACTTTGGATATCTTCTTGTATTAATGCCTATTGTAGGAAATAAATACTTACTAATACTGCAGAGGAATGATTCTCATCTAATAACCTAAAACAAGATCAGTTTCAGAGTAAGGGTTGCAAATGGCAATTCTTTCATGAATAAGGGAGGATAATTTCCAAGAGCAGGCATCGTGCTCTGATAAATATTCACGTCAAAGACAAAGAAATTTTGGATTTGTATGAGTTATGACAGTGATGCTGGCCAGCCTAAAAATATCCTTTCTTCTCTTCAGTGACTTCTACTGCTTACCTTGCTACGCATCTTTTGTGGTGCAGCAGGGAACCAGCTGATGCCGTTCAGGGTTGGTGTGCCTGATCCAAACATGTAAGTGCAGCTCTGTTTTTAAGGCTTGTCAGGCCTCAGTGTTTTCTGCCACATCCAGGAAGCTGTAAGAAGGGAGGAAGATGCAACCCCTTCCCCAGAAATTAGCCAGTGGTTTTAGGGCTGGGAAGTATCTCTTCTGAACTGAAGGGACATCTAATGTATAGAAGGCTTTCATGAAACTTATGTTCTGATCTCTATGGGTAAAGCTAGTACTTGACCTTTTGTTTCTCTCCATAATGCAAGAACTGTTAATTCTCATGACATTTTCTCTCCAACTCTCCTAAACAAAGAATCAAACCTTTTAATACTAATGATGGTATAAATATTCTATGCTAAGGCAGTGATGAAAGAGACATCTCAGGAATTTCTGAACAATGGAAATTCTGGCTGCATTTGACTGTTTCTTTTTTAAGAAAATTGTTTTAAAAGCCTGGTTATAAATAGTAGTTAGGCAGTATGAAAGTATGCACTAGAAAGCAATGTTTGGTTCACATCATTTTTAACTTGGACCTGTGGGACATGGGGCTCATAATGGAAATGCCTGATATTTTGAGAGTCCTGCTGCAGTCCATTCAAGCCAAGAAGCATAATTCAATGATTGATGGAATTTTGGGGGTGGAAAGAAGCATGGAAGCTGGCTTTTATCTATAGCCCTGTGGTAACATACCTATGTGTGGTGGTAGAGCACTCAAGGGGACTCTAAAATACCCTGAATTAATAAAGCTGCATGAGGTGAGAAAAGCCTTGTTGCAACAAACCAACAGAAGTGTCACTGGGGGCAAGGGAGGAAAGAAAACCCCAAGAACTCTTCTCTCCTTTGCTAACAGAGCATAGTAGGCAGCCAAATGGTCATGTATTATGTGCATTCCTTTTATTTTTCATTTGTTTTCTTGGTCAGCATACCGCAAAGAACAGCAGTGATGGACAGAGCCACAAACCCGTAATGACTGCACGGATTACAAAAATACGGACAGTGCTTACAGGAAAGTGACACAGCAGATTTAAAATGTGTGGTAACATTAAAATGTCTCTGTTTATTCTGGTTCCCACACTTCGGGGAGTTGCAGGCATGTGCTTTTCCCTTGGCATGAATCTGACAGAGCACTTAGTGCCTACCGAAGGCTAAGTCAAGTACAGCAGCAGGGCCAGGCCCTGAGGCCGAAGCAGCAGACTTCATCATCCATCATCCCCTGACAGATGATTTTCTGGCTTTCCATTACGTGGGGAGAAAATGTTCACACAGTGCACAATAAATACACATACAGGGAGAGAATCTCTTTTGGACAATACTTCTGTTCTCATCTGTGACCAAATTCTCATTGTTCTGGAAAGCATTCAATTAGCTTACATAAGGAAAAAGGTCAAGGAAAAAAAAAAAACAAAAACATGAAATATAAGTGGCAACAATTCCTTGGAAGTAGGTTTCCTTAGACCACATAATGCTGGGTATTTTTGTAAAAACACAAACACACACAAGATCAAACTCAAGTGAAAATTGTGTGTAGTTGAAGGTAAATTCCTGTATTTCTATGGGCTGGAAGTTGGGTTTTATTTGTGAAACTGTTGGCAGTCTGGGGTCGAGGTTTCCCCTGCGAGGTGCTCATGTTTGGATGCAGGCACTTTTATCTCTGTGTTCAGCAAAGGTGGGTTTTGCAGCAGTGGCTCCTGCTCAGAACTGAATGCCAGCGTGCAGGCTTCCTGGCTGTGGGCAGCACAGCAGTCTTTTGGATCTCACCTTCACCACATCTGCATTCTCACAGGGGAGTAACACCTTCAATAGTGTTAATGTTTTCGAATTTTGATAAAGGAGTTCATTATCTAAGGACCAACACAGATTTATCTGCTAAACATAAAGGCTTTTTTTTAATTAATTATTAGGCATTGTAATGATGACAGTGTTTTTGTGTGCTGAAGAAAAATGTTTGTCTAAAACTTTATTAGATAGTCAACATCTCTGGGTGCTTGCATGCATAAATGGGTAGTTGCTGATGTGTGCTATCGACACTTTGGTAAGCGGAAGGGATTTTCTGGAGTTTACTGTATCTGTCAGAAAATTCAGCTCAGATCCTTAATATTGGCTTTTCCTATCAAGGTCATCCAAACCACTAAAAAGTCATGAGCTGCGGAAGGAAATTCTAAGAGTTCTCATGTGGTCATTGCTAGAGAAATCATTTCCTTCAGTATCCATATGTTCAGCATATTTGCCTTGTTCTATCTTTGGTAAAGTTGTGGCATGGCTTTTAGGGAGAGTAAGACAGAAAGAAACCTTGCAGAGAAAAAATTTTGGCTAACCTGTTTTGAAAAGTGTTATTGAATCATTAAGCTGAGCAAAATGCTCATTTTCCTATGGTCATGGAAGCAATAGGAAATTGCACTTCTCCCTTCCCTTCTCAGCCACCCATTCTCTCCAGCTCACAGCTAAGGCTGGAAGGGTTACTTTGTCATCTTACCTTTCCAACTGACATGTAGATATCATGACAGGAGTTCAGTCACCAGAAATGATGTTCTTGGAGTCTCATCTAAAGCCAGGAATGAAAACACCCAAACTCTGCCAAGTATGGTGTGTGGGTCCCATCCTGCTAATGCGACATAGCAAAAATATGAAGATTTTGAGCTCTGTAAATGGACTCCAGCTGGCTGTTTTAATGTGTGGCATTTATGGATGCCTTTTCTACTTTCGTATCTGCTAAACACCAATTGGCTGAACATCAGCCGAAGAGTGTAGTACAAAGACCTCACTGAGTTCCTTGTGTTTGCTTTATTTTTAATAGGGATACCTGCTCTGAACTTGCATTATAAATTTTTCCTGCATCTAGGAAGAAAATAGACATATGAGTCTAAATTTGGCTATGAACAGAATACTCCTTTCTGCAGTGTCTTCTTTCCCCCTGTATTTATCAGTTTGTTGCAGTTATTGTAGTTGATGTGATCCAAACTGTTCTCAGGGATATGTATGCACATGGCTCCTGGTCTCTGAGTCTCTAACACAGCTGATGACTGGATGGCTTAGCCTAAATAAGTGGCCTTAATGTGATCCAAGACAGCCCAGCTTTGAGCGTGGGTTGGACAGGATCACCCCAGAGGTCTCTTGGCAGATAGAATTTTAAGGCTATGGGTTTTTGAGGTGGCTCCTTGTGTGCTGTGCTCAGCTAGCAAGATCTCATAAAGACAGGCTGGTCTGTCCATAGCAGCCCAATGACTTTGGAGGGTGTTGATCCACTCGAGTTACTTCTCAGTGGGAGAGGCATGCCCTCTGGTTCCCATTTTGCCCGTAGTGCAGAGGATTACTCTGGGTAGGTACTCACTGCTGTGGTAGAGGTGTCGTCTCAGTGAAAAAGATGACTGGAAGTTTTGCAGAAACTTGCCATGTTTGTGTGTTCACATGCTCACGTACTGAGCACACTCAGTGATGCTGTGACACTTGTGAACCCAGAGATTACACTGTCATGAAAAGGAAGACCCACAAGATGGAGGTAGAAGGAGGTTTTGGCTTAAAGCAGGCCGATGGCCAGTAATTAACCCTAGCTGAGGAGCTTCCTATGCTGCCTTACACTGACCTACAGCCTTACCTGTGACTGCAAGCTGATTTGAGATGTTTTCTGCATGCAGCTTTAGGGGGAAAAAAATCCCTTTTTATAAAACAGAATTTTTATGATGGCTTCCAACTAAAATGCCTCATATGCATGTACAGTCACATCCTTTTTCAAATGCAGACAAGCCTTACAGAAAGGGCCCAAAATGATGTGAGGAGCCCTTTCCAGAGAGCAGATTGTCAGAAGAAAAGAAATGTTCTTGGCAGTGATCTAAAGAAACAGAGGTCTAAAACACCTTCACTTTGTGTTTTGTTTTGCATATTTGGGGATATTTTTCTTTTAAGAATGGTATAAACCTGATATTGTTATATATTTGTAATGAAGCAGGAAATTCTTGGTAAGACAGAAGCTACCTGTGGTCACTGTAACTCTACGGTGTTAATCTAATCTAAATCTAATGTCTGAAGCTTAGGGATGCCAAAAACTCCAGTTTCGAGAAGATAGGGATAGAGGTGCTGCACAAGAAGAGCACATTTCTTAGTCAGAATTTCATTGCATCTGTGAATGAATAATTATTTGACCAATTATCACTGTACTTGGGGAAAAATAAGCTGCTCACTGAATGTTTGTTTTTTTTTTACCCTTTTCCTCCTGAGAAGTTATGTTTTTTCATTTACTGTTGGCAAAGATGAAAGCATCATTTGCTGAACACTCAAACAGGTCGGTTTTATTTTCCTAGGTTTCTGAGAAGAGAGCCAGAAGTCAAACCTGGAGCCTGCTGCAGCTAATCAAGTCATGATGGAAAGGTAAGAAATTATCTTTTTTCTTCTTTTTTTCTTCCCTAGAGTTTGGGCTTTTTTCCCTCTTCATTTTAGTGCTGCTCACAGCTGCATTTCCAAAACTTATCTTGTCATCTTGCAGATACATTTTCTTGGAATTTCAATATCCATCCCTAACATTTTCTGTGAAAGGAATAAGAAAGACTTCAGCCAGCTGTTTTGATCAGCAGAAACTGGTGAAAGTTCTTCCCTGTGTAAAAGAGACACTGTCACTTGCCTAATTGGTTGCTGTTGCACAAAGGTCTTGGGGTGAGGCCTGTGAGAGCCTTCATGGAAGAAGATGAGAGCGTTTAGGCTGAGGTTTGGTTCTGGGGTAGTTGCCTGGAGTCAGGTTTGTACTGCATATGAGTTGAAACAGGATGAGTGAAAAAGGACAGGCAGTCCTAACTCCAGATTTCTCAGCTCTGTCACTTTTTGTATTGTATTTTTGCTTCACGTTTGTCTTACTAGCACAAGTTTTGCTGAGTACAGCCTGTATCAGCTGTCTATACTCATAAGCTTGTTCCTATTTGTTCAGCAATCTCGGCCAAGAACATCCCAAAATTGACAGTTTTAAAATCCTTTTGTTTATGGGAAATTTTACACATTGGATTTTCCAGACACTCGGCTGGGGAGTGATCACTGCAAACATCTGAGAACACTTTAGCTATCCTAATTCTCTCACGATGTCTTACTAATATCCAAAGAAGGAACAACTGCTTGTTTCACAACGTAGTCTGCCAGGTTTCTTCAAAAGTCATCTCAGGTATTCTAAGCAGACATTTGTATCTCAAATGCACTTTGTTTTGCTTCTTCCCAACTAAAGCTCATATTTCCCCTTCATAGGATGTCTCAGGACATTGTTTTTGAAGCATGTAAGGTCTCTTTTGTGGATGATTTAAGTAGATGACAGCCTTACTGTGTGTCTTCTGTGTAGGAGTAAATTTTTTGTTCTACTTCTCTCTCTTTAAGTGTAAGTAGATGTAAGTATGACCACCAAGTTTGCAATTCAGTTTTGTCTTTTAGTTCTGGTTAAAATAAATGCTCCTGACTTTAAAAAGTTCAGATGTTCATTAAAATGCATTCAGCACTGCCTCTGGGGTCATACCTAAAGTATTTGTAGGAAAGCAATATTAGTATGCAATTTGCAAAGCAATAACCCATATCCCGAGTGAAAAGGAGGCACTGTGAAGCCAAAAGGTAAATAATAAATACTAATGAACAGGGACTCTAGAAAATCACCGTTGGAAAAAGTAGCAAATCCCAAGGTTTGGTTGTTTTGCTCTTACTAACTTCTGTGCAGTTTTGCTGTTTTCTGCTGATTCCTTGGGGAAAGGACTTTGTCACTTCAGATCACTAAGACAGTTTTCAAAATGTTACAGACACACTTTGTCCTGTTTACCCAGGTTTATAGGAAAAAAGGGAAAAAAGGCATTTTGGCAGCCAACCAGTACAGGCAACCAGTACCTCTCCAGTACAGGAGAGGGTTTTGCCTATTGTCATTGGCAATTAATGATGGTAATGACTTGCTAGATGCTGCAGGAAAACAGAAAAACAAGATACTCATTCCTTTATTTACTACTGGGTATGCTGATATTGATCCCTTGAAATACATAGAAAAATGGGTGGGCTTTCTGACACCACTACTGTAGAGCAGGTCTTCCCAACCTTGTTATGTCTGGCAAGGACTCCAGTCCAGCAAGAAAGAGAAGTTTTGGACTATGACAAATTACACACAGACTTAAAATTAAGCCCAGGTAAAAGTGCTTCCTGGAACTTTGGTTAGGGAGCTTGTTTTGATCAATGAATGAATCAATGTGTCCTAGCAGAGATGCTCCAAAGCAGGAGCAATGTCACTGTTTTCAATCACGGTGCCTCTGCTGAAATAGTGATTGCTATCTCTGATTTCCTGCCCAGGAAAGGTGATGTGAGCCAGTGTGCTCAGAGAAATCACTGTGCTGATGTTACAATATAGTGAAGTTGCCAGGACATAGAAAATTAAATAACTGCAATCCACTCTCCAAACAATATCACAGTGGATGCCTGGGAACCATCCTGGAAGCAGGGAGCAAAATTTTATAGGGGATTCAGTTCCAAAAAAGGTAAAACCATTCAAATGTAAGACAGCTATCTTACTGGATGAATAATGTAAAACACCCAGGCTGAACAGAAATAATTACAGTGACATCACTGGAAAAATAAGTTAGCTGATGAAAAAATGATGTAAAAATATGAACAGCAGTCAAGACATGATGCTTACAGACTGACTAATTATCTTAAGATGCCGAGTGTCATGTGTATTTCTTGCAGAAGCAGTCTAAATGTTCGGGGTGATTTAGAAGACAGACTTAAATTTATATGTAGTAGGATTTTTTCAAAACTTATTTTTTCAGTAGTGAAAGTGGCTTAGATAATGCTTCATCCATGTATGATTAAAACAGTAAAATTTTGATGATTTCATCTTAACTCTCTTTATTATTAATTGGAAATACTCAGAGACTCGGATACTGAAGTCCTGGTAGCCTTGTGGTCTGAACTAGTACCAAGAAAGGCAAGAATTTTAAGGAGAGATGCATCAGTGTGACATCTCCAAATTTTACAGGAGAGTCAGAATCTCCTCAGTACTCAGCATACTGTAAGTTTGAGGTGAGGGAGCAGCAGTGAGCTGACTAAGAGGGAAATGCTCCAGTGCTCCAAGCAAGTGGATGGGCTAAGAACTGAGATTGTAATGGATAGCACCAAATTTGGGGGCGTTGCTTCCATCTGTTTAAAAGTTGAGTTCTACAAAGGGCTGGTATTGCTTGTGTCTACAGAAAAGACTGCCTGCTTCATCCTTCTCTGGGTTAGCATAGGGATCAGCAACTCTTATATGTATGTTGCATTCAGGCATTTAGAGATGTGCAGGGCATTACCGTCTGGTCTTTGATTACAGTTGTGCTGCAATGTAATGGCAACAGTCTCACCAGAAAACAGGAGTATGTACCACGAGAAGAACACCTCTGCCATTGGCCCACGCTGTGAGCTGCACACACAGCACTTGCACTGCTTTTAGGGAAGTGTTATGGCTCAGAGAGTAGCTCCTAACCTTCCTGAGCCAAATTTGATTGATTGAACCCTGGCATTGCCTGTGTGTTCTAAAGAATTGGGTCAAGTGTGGACAAAGACTCAGTATTTGGCTTCCTGACTGCAGTTGCTTTACTACCACTAATAGAGAATGTTGTGGGTTGAGTGTAACACTGCTTGGAAAAACAAAACCAGTGCTCACATGGGAAATAGAAGTACACCATTCTGTATTTTGAATAATAAAAGACTCCTCAAAAGTATTTCCACCTTACTTGCATTTGTCTCCTAACCAAGAAAAAGAGCCCAACTTTTCAGGATAGTGAAATAGAATTCTTCTCCCAGCCACGACATTTCCTGGAAGAAAATAGCGAGCAATATGTATAAAATAGGGAACATGCTCCAAGGCTAGCCAAGCCTGCCTCCTGTGGATAGTTAATCTATGGCTATAAATTTATACTGTTCTATGTATTAGTCTTAAATGACTTGTACATATGTCCATTGTTGTCAGTTCAGAAAGTGTAGTTGTGAAATGTTGGTTCCAAATGTTGAAACATTTTGTCGTATGAAATGAACTGAAAACAGCCCAGTTTCTTCAGCAGTCACATTAAACCCTAGAAGGCTTGCTTAGAAAGCAGTGGTTTGTAGCTATTCTTCGCAGGGAAGCTGCAGAAATATTTTTAACTGTTTAACACTTGCTGTTCTGTTGTTTGGAAAGCCTGCTTTCTGCTGGTAACGGTCTGATCTGTGCACTGATGTTATTGCAGGTGCTATAGTATGTTGAATGATCAGCCATTGGCTTCTGTAAGTGCTTATGGCCACCTTTCCTCACATAGTTTAAATAGGTGAGACGATGAAAGGACAGGGAATAAAGCATACAAACAATGTGAGGTCTTTGAAAGGGAGTTTTACATCTGTAAGGAGCTCTCTGCTAATCCTAACTCACCAAGCTCTGAGCCATGCTAATAGGGGCTGGTGGAGAGACCAGAGGGCAGAGCTAATATAGTTGATATGGAGCAGGTGACTTTGAACAAGTTCTCCCACAGATGAATTTTATTTTTTTTTCATAAGTATAGTTCAGTCCTTTGTACTGGCATGTTTTTGTGGGTGCAAGGAGCCAGAGAGAGTCGCTTCAAGAGAAAACACCGCTTGGGCTAAAATGTTGCAGAGGATGGCGGCATAGCTTGAATTTCACACTTGAGCTCTCTGAAATGCTAGGCTTCAGCTCCAGATGAATTTGGAAGCATCTGAAACATAAGTGTAGTTTGCAGCATCTGATTCTCTCCTATGGAAGTCTCCACACAACCGTGTGAAGTGTCCTCCCCTTGCATTTCCACAAGCTGTGCTGCAAGGCAGGAGTGAAGCCAGGAGTCCACCTAAAAACACAAGGCATGGACCTTCACATGCAGCCAGAGCTTTGTGCTTAGCAGTATGCATACTGTAATTCTGCTAGCTGTGTCGTCAGGAAGCCAAGTACGAAAATTGCTGAATTACTAAAACTGTGTAGGCACATAGTTAAATCACCAGGGTGGAAGTAAAGTCTAAAACACGTGGTAGAGCTGCTATGTATGCGTTGTTGCCTATTAGGCCTCTTTTCAAAGAGGTTCCTACATCTGTTAAGCTTATGGCTTCAGGTGATGCCTGGGAGGTGTGTATGATCTGATGGTACACACCTGCAACCCCTTCTGCTGTCCTAGTGGTTTTAAGGAACAAACAGCAGTTTTAGTTCTTTACACCAGCTACAAGGTCTTGTGCTGGGAGGAACAATTTTAGCCAGGTTTAGGCTCCCTGCCTAGTTTTGAGTGACTTACAGGGACTTCAGGTTTGGGAAAATTCTGGACGGGTGAGTAATAATGAGGTATAGCTTCCTTGCCTGGTAATCATTGTGTTCCTTTGCACAGCAGTAAGAAAGCAGATCATGAAATATTTTTTATTAGAGGGTTTGTGGTGGGTTATTTCAGAAAGGCGAAGGGACTGTGTGTTGCCTTTCTGCTTTGGTTCCTGGCTGGTTTGGAAGCAGCAGGGAGAGGCTTACATTAAAAAAAAAGAGGACTGTGGTGATGTGGTTCAAAAGAACTCTAATGTTGCTGTATATATTGTGTTTCATCCCATGTTTTAAAGATTTAGTACTAGAACCAGAAGGTCTTGGGGAAAAGTCCCTTGGGACGCTGCCTTGTTCTCAAGTTTGCGAATTTAGAGACAGATTCAAGGCAAAAACTGAGGCAAAAATAACCCTGATCTCACAGTAATGATTAGTGGGAGAGAAAAAGGTGTTACGGCTGAGGCTTTCTATTTCAAATCTGGCATATTAGGCTGTCTCCTTTTTTTTTTTTTTTTCCTTAATATGTGAATCTGATACTATAATTTTGTAATAATGCCATCAAGAAATGTAACGGTCATATTCGTAAACATGCATGCATGGCAAAGGCTTCTGATTGCAGAGGCATAGTCAGCTTAGTTGCTGGGAGGTATGAGTAGATACAGTTTAAAGTAACAGCAGAAATCAGCTCCCAAAATGTGAGTTTCAAACTTTTTAAATGGCTCGGGTGTCATTCAAGTAGTATTGCTTCCAGGCTGGTTGTGATGGGCTCCATTTCGCTTCCAAACAGCAAATCACTTTGCATTGTAATCAGCCTTGCTTTTCTTCTGCGTGCTCACAGCCCTCTGCACGATAAGATTTCAGGCTCAACTGAAAGCTATTTCTTGTACCACATGGTGGGCAATAATATGGGAGGCGTCATCTCTCTAAACAAAAACTGACTCTTAGTAAAGAGCACAAAGGTTCTGCATCTGTAGGTTGCTCTCAAGCCATGTGCACGCAGAGGAACTCCTCTGGTGTGCAAACCCCAAATAAAAAGGAGTCGTGTTCTTTCTTGCACGGTCTGTGGGAGGGTGCTGCAGAAACTGCCTTCATGTAAATATTTAAAAAGGAATACACGTGTCAGAACAAACCAGCTGATAAATGAATAGTGTTTAAATTAATTGTGTACACACACACACACGTGCTTAAGCACTTGTTGAGAACTCTTTCTGGCATAATTTCCTGTTTTACTTCCATTTTTTACCTTTCATTCTGAAGTGTCTTGTTCTGTCACTTGGAGACGTATTGCTGAGCAAGATCAGCAACTGATCTGGCACCTCCAACTCATCTATTTCTCTGTGCTGCAGAGACACTGCGGGACTGACGAACTCAATGCTTGCTGCATATGTCTTCTGCACTGAAACTAGGAACATTTCAGCAACTTCACTCTGTTTTGGTTTGTGATTTATTGACAAGGATCCCTAATCACGCTGGTTTTTAGAAAGACATTTTGGTAATTGCTTTGATGTTTTGGATAAAAAGAACTGTTTATCTTGCTTAAAACTGATGACATTTTTTGGTATTAATATTGTTTTTCTTTATACACGCACAGTGGCTTCTAACATTGATTTTTATCTTCCAAAAAAACTAGATGGTTTGAAAAAAAGAATAGCTGCTAATGTAAGGGTGATACAAATAACTTAAAGATGAACTAAATCATAGCAGCTGATCGTAGGGTTCACTTAGGGAATAAAAATGAATATTAAAAATGATATATCAAAAGCCAAGCCCTCATCATTTTGCTACTTTTGGCATATTTGCCAAGGGTCACAACTGCATGTTAGAAAATAAAACAGTTTCCCATTTGAGGCTTTCCTAAGTAGAATTCTTGGTTGATTTCAAATGGACACCAAATCATGTGCTTTCCAGCTTGCCATGTGCCTGTGTTCAGATGGAGGGGGAAATCCAGCAACGCTTATTTCCCAACACTGTTGTTTTTATTCGGAGCTGTTGTTTTGCTATTGTTGAATATAAATGGGGAAAAAAATATTTTTCATCCCTTTTTTTCATCCCTTAATGCAGATCTTTTCACATGGAAACAATTGTGTGCAGAAAATTGCCGGAGCAATTTTGGAGGCCATTTTTAATTTACAGATCTGCCTGTGCACAGTGCACCCTTGTTTCTGCCTAAAAACGTATTTTAACAGTCAAGCAATATAAATTCTTTAAAAATTGAGTTGTAGAAGGGAAATACTGATACAGTCTTAGCTGCTTGCATAGCAACTTGACAAACAGTCCCACCCATGCATTCATGCTGACTTGTCATTTCTGTTGCTTTTCCCTCCGCTGCAACTGGCTTGTTTGATGGTTACCCCTTTTGCTATTGACTATTCCTGCATTGACAAGAAAATTCTCTGCAGCTTCCTTTTGTAGCATAATTTCAGGAGACTTAAACCTGAACTAGTTAGGTTGATGTGGAAACTTCTGCATAATTTGGTCAAAATTGATGCAGTTACTTTCCAGCATCGGGGTTTTTGTAAATGGATTTCAAAGTCCTTCTTTCAGTCATAATGTCTTTTCTCGCCTCAGTGCTTTTCCTGTCGCATTCATCAGTTTTTATGATGCACTATAAATTGCTCTGCAGTCTTCTGTGGTGATTTAGATGATATGTCTATTAACAGAATTGTAATATAAGAACACAATAACTTTCTTCTGCGTGCCATAAGATTTTCAAGTAATAGCACTTCTGTCATAGGTACTTTGCTCTGAAAGTAATGCCTCCTGCTTATTTCCATGGAACCTACAGCAGATACAAAGAGCACAATAACACCATTTGGTAGAGTGAAATCTCAGCTTCATACACGCTTCCACATCAGATGCCATTTTTTCAGAGCACCCCTTTGCTCCTATCTGTCTCATGGCAACAACATGTAGCAGGACACTGGCAGGAAGATTCAGCTTCTACTGCCTTACCACCAACATCTGCCCCTAATGTCCTGGGCCAACGTGATAAACTAGGAGGTGTTACTTTTGGAGCATCCTTATAGATGCTACGATATTCTAGGAAAGAGTTTAAGTAGATACTTTTCTGCCCCTGACTGTGGTGTTACAGGAGATTTCCAGTGAAGCTGAGCCCCTAATTAAGCGTGGAAAGCAGCTTAGTATCTTCTCAAATTATTTAATCTTAAAGCTGAAATTAACTAAATTATTTCCCAGACTCAGTAATTAGAATCCTGCTCTTGATTTTAAATACATATTTCCTTCTTGGTTGCACAGCTGATTCTTAGTGCTTCATTCATTACTAACTGCATGGTTAACCTCAATGTATGCACAGGCAAATTGAATTTTGCTGCAGTAATTAGTATGCATTTTGAGCAGAGGGAAAAAAAAAAGTGGCATGCATAGCAAGATTTGCCCCTATATATATTATGCATGTATTGCAAATAAGAAATCACAGATGTAAATAGATCCATTAGTAATATAGATTATTTGCTTTACTTCCATGTAATTCTTTAACTCCGCTGGAGGAATTTGTTCTTCTTTGTCTCTTCCCCTCTTTTCAGTGTTAGAATTTCAAGCAATGCGATGTGAAATCAGAAATGAAGGAAAAGCAAACTGATTTATGTTTTTAGGATTGCTCAGAAATTGCATAGCCTATGAAACTGATTGCCACAGGATTTTGCAGAAACTAAAAGACGTGGGATAGAAAAAAATTAGATGTCTAGGGACTTAATAAAGAGAGCTAGGAGATAGTATCTTTACAGAGGTTTTGTGGAAATAAATTATGTGTGTGTGTGTGTATATATATATATTTTTTTTTAAGACAGTGTGTTCCTGTCAAAAAAAAAAAACAAAAAACCCAGTTACATAGCTCAAATTAAATTACAACTCTCTTTTCTTAATTGATGAAAAAGGAGTCTGTTTATTCATCAGTGATTTTGGCTTAGGGGTTCTTAAGGAAGGCAGAGATTACAGACTATTTCAGAATAAATTTTCAGCCAGAAGTAGGCATATACAGAAATATATAAGGAAATAAAAGCAATACGTAGAGTTTTAGAGATAATGTAGGACTCTGTGTTTAGCAAAGGCAGCTTCTAACTGCTGAGGTGCATAGAAAGATTTTTCTGGTATGCATGTTTTTCTGTAGCTATATAATGCATGGGTGGTTTGTTTCTTTCTTTTCCACCTCTGTTCAAAGTAGCCAGTGATAGTCCCGCTTAGAGACCAGATGACTGCTCATCTGGTCCACAGGAACCATTTCTAATCTGCTGACTTAGCATTTACTGGGCTGATCTCCTGGCACCCAGTGAATCACACTCCAGTTGCTCTGTGAAATCTGGAGGCAGGTTTCTGGCCGGGAAGAAGGACAGCAGTGTGTGCTCTGTCCTCTCGGGATTCAAGCTGCAATGGGCAAATTCCTAAATCACATGTGACTGTTCCTACCAGCGTTTGCTGATGGCTGGACAAGGGCTCTTAGAGATAACTTGCTTGGTAATAATTACTGCCTTGGCTGAAGGTGTTCTATCTCCCCACCTTTGTTCTTCAGGGTATAGAAATAACCCAAATCATGCTGGGTTCCAAATCAATAGATAGTCACTTCATGGTTATTTGTGCTTTAATTAAGCTATGGATAAATAACTCATTAAGAATCATTTGCATTTACATGGCCTTGTCTCCTCACCTGTATAACAGAGTGCTTGAAGTTCTTGTTTAGAGTAGCAAAATGGGATGCTCCCTTGGTTCAGCAGTGCCTTTTCAGAAAGTATTCTGCATGAGAAAAACAAATAGTGCGTAGAAAAGGTACGTTCCCAGTACGAAAGATAATGTTGAATGCATGAACAAATACGTAGTGATTAATCATGTATTAGCTATGAATGATTTTTAACATCAGAAGATGCGATCAATGAGGTTTTTGACTGAGTAAGGACTTCTAGGTTTTCTATATGAAAAAGCCAGTTGACATTCATTAAAGCTAGTAAAAAAAAAATAAAAAATCAGTACAACACTTTTTACTTAAAAATCAGGAAGTTAAACTGTGAAAGGAAAAAGTATCATGGAAACATGCTGATGCTGTTGAAATCTTTACATGCAAAGGTTACAACGAATCGTCATCTCTCTAATTTCACTTCAAGAATGTTGAATGCACCATTTTATATTTTCTGATGTATATTTAATATGCATACAATATAAAGCAGAGTTAATATTTTAGTACTGTGAAAGCTAATACATTTGAGACATTCAGACAAAAATATATTACGGTTAGAAGTTGATTGCTTTGTCATACAGAAAATTCCTTGCATTTATTTATAAATTTGAAAAGTGAAAAACAAACCTCACCTTTCCAAAAGAATTCCGATTCTAGATTCTTACCAGCTGTGTGTTGTGGCAGCAATATGAAAAGCTGCTTTTTACATTTACTACAGAAATGACAGGGGGCTACCTCAATTTTTATGATTTTTACAGCAGTGTAACAAAATGGTGCAATTTCCCTGATGATAATATAGTTCTGACAGCAGCAAGAGTGTCTGCTCTAACATTCTGCATAGTTATTCCTGAATATAGAGGTGAAGGGATAAAGAAGCTCGTTCATGCAGACCATTCTGCTGCATAAAACCTACTCAAGTAGGTAAAGTTTCTGTTTTGTCGATACCTACTGTTTTCCCCTCCCAGAAATTAAGAGAACCGGGCAAGCCTCACCATGTGTAGAGCTGTTAGAGAATTTCCAATTGAGAAAATGTCTATATCCTCCTGCTGTTGCGCACAAGAAATCATTACTCCTGTGCTCTCATCTTTAAGTTCCATTTGTACATAACACCCACCAATTCTCCCTTTCCATCTATTCTTTTCCCCTCGCATCTCCATACGCTTCTCAGTTGAAAAAGACTTCAGATAATCTATGAAATGTGTACACTACTCTCTCCTTCAAAGAAATTCCTTAGAAACCAACCATATTTCAATTATAGTGATTCCATACTTCTATTTCTTTGCGTTGTGAGTTATAAAGAGAATTATTTTAAGAAATGATGCAGCAGTGGAAAGGGCAATGCAACCGTAAGATGCATTAGGAGTGGTATTTCCAGAGGAAATGCTAGTGCTATTATAGAGACTCCGGTACAACCTCAGAAATATCGTGTAGTGTTGGTCAACCATGGACAGGAATGCTTTGTAAAGCTGGAACAGATGTAGAGAAAGGTCATAAGAATTACTAAGGCAAAGCAAAACCTATTTTATGAGAAGTAACAAAAGGATTTTACATGTTCTAGCACAGCAAAATGAAAGCAGAGTGGCTTATGGTTTCTGTCTAGCATATAGTGGTTGGGACGCACTGGAAAGTGCCTGAACTAACTGACAGCACAGAGAGAAATAGTTCTTCAGTAGTTTAAAACCAAAAAGACATTGGTTGCTTTGTGGGTTTTTTTCTTGCTGAGTTTTGTTGCAGTTTTCATTTATTGGTTTTGTCCTTTGGGGCCAGCCAGGAACTTAATGAGAATATACGGAGAGAAAAGTTTTGCATGCTCTGATGGAAGTTGCAAGGAGTGCCAGGAGACCAAAATGCATACCATAGAAATCCTCTACGAGTCCCGCAGCACTGTAAGTTTTGTCCATTAATAACTTAAGTATTTTAATTTTTATCTCACACATCTGCTATAAAATGTTTAGCCTCATGCTCAGATGTTCAGAGTGCCACATGCTTCCTGTGCAGTATTAGGTGGGTCACCATGTCCTTCTGTCTTGCATGTGTACCATGTGTGTATCAGTATTCCCTGCCTCAAAGGGGTGCTGGAAGGATAAATATAGTAATGGCTGCATTGGCAAAGGCAAGTAAATGTTTTATCATAGGCAAGGAACCTCTTTTTGCATTCATTCAGGTTTCTCTGCTACACGGTGTCATTTCAGACAGAACACCTTTATGAAGCTGCAAAAATAATAATGAAATGTTCGGTCAGTTCACATACAAATATCTGCATGTCTATTTTTCCCTTTTTTATGATAATGAAATCAAAATTAATCGGAGCTTGGGCTCCCCATACAAGGCATGAGCATACTGGAGTGAGTCCAAGGCCAGAGAGGTGATTAAGAGTTCGGGGTACCTGCCTTAGGGGGGTGGCTCAGACTGTGGAAGAGAGGACTCAGGGACCTTCTCAGTGTGAATAAATATCTGATGAAGAGAATAAAGATGATATAGGCAGGCTCTTCTCAGAGGCAATGGCTGCAAATTGAAATATAAGTCTTCTTTTTAAGCAAAAGGAAAAACTGATTCATGATAGGGGTTGTCTAAGGCAACTAGATAAGTTGCCCATGGGATTGCAGAGTCTTCACTGTTGGAGCAAGTGAATCTCTATGTATTTCATACATCCTCTCAAAGTAAAAGCAGCAGGGCAGGACCCTGAGATTTGATCTTTCATAATTGCTCTCTGCTACTTAAGTACATGGTAGCTCAAGCCAGGTATGAATGGTGACTTTCTTAGCCTAGTGTCACTTGGACTTCTGCCATTGACTTCTGTGCGGTCAGGATTTCAGAGTAAGTGACTCAAAGTGGAGAGCCACTGTTGTTCTTAGAGCTGATGTTTTCTTTTCCTTCTGAAACAGTATTGATTTACTTCTCGAAAGGGAAGGCTTAAATCTGTATACTTTAGAAGTATATAATGACACTCTGTTCTATGCTTTGTAAAGCAAAAAGAAATGTACCTCCTGTAACAGAGATATGGCAAGAAGAAAACAACTTGTGGCTTCTGCATCAATAAAATAAATGTAATCCCATCCCATGAACAATGGGGGATAACTTTTGCATCAGAGTTTAAATTTTCTGTAGTGACAACCTATAATTCCAAAGTTGGAGACTCCTTCCCAGTGCAAGTATCTGTTGCTTCACAAAGTGAAAGCTGTACTGTTCTGTGTCCTAAAGGAATATTTTAAAAATATGTTTTCATTCCAGTAATGCAATTCTCCCTGAAGTAGTAGAAGCCTAGGCAGAAAAAGCAGAGAGGAGCAGTGGTTACTTGAGGGAACCTTTTATCTTGGCATTTGCTTGTGGGTCAGATGCTCACCTGTGAGAGATGAGCCATGCCAAGATGTGCAGGCGTGCTCAATTAGATCTAGACCCAGGTTTTCAGTTTATAG
Organism: Odontophorus gujanensis; assembly: GCA_013399175.1. Classification (NCBI taxonomy): domain Eukaryota; kingdom Metazoa; phylum Chordata; class Aves; order Galliformes; family Odontophoridae; genus Odontophorus; species Odontophorus gujanensis. The sequence goes on from VXAB01012473.1 coordinate 97,843, forward strand.
TTTGAGTCATTTTCCTTTAAGAAATTTCTCAGCATGTTGTTCAGGCAAGATTCACCTTTTTTATTATTTTTTAAATCAGCTGAACTACCTGAAAAAGAACAACATCAAGAATCAAGATCTGTCCCAGAGGGACTCCTTCTGGGATGGAGCTTTTTGTTCCATGATGAGAGACAGAATCAGAGCTGTCCAGATAATAAGAACCAGATTCCTGAAGTGGTTTATGAGAGGAGACTCAAATTTGATTTATTGCTCATTGTAGGGTCTGATTATCTGTTGTTGTGAATTTCCATGTGGCCACTGGCATACGTCAAAATGTTGTGAAAGTTTAATAAAAGTTTGAAGTTGAAGTGCATTTATGTTATTTATTGTCTTTCTCCTCTTTAAAAAAATAATAATGTGCTATCCAGTCAGACAGCTGAAAGTCTATCAAGTAACTCATCAAATGCCACTAACAGCAGAAAGTGAAAATACAGTAGTATACAAAACAATTCCTTCCAGAAAGAGTTCTAGACTGATTTTAATTAGTCAGTCAAGATGTGTAAATTGCAAATGCATCTACAGAAATTCCAAGGTTTTTTAAAGGAATGGCTGTGGGAGATTGCTGTTTGGTTTTGACTCCTCAAACAGTATTACTTACTCACTCTGATTAACTTGCACTAGTTAGCCATATATATATATATATGTATATATAAGAGAAAAACAGTAATGTATACTGTCTTTGTCATGCTTTTAGTTCTTCATGCCAACCACAGCAGGGTTAATTCAGAAACTGGTTGTCTATCTCTATTAAATAGTGTTATCCTGCAAGGCTACCTGACAGAAGAACAAGATACCAGGAAGGAAAATAATGCTAGTAATGTAAAATGAAGGTGTGCACGATGTTAAACTGGGCATTGGCTCCAAATTGTTGAGGTACTTGGTCCATCAATAGACTGAGTCGCCACATATGGCGGCAGCTCTTCTCTTTAGAAGACAATTTCATGATCTTTGTGACAACAATCAAAGAGCATTTCTATGACTTGATTTGCCTTTACCCCTTTAGAAGTGATCTCCCTGTCACAGTTATTCAGTCTGAGTCGTGCTCCTACTGGTACCTACAATACGTTATAAACCTGCAGCAGTGAAAATGATAATGCTTTTAAAATGCAGTGGGTTTTTTGGTTTGTTTTGGTTTGTTGGCTTTGTTTCTTTTTCTGTTTAACCATCAAAATATAGTCACACAGTTCCCCTTTATATGCTTGCTTAGATTGCAGTCATGCCTCGAAAAATCAACTAGAGTATCAAAATTATTTCTCAGCTCTTATCAGTATCGAGTATTGGAAAGATGGAGAGAGAATCTGACAGGGTTGCGTGTATTATAGCATTTGGAAAGGATTTTTTGGAGTGGATGTTTCTCATGAACTGAACTGTCTGTCTTCACTGGGCTGTGGTAATGTTCATGCTTTCTTCTGTCCACCCATTCTTATTTTTTTAGAGCAGGAAAACTAAAACCTAGTAGGGCAAAAGGCCAACTGAAGAAGTGCACAGACAAGGGAGTGGCAAGTGCATATATTCCTACAAATGCAGAGTATACCAGAGGGAAGAAAACAGCCTGTTGCTGTGCTTTACTAAATGAGATGTAGCAGCTGAGACAGGGGAATCAACTGCCAGGTTAAACCACCTCAGGGTTACCTCCTCAGTGTGCAAATACTGATTTAAAAATAAAAAGTAGAGAATGGTAACATTACAAGGGGAGTAGGTAACAAATAACAGAATAAAGCGACGTGCATTGGTATTCGTTACGCAGGTATTGGCTGTCGGTTCTCAACACTGCAAAACTGAGAGAGATATTGGAGAAACAAATGATAGAGGTGAAACTGCAGCCAAATGGAGAGGTTAAATGGTCCACCTTCGAAGGGGTGTAACCACTTAGCAGAGTTGGAAGGGCTTGGCAGCAGCTGCCCTTCAAGTGCAGGATCAGGGCTGACATCTGTTACTGTCCCTTGTATCAACTGGAGGGAGAAAAACATTGTGGTTATAACACCATTCTCTAAAGTTTCAGGTCCATTGGATTAACCACTCTTAAATCCAAAGAGTCAGCTTTATTATTTTAACTAGTTTACAAGGAGACAATATATGTGACTGCATATATTTTTCCAGGGTAGTTGTGGGTTGCTTTTTTTTACTAGTAAGCTACCTATTCTAGAACGTTGAACACATGGAAGAAAAAAACTTAATTGGAAATTATTGTATTTGAAAAGGCCTCAGCTATTCCCCGGAAAGAGGAGCAGAGAATGCAGGGTCAATTTACAACCTGACCTGAAAACACAGAGTTGATAATCAGCCATCATTGCTTATTGTAGCTATGATCTGATTTGTTGAAATGCTCAATAAATCCACTATTAGGAGAAAAAGTGCTTACATGCATTTTTTTCCTTTAAGAAAAAAATTAAACAACAAAATAAAAGATTGATTGACAAGACATCAATAAAGCTTTAAGCATACACTGCTGACCTTTTTTTCTTTGCTCTGCAATCTGTGTTTATTAGAATTCAGCTCCTATAAATAGGTTTCTGTGGATAAAGAAGCAAGCAGCTTCTTAGGAGTTTTGTTCAATAAACTTCTGTGAAAAATCTAAAGACTTAATACATGGCTTTCAATTTAATTCATTCTGTCTTCTCTTTTTAAAAATATAAGTGGGGATGAAATAGATTTAGCTGGTGGAGTGTGTTTTCTAAAGCTGTTTTCTTAAAACTCACCTTTCCTTTTCAATGTCTGCTACAGCAGTTCATTTAGAACAGACAGGATATATATCATTTCACGCCTGGTACTGTAGGCTATTTCTTCTCTTTAAATAAAAACATATTATAAATCTGTGCTGCACTTGGGTGTTGTAGCACTCAGGTTAGTGACTTCAAAAGTAGAGCTGAAATGAGGCTTTGGCACGCACTAAAGAATACTGACCAAGTCTTCAGACCCCATTTTCTATTTGATTTTCCTGAGCAGAACAATCTCTTCAGAGCCTTTCAAAACGGTAAAGGTGGCACAGCAGTGATGTCATGACTTTTAATTTTACTGCAAGGCTCGTGGTATTCCTGTGTTAGCTTGTTGTTGTTGTTCTTAAAGCCCTACTTCCTGGAGTCTGGTGAGAATCCCTTGTGTTCTGTGTTGTGGAAGTATATATGTAGTTGATGTTGCCGTAAGCAAAAAGTGAAACAGAAGGTAGGGTAAAAATTTTGAATCCTGGTGAGAAAAGTCCCTGTGCAAGCACTCAGAAAGTGTATGTCCCCTTGGTGTGTGTTTTACTGAGTGGAATCTTCCAGTGCTTGCAGGCAAAGATACGTCTGTCTTGGTCTCAGATTAGGTATGCAATTTTCATTGCCTGTTTCATGATAAAAGAAAAGCCAGCATTATCAGATTTTGTCCCACTTCTTCCTTAGCATCTCCTGAAAATCAAAATTGCTGGCGTCCAATGCTTTCTATTACCTTCCTTTGACATGCTATTTCTGACTCAAGCAGCTTTCCCTTAAAAAATCACGCTAAACCTCAATTAACTTAGGCTATCTCTTCCCCTTTCTTCTTCGTGGGAAAGTCAGGGAAGGGGGTGATGGCATTTTGTTTGTTTTTAACATAATTCTTCTCTCTCCATTGTGTTTGGTTGGAAGGTCCTTCTACCAGTACTGTCTGACTTTTAGAGATTGGCAGAGTTTCACATAGAAACTTTTTGTTGTTGTTTTCACTTTCACATCCACAAAGAGGGTTTGCAGAACACCTGCAGGTTGGTTAGTCCCATGTAGCATGGAAACACTTCAGGGTGCTCAAGCTTATAGGCACCTGCACAACTTGGTTCTTGCTACGTGCTAGCATTGAAAATCAGAGGGCAGTTCCTTGTTTCAGACACAAAATTGGCTATTTATATTAATAATGACGATCTTTTGCCTCTGTTTTCCTTGCATTGAAATAGGTGTAAAAGTACTAGACTGTCTTTGGAAAGGGATTGTAGTTCATGGATGGGATGGGCTGCATACACAACAGGTATTACCTGAATTCATCTTCGGTTGTATTAAACTCATCAGTCTCTGGGATCAAAACACTGAATGTGATTCCGCTCACAATTCTGACCATGCTGGGATGTGATCAGGGGAAGTTTTTGCCATAGAACAGGTAATGTTATTCCCGTAAACCGGAAGGTGTGAAGACATGCAGCATGCTCCAAGAAGAGGTTACGAAGAAGAAAGTCTGTGTTTGTCTGCCCTAAGATCTATAGGGAAAAAACAGCATGTGGAGGTGATTTCACCAAATGCAGGAAATTTGTAGTTTCCTGCTAATGAGAAGGTGCTACAAAATATAAGGTGTTTTTTTTTTAAATGCTCTGTTTTTATAATGGATATTGTATACTACAGATCAGTCCTATTTCTGCAGTGTCTGAAAGACAGCCACGCTCCAGTCAAATTTTTTCTATTTAATAAAAGACTTCAGGCGTGCAGGCATTACTGTCAGATAGAAGAGGGCTATAAAGAGCTTTAATTCTGCTTATTCAGTAATAATTTATTTTGCAAGCTCTGATCATTAGGATTATTATTAATTACCACACTGTTCAGTTGCACTGATGCAAAAAAAGAAATAAAAATCTTTCTGATAGAACTGAGCACGTTGAAAATATTGGATTAAAGTATTGGCTCTGCCAGGTTTTAAACAGGGCAAGATAACAAGACTAATCAAAATCTGAGTGCATCCAGGGGGAGCATTCACCTCCCTCCATCTCACGTCGCCTGAACGCTGTGTGTTATGGATGTGGGTCACCCTGGGGAGGCTGGGTGAGCACTGAGGGCTTTCCCTGTCATGACTGTGGTCACAGTGTTGTGCTCAGCTCAGGTAACGTGAGGGCCCGCTCGGGCTCCCGAGTCCATACTTAGTCAGAAAAACAGTCACCCTGAACCATGTTAATTTCAACAGTTACAGGTATAGTGAAATTCAAGTCTGTGTCTTGCTAAGGCTTTAAGGAAAGCACCGTGGCTGTGGCAGCAGAAAGCTGGAGCCTCAGGGAGCTGCCTGCTGCCCCTGTGCCCACTGCTGCCGCCCCTCAGGAGCGGTGAAGTCCTTCCTGAGGCCCTTCTGTTTTCCTGAAGGGCTCTTCAGGTTTTCTGTGTGCAGTTTGCAACATCTGCATGGTCGGCGAGTGTGGTGGGTAGGTAGTTTTTTTTGTTTCTTTGGTTAATGAGGTATAGATTTTCTTGCGGTTAACTCAGGGTGGTAGTAGGGAAACCATAAAACTGAAACTCGCCATGAGCTCGCAGGGCTACTTAGCAATGTTGTAAAGTGTTATCTGTGTCCATCTGAGGTCAGGAAGGCCACTGCCTGATCACCTTTCCACCACCTGTGGAAATCCACTGATTGAGCACCTGGAGAAAGATAGAAAAAGAGAAACACTGTGAAACAAACAATGTATAATGTCACATATGTGCTTATTTCTGTCCTTGCCCTGGTTCTGTGGTAGCTGGTGGTTTTTCTGAGCATCTGTGTACAGAAATGGCTCACCATGCAATTTCTGCAAGCTCTCTTGATTGCAGATGATTTAGAAGTATCACTGATAAAGGAAAGTATTTGGTCAATGCTGGAGAGACATAAACGAGACAACAGGCCATCTACACAGTGCTTTTCAATTGTGTATCTGGGGTAGCAGGCTTTCAGCAGATGTACAGGTTCTGAGGGATTATTTTATGTTATTTCCTCTAGGATTCACTACAGATTCTCTGTTTGTAGGAAACTGTGCATCAAGAAAGAAGTTTTCCTAGGAAGTTTGTTGAAAATAAAGACAAAGTGTAGACAGACATTTCATTGGAGCAAATATTTACAGGAAACTGTGTGTGTAGATGTGCATGTTGTTTGCCCAACAGAACTTAACCAAGGTGCATTTGGGAGTATTTTACCCACTGTGCTGCAATCTTAATGCAACAAAGCGTAGAACTTAGTATATCATTTCCATCTCAAAAAGTATTTAATACCTTTTCTGCAAATTTTCTAATTTGTTTAATTAAAACTTAGCACTCCGTTCCACTTCATTAAGTCTGCCTAATTTCCATATATCTAAGCAGTTGTTCAAGTTCATAATTAAAAAATAGTTTTATAAATCAGTACCTTTTGTACATGAACATGCATAAGAATAGGATCTGTGTTTTCCTGTTGGTAAGCATGTGACAATAAAAGTATTGGCGTAAAGTAGTAAGATGTCAACCCTAAAACTGGCCTCCAGGTGTTCTGAAGAATGTGAGATCTATGTGCTTCACTGAAGAGGAGTGAATGTAGCAATAACCCTCAATACTTATTTTTTTTAACAGGACAGTCATGAATACAAATGGTGTGTGATGTGTAACTAAGAGTTTGGGCTTGTGCATATAGGTCCCAAAGAACTACATGGAGGTAGATTTCAGTAAGCCAGTTTTTGCAGCTGGAGGAACTGGGATGTGAAAGAAGTGACTGCATATGGTCGGTTAATGAATTGGAAGCAGAACTAGTGGAGTTCTCAGCAGTTTTCATTGTCACTCTTGCTGAGCTGAGACAAGACTGCTTGTCTCCTGTAGGTCCTGCTGCTGCCTACTGGCTACAGCCTGTGGGCGTCTGGAGGAAAAAATGCTTTAGAAATTGATCCCTCTATAGGATGAGCGTTAATCTCATCTGCATTTTCTTCTGATAGGCCAGTGCTGCAACTGGAGGGAAGAGGTTACGCTTTGACCATTGTCTTAGAAAAATAGAAAAGTGGATACATACTATACAGTTTCCATCTATAAGTACGTCTGAAATGTACATTGAATATAGGTGGAAAAGTTGAGGAGGAAACAGTGGCTGATATCATGAGAGTAACCTCTAACTGCCTTACATGCTGCAACTTGCAGGATTCATCTGATGAAAGCCAGTCTATAGTACAGCAGCAGGATTAATCTGAGAATCTTATTCACTGAACTCATGCTAACTTTGCTAGTCAGTCCAGCTGATATTCAACATGTACTTCTGCTGAACTGTTTCATGCAACTGGAATTTTGTATTTTAGTGCAAGTACAATGCTGAGTAGTGACTAATTCATCAGTATGTTTGAAAGTGTTGCATGCGTGTGTGCTTACGTATGCTTGTGTGCAAATATTTGAGGGTATCATTAAAAAGGAAATAAATAGAAGCATACATCCCTTGTTCTAGTTTTGTGCAATGGCAGACAGCTGTCTTGCAGATCTGCTCTTCTAATGGCCCCACTGTGTGCCACGTGCCGTGCTGTACTGTGGCCACAGCGTACATCACAGCACACTTTACTGTATGTGTTCCAGCACAGACAGTGCATGTTGCCATAACAAACTTAAGGCCTGTAGTGGGATACTAAAAGCCCATAAATTCTGTTCCACAAGGGGAAAATGAGTGAGATTAAAGGCATAGTTGGAATCCATTTAAGCACTTAGATGTCATTTTAATTCTATGCAGCTTCAGAATAAAACCAAAGTAAATATAACTTTCAAGTTCTTATCTGCTACAGATAGATATTAGCAAAGCTCTTTCAGTGTATAAGCACTATATTTTTAACATAGTATCACAAACCACTTTCTGTCTTTTTATTATAGGTTGTAGGAAGCTGTATCTGACAGTTCAGTTCCAATGATATAATTAAGCAAAGACTTCATTCAATTAGATTATTTCTAATGCATTTTCATGCATCTTATGTAGATTTTAAAGAGCTATAAATGGCTCAGACTGAAGGCAGTTGAGAGAAATGGGAATCTTTGGGCCTCAGGTTAGGCTCTCTAAGAGATTTTCTGTCATGGAGAGGATCAGAGTATTTCCATGATACTTGAAATCTGATAGGATTGATACCTTTGTTAATAAAACTCTTAAGCAAAGCTGTTCTCCTCTCGAATGTCAGCTTTAAGGATATTGGCAAAAACTGTCAAGGCTAAAGGATTAGTTATTCACCTGTTTTCCCTCTGGTCTTTCCTGACATATCCTTTCATCTGTTAGGTATAACACTCTTACTTGTTCCTAGGGAGTTTCTCCATGTCGGAGCAGTTGTGGTGGTGCTAGGTGTGCTGTGAGCACTTTGCCAGTTGGCTTACCTGAATTCTGGCACCTGTGCCATTTTGCATGTCATGATCTGTGGCAGCTGGAATGCAAGGTTCAGGGAGTCCAACCTAAGTGTGCTTGTTTGGCAATAGAAACGAAGCACAAAAGGAAGAAAGATGTTTGACAGTAAGCAGTGTGTACATTTTATTTATTTATTTTTGCATTAAAATGGGTCAACATGTATTGAAACAGAAGACCTAACTTGTAAGTGTACATCCAGCCCCTGCTGCCAGTGGTGGGACCCGGGCCTTGGCTTGATCTGATACCAGCCATTGGAAAGCCCTGTTGATCCACAGAAAAGGGAGCTGGCCCATCGTAGTTCCCTCATTTTGTCTTATTTTTCTTTAAAAATTACTGTTAAGCTAAACTGATCGAGTAAGCATCCTTGTGACCAAGCTAACACAACACGTTCATATGCTACTGCAGAGCAGCTCTGGTGCTCTTGTAGTGCATTTATAGAAGCATGGTCCCTAGCTGCCCCGCAGAGGAGGAGTATGCTCTTTGAACTATACTCAGGAAAGATGACAGTGTTAAATATTTCAAACTTAAATAGAAATTAGCAACACTGTTCTGCCTCAAAGTGATTCATTTTGAGAACTCCTCTGGCAATCCCTGTTAAAAGTCTTTGTATTAAATTTGCCATACTGCAGTCTCTATTTCCATTCCATGTTTGAATGGCAGTTCATTCCACAGGCTCAGTGTAGGGGAATTATGATGGCATTCAATTAGCCAGGTAACCTCTGAAGATTTGCTAATGTATGTATAAAATAGAAATCTGCTCTTAAAACTTTTCCCTGATGTGCACATTCATTTCAAGCACTAAATAATGGCTATATAATGTACAAAAGGCAGCCCTCATGGTGACATTCCATAGATGGGTTTTGTCCCTTGTGTACCAAGGCTGTCCTCTTTGTTACTGGGTCAGAGATCTGACACCAAAACATTAGGAGTTGTCATCTTTGAGATTTTCCCCTGTAAAATGGGGCATGTAGAAATGGTAGAGCATTATAAAGGGTTATTTAGGACCATTTTGAAGCAGTAAGCAAGGATAGTATTAGGTGTAATTCCACAGACTGTAAGAAAGATGTGCAGAAAAGTTCTGTCTTCTTTTGTTGTTGCTTTTTTTTCTTCTTCTTTCCCTGCAATGGAATTTAAAGTCATATATATGCATACCGCTTATGTTAGAGATAGATAGATATTCCATGTAAGCTGGGAACTATGCTTTCAGAATGATGACTTTCGTGGTAGATGAAAGGAACTGACAGAAATAACAAAATTAAAACTCCAGGAGGGAGCAGAGTATACAAGATCACCTCGTATATGGCAACTGCTGAGTCATGGCCTGATTGAGCACCTGGAGAAAGGACCTGGTCAGCCCTGGGAGCACAGGTGAAAGCAATTCAGACCTCTTAGACCTCATTTAAGGGCTGACTGCCGCTGAGGAAGGAGCTCTTGTTGGAGATTCCTTCTTTGTGGAGTTTTTCCTAGGAGCCTGAATCTTTTGAGGTGGGTGAGCATTCCATTTTCTTCTTTGTTTGTAACACCTTCTCATTGTCTTGGTCCAGTTGCCTTTACAGCTTTTTACCAACAGATGTCCATTAACATACAGACAAGCTATGGAGGAGGCCTGTTTTATCCTTAGAGGTGCTATATGGGCAACAGTCCCATCATTATTAAGTTGTGTACAGCCCAAAACAGGGATCCGCCTATTGCAAGGTCTCCGTTAGATTTTTAAAAATAGAAATCTCCCTGTCGATGTATGTAGGTTGCTCCGAAAGTAATGCTTTCCATTTATTACTGTGGAAACTGCAACACGTATCGAGAGAGCAATAATGTTATTTTTGATAGAGCAAATTCTTGACTGCAGAGTAGTCTTTCTCAGCACAACAACTGCTGTTAACTATGTATTTTCACCTGCAATGAACAAGAGCTTGCATGCCATGCTCGTTAAAAATCTACACAGCTGTCTGGAACTTGGCTGCTGCTCTTGAGCAGCCCTTGTATGTGTTGTGGGGATTTTTTTGGGTTGCTTTCTGCTTTTAGGTTACTGTGCAGCTCATATTATCAGCAGTTCTTATTAAGCCCAGATAAAAACTTATTTGGAGCCTTAGTGCATTGTAACTTCAGCTAATCTGAGGATTGTGTGCTCCCCGTGCCCCCAAAAAGTAGGTGTGCTTCTTCCATACCTGCTGCTGGGGGTCACTGTGCACCTCCTTCTTCCTGCCTTTATATGCCATTGAATTCTTGCTCAATTTACTTCTTCTCAACTAAACAGTCACAGCAATGTCAGCTCTCTGCACTGCTAGTGGGTCAGAATAGGCAAAGTTCTGGGTTGCTTTAAAACCTCATTTTCTGTATTACTCATTTGGAGCAACAGTCAGTGGCTTGATCCCAAGCATGTAAGGCAATCTTTGTTTAAAGAAGAGAAGAGTTATATTTCAGCTTTTTTTTTTAACAATTGTAGTAATCAAGTTAAATTATCCATAAACCAGAAAAAAAAGTATCAATTTTACATTTGAAGGAAAGTTTTCTATTAGAAGGGAGTTTTGTTTGGTATTTTTATGCCTGGGATAACTGCTTTAGCCACCCAGAAACCAGACTGTGGTTTGTTTATTCTTTATTATTGCTTGGCAAATTATTGGAGAAAAATATCAGAATTTGAGATAATGCCAAAAGTAGTTTTCCTACCCTTACTCAGTCATTCTGTCCTCATGGATTTGTGTATTGTCACCCTGGCTATGCATCTCTTTTAACCACAAGAAACCTTTTAAAATGGGGAACAAGCTGCCATTATAGACCTGGAATAGATTACCTGCAATTCAGTGTGGGTTGGCAGTGAGGTGTTGGGGTGCTCGGAAGGACCGTGGGCTTTGTTTGTGCCCAGAGCTGTTACTGTACCAGAATCTCTCTTCAAGAGGATTAAGAGGCGTAGCTTCTTTCAAAACACAGCTTTCTGACCCTTCATTAAAAGAAATTAATTTATATTAATTTAATATCCCATTAATGGACAACAATATTCTTAAAAATGTGTTTCTTCTGCATACTTTGAGGAAAATTAGGTTCAAAACTGATGAGTATAAGCACTGACTGGTTGAACTTTTCCTATTTACTTTGCTGGAATTTGCTGTTTTGAAATTTGTATTTGTTGCCTGTACAAATAACAGGTTAGGATTCTTTTTTCCAAGCGTATTTCCAATGGCTGCCCTGTACGATTTATTTCAGGGATTACATTGTATTCCATTTTATTTACTGTGTAAAAAAAATCCATTCCAGTGAAATCCAAAGAAGTAAACCAAAAGCAGTGTAAATTATTTTTGCAATATTCATCTTCAGCGTTGAATGAGATAATGAAACCTGAAATAATTCCTGCTTTGGAAATGAAGACTTCTTAGTTTGCCCTTGGCTCTGCTGCTCTGTTTTCCTTGAGGAAACTGTATGATCTCTTTCAGCTTGGACTATAAAACTAGAAATGGGCGAGAGTGGTGTGAGGCACTTAAAGTGTTTTGAGATCCATGACAAATATTAAACAAGTTGGGGGTAGTAGTTGCCAAATGCAGGGCTGTTCTTACCGATAGTCTCTGTGATTCATTTAATGCAGTTAGCATTTTTCTTCGTGGATCATTCTGATTTATACAGTTGTATCCGTGATTGTGTAGGTATCTGCAGTGTAATTAGAGAACAAAGTTCAGGCAGTGGATTATTAATGAATGACTGTAAATATAATGTGTATTTCTTGCTGATAAATGGTTGGCTGTTTAAATCACGTGGTTTTTCTCCTGCTCGTTGGTTAGATTAAAGCCCAAGAGACTGAGCAGTTAGTACCCAAACAGTAATTTTCGTCTAGTGAGTGCTCTCACAGACCTGTGCTGTCAGCTGAAGCTTGTGAGCAATGCATCGTGGGATCCTTCAGAAGATACCTTGCAAGTCTTGAGCTTAAAAATGATTAATTGATTCTTGTATTATTTGGCTATCTTTGCTGGCATGTCAGAATTATTCTGTAGCACTTGATATCTGGAAGGTGTGAGCTTCCCTCATTTTACTAAAGAGCAATGGCAGTTACATCATCTTGGTGATGTAGGAAGGCAGTGAACAAAGCAAAAGGGCCAGGCCTTTACAGACAGNTTACTAAAGAGCAATGGCAGTTACAGAGATCTTGGTGATGTAGGAAGGCAGTGAACAAAGCACAAGGCCCAGTGCTTTACAGCAAGACACATGGCAGCCTACTTCACAGTATGTACCTTGGGTCCTGACTTCATTTGTCACTACTGATGCTATGTTTCTGGGACAGTGTCAGAAATAGGGTTCCCATCCTCACTCCATCGCTACAGTTGACGAAGGGAGGATTTTTTTTATTTGTTTAATACATTGTTCTGAAACCATTTTAAAAAAGCTTTATCTAGAGAATGTTGCACAAATGGCTGAGTTGTGATTTTTTTTTGAGACTTTAAGGCTAATAGCTTAAAATGGAGGATTTAACATCTTTAACTTGCTCAATTGTATTTAGTGTGGTTCTGGTTTGACTAACGCAGTTTCATTTGCTATCTGCCAGTTCTTCCCCAAAGGAAGTCTTCTGGCTGTTTCCAGTTTCCCATTCTGAGGGGAAACTACTAATGTCTTTTCTGATTTCTGAATAGCATTTGCCATCTGTTTCTGCACACCTGGCTGTAGCAGTTCTATTCACTGCTTTTGCACACTTGTTAACTGTGCATTCTATATTTTCTAATGATTTTATATGATCCTGTGTATGTTAGATATTTACTGGACCTCCCATTCTTGTAACATTTCCATGCATGGTCAGTCTTGTGAAACAACACTGGTATTGTCTCACCTTACAGACAAGGTAGACTAAAGCATGAGGGATTTCTCACTGGTTGCAAAGAATTTTCTGAATCCACTGCTCCAAAATCCTTTTCCAGCATGTGAAAGTTGACTGTAATATTGTGACTTAATGTGTTGTCACAATAGTGGGAGGTGGAGCAGTGGTTCTACCAAACTTGTGTGAGGAGGCTGTCGCACAGAGGGATAACCAGGTGGAAACCCTAACCCGGGAAGCAGCATAATCAAATGAGAACCTGTCCTACCATGTGTACAGATGTGTGTATGGAATTTCTGTACAGCTCCTAGTAATCTATTTAGGAATGAAATTTTTATACGTATGTATTAAAAGTATTCAGATTCTAAAGACCGTTGGCATCACCAATGTACTGCATTTTGTTCCTGGGATTTCTGAATATGAAGTGAAAAATTAAATGTGAAGGTGGATTTCTGGGGTTCCTTACTCCAGATTTGATGGCTATTTTATAGCGCACAGGATGTAGCAGCTTACTAAGTGCATTGCTGCTTACTGAAGTACATCTGAGCATCTCTACCTTACAGCTGTACTGAACTGCTAAGAATCTGTTGTGACTATAAAGTACAAAAAAACCCAAAGTGAATCCATGCTCTCCAGGGCCGCAAGAAACTGTCAAGTGCAGCAGGTTTCACTCACTGCACACTTCCCTTCACTCACAGAAGTGGAAGCATAAAATCTGTGTTCTCCTGCCTTCCTAGGTTGTTAATAGCGGTGTAGTTTGGCCACAGGTTCTGTGCCCTGGTCACCTCAAACTCTCAGCTCATCTGTTTTGTTACCTTGGATGCTTAACTGAATGTGTCATGTGTTAGAACTGGGAAAGAGTGGAAGCAACATGGAGCTGTGTTTGGAGATGTTCTCGATGGGCTACTCATACATTAAGCTCGTTTTTCGAAGGGAAGGGATTGTTTGTAATGGTGTTTTTAGCCAAAATTTATTGGTGAGATTTTCAAGACGTCTTGGAATGCTAACGTAAGTCACTGTTGGCTGTAGAAATCTAATTATCTCTGCTTTCTTTTTTTGGCAATGGTATTTTGATTTATTTCTGAAGCTCTTAATGAACTGCATTGGGAAAGAGATTAAATGATTTATGTAACATTTATTTTCTTTTATTCTTTGTGATCTGCCTTGTTATAAACTATGAATTGTTTAAGTGCTTTTTTTGCTTTGAACTAGTGAGAGAGTGGCAGCATATCTGGTTGGCTTTGTTTTTCTCAATGAGTCTAAACTGGGACTGATGCACTGCAGTGCTAGCCCTGCATTCCCTGTGGGCATCCTCTGCTTGTGAGGGTGGGAAGGCAGCTTTCTTCCAAACCTTTGGCCTCACTACTTAGGTCTGCAGGAGGGAATCCACAGCAGTGTTCTCTGGTGGCACGGTGACAGTCTCCCTAAGATTGATCTGTGACCATCAGTGTACAGGGGCTACTCCAAAAGTAATGCCTCCTATTTCATTATGCTTGCCTGTATCATCAGAGGCAGTTCTGGGTGGCATGGCAGTAGAGACTGAATCTTGAATGCTCTTTTTTAGGCTTACATGGAGTTTTCTCCTCTCTGACCAGAGGTGTAAGAAAACCTTGGTGCCATAATACGTCTTATTTCTGATGGGGAGAGTATCTGTTTGCTGCTGAAAATCACCAAGCTTATAGCCAGCTGCTAGAGAAAAAAAATGTTTTTGCTTGAACTTGTAGCTAGTGATGTGTCTGAACTACCAAAATCGAGGAAGACATCAAGAAGCTAAGGTGCACATCCCAACTCAAAAGTGCACTTAGCAAAAGTTGTTTAAAATCCAACTCGGTATGATAGAGAGCTGGCTGGCTGGCACAGTTGTTCTGTATCACTCTTCACAAACGTAGGTGGATAGCTTATCCTTGGTTTGTATATGAGGAAGTGGGACTAATTCTGTGTGAGCAGACTGAGCAAGCCACTGGCAGAGCTGGAAATGTAGTGATGCTGGAGCCCCAGGCCGTGCTGCTGGGTGCCTCCTGTGTACAGACACTGCACAGCCACTCCTGCCCCAGGGCTCTCACACCAGTGCTTTCTAGTACCTCTGCAATTGCTTTTTCAAGCAAAACAAAAAGCTTCATCTCAAGCAGTTGACCTTTATAAGTGGAGCATACTTAGAAAATATACATAGAATTATACATGTATATTATATGCATACTGGTTTTACACATTTTCATATAGAAGACTTGGCATTAAAAGTCAGAGTTCTCTTTGCTTGTTTTGAATTTCAAATAAATTTCTGTCCTAGAAGATGTCTTCTAGATCCATTTTCACAACAAAAGCAGACATCCTGTCTTCTGCCTGTAAAACTGTTTGAGCAAACGTTGACCTTAACTGTGAGGGGAAGAGTGACGGTGTTTGGGTTTTCTTTTCCTCCCACTGAAATCAAGGAAAAGAAAATGATTCAAATGTGAATTGAAGAATTTGTTCATTGTAAAGGGTCAGTAGCTGGGGTTAGTACTTAAAAGTATTCTTTCTCTCAACAAAAATAAATGCAACGTGCAGTTAGGTAGCTAAGGTGGTGTAGAAACCATAAAGCATTTTCTCTATGATTTTTTGACACTGTAATGTAGTATCTGCTGTCTTATGCTTTTCAGCTGGCTTTGAAAAATGACACTGTAAACTCTTCCTTGTTACTTGCATTTTTGAGGGCTAGATTATACAAAGCGCCAAGCCCTTGTCTCCTACTGAGTCAGTATGAGGTGAGCGTGCTGCGGAGATGTTTAACATGGACAACCAAGCCTTGTGTTTAAAAGAAGAATAATAATGCAGAAGGACTAAGACAGGATGTCAACTATCTTTAGATCTATAATATTATATAAATAAATGCTTTGCACTTTTGACAGTGCTGGCTGAACAGTGTGAAGTTGCTTTCTATCTTGTTTGCAGGGTATCCGTGTCTTGCTACATTTAGTTGTTTTCTATATGAATAAAACATACTGCTGGTTGTTGTGACTTCTAATTCAAATCCGTGTTAAAGAATGTTGGGTAGCTGTTTCTAGAGATAGCTGAAGAAATGTGTTGAGTGATGGAGGGTGCATCAAGGCAGTCATGCTGAGTGCTGCCATAGGTAGCTCAGCCAAACCCCTCAAGCTTTGGACCTGTTTCTGCTACATGCATGTTATTGAGCTCACAGTCCTCCTACTGTGTGTGAAGTGACCACCATGTTGTATTGTGCCTACAGTGTGGCAGAGCTGCAAATGAAAAATGAAATGGACATGTCAGTAGCTGCGCTCAGTCTGATTAGTAAATTATACACCCTTGTATCTGTAATGTCACTTTAAGTTTTGGTTTGTAGGACTCTGCCTTTAACTAAAATCTGGCTGGCCTTTGAGATGTATTAGAACACAAATTTGATCGAGAAATCCAACAATCTTCAATCCAAAAGCAGTTTTGAATCAAGTAAAGCAGTGCATTTCTGCATATATTCAGAATATTCTTTTAATGTCTAATGCTCCATTTAGTTCTGGCCATCTCCAAACATATTTCTAAAGAAGCTCTCAATAAAGAATCTTAACTTCACTGTAAATTGTGTATGATCCTGAATTTCTTTCTTTCTTTGTTTGTTTACAGAGGAATGTTCTGCAGGTGCCAGAGCTCCATGATTTCCACCAAAAAGTAAGACCTACTTTGTTCAAAGATACATGAACGATATTTGTCAGTTCAATATAAATCTAGTTGGAAAAAGGAGGGGTTGGGTGGGTGGGGTAACAATGATACACAAAAACAAAATTTAATGAAAAGAACTCACGTTATGGGTGAATTTCATGAATCATGTAAAGGTGTGTATAAAAAATTGAATATGTACACTTTAGATCTCAAATCTGATAAATATTTCATTGGATTAAGAAATGCTCTCTTGAAGCTTACCTGTATATAAAACATAAGAATGCATTATGGAGGTAAGTAAGGTACTCTGTCAATTAACAACCTTGTGTATGTCTGTCACTAAGGAAAAAATATCTTTGAAATATTAGGCTTTGGGTGGTTGTACAATGTAGAAATGTAAGCCTTTGACTGAATGGAACTAACTGCTGGGGTCACTAACTACTTGTGTAAAATATACATGATAGAAGAGTAATATAAGCATGGGATCTGCTAATATGCACTCCTAAAATACAACCTTAATGCTCTAAGTTGTCGTTATAGGTGTATGCTTAAGGGGGAACTAGGGTTTGATTCTGTCATCACTGAAATCAGAGCTAAGCTTGTAACTGACTTCAGTGAAAGCAAAGCTAGCGCGATGCTTGCTTCTTTTCACAGGCTTGTAGTCCAGCCCCAAATAAGCCAATTTTGCTGCAGGCTGTAGAAAATTCTGCTGTTCATGGAATTGCCTTTCTGGATAGGCCTGCACTTAGATATCTGAGACACTGAGATTTTTGGGCAGGGTCTCCCACTGGAGTTTGTCATAAACTTGTGAATAACTGCATTGTGCCACCCATCCTGCCCTCTGTCAGTGCAGTGCTTCTGAAGGTGGCTCTCTTTGGCATTGGGTTGGTATTGCTTTGGCTGTTCTGTAAAGGTGCTCTATCTGGTATGGTTTGAGCTGTTTAGTTTAGCTCAGTGCTCTTCTGAGCTCTGTAAATAGGAGATTTGGATGGGAAATATCAGTAACATATTGAATGTTTGTGGGTTGGATTTGACAAGCCTCAGCACCAATAATCGGTTCTTTTTCCTCAGATTTTATTGGTAGTGCTTTAACAGATGGATATTCTGTAATATCTGATATGTAAGTGTGTGAAAGTGCTAGCAGCTCTTAATATAATAGGAGGGAAACGATTCTTCAATAAACCAAGAGAAATTTTCACATCAGTACAAACAGAAGTGATAAACTGAGTTATCAGGATGTGGGATGAGAAAAAAATTACAATTTTTCTTAGTACTAATGAGCAATTGTTTTGAAACGGATGTTCCTATTAATGCTTATCTCATGTACCTGTGCACTTTGTTTTGTGTGGTTATATTCTTTTAGATTTGAGCTGCCTTAAGTTTTGAGGGGGTGGGCAGGAGAAGTGTTTCCAGTGATGGAATTATTGTAACCGATAATATGAGCAGTGTATGATGCTCTATGAAGTTGAGGTACCAGTTTCTAAGCTAATCTTACTGCCATCAGGTGGAGTTTTCAGCGGGGGGGTGACATATGCATGTGATAAAAGTTCTGCTAGCGTAATTAATATCAGAATTTGGCTGACAGATTCTGTGAAGACTTTGTGGCCGTGTTTTGCTTGAAAAATGTGCATGTGATGGTTGTGGTTTTATCCTGATGTGTCAGGGATCAGCACCTACTCAAAGAATCAGGAAAAATTAGAACTGCATTATGAACACTGAGGTGTAATGCATGTAGTTTCTTACACATCCTTCGTACTGCTTATGCAAGCTTGTCTTGAGTATCTGTTACCAGTTCCTAATGTAGCAGATGTTGCATATTTTCTGTTCTTTTTCTTACTGCTAAATAAGGCCGTTACCTCCCCCAGGTTCCAAATAAAAATGATCCAAAAAAATGTGAATCCAATTCTACTGCCCGCACTGTAACATCCAATATTTCTGAGTATTCTGAGGTTTGAAGAGGAAAGAAACAAGCCATAAATTATGGAGTTAGAGGACAATCTAAACAAAATGACCTTTGGTATCATGCTTGCCATATTCTGATGAATAAATTGAGTTCATGTTTAACATTCAGATAATACTCCAGGCAGAGCCAAACATTGCCATGTTAAATGTTCAGATCAAAAATGTTAAATGCAGACTAAATTAAGTTGGATCTTAGGACAGCGAACTTAAAATGAGTAACATGTGGCAATATTTGATTTAACAAAGAAATGTTTCTTTTTTTCTTTTTTTTTTTCCTCTCTGTTTTACTGTATGCTTAAAAGTATAAAGATACACATGCCACAGTGCAGTGCCAGGAACGTTAACTGCTTTTGATCTCTCTCTTCAGATATTAATGTCTCCCCCCGAACACACCCCTTGTTTGGCATCTTAAGAGTTCTCATACCAATAAAGATGCAGAGAACAGCAGTCTTTGCTTCTGTTTCTTAAGCTTGTTTTCTTAGTGTTGCGTGATCTGTGCCCTGGGGAGATCAATTTTAATCAGCCCCCAGGCACTGCTTAACGTTTAGGGCCAAATTTTCAAAGAAGGCCTCGGTTGGATTTTGATTAGTGAGTGTATGATCGTTCCTTGCACTGTTGAGCCTCTCAAACACATGTATGGTTTTGCCTGCCAAAGTACAGTTCTGAATGCTTTGAAGTGAAGATGTGGCCGTCCACGCTACTGACATGTGCGTTCTTTGTTTGCAAGTCGGGTGGTTGCACATCTGTGTGTATCCTGCATTGATTGTGGCTGTACAGCTGCACCTGTGTTTGATTGTGGGCATGAAATGGTAGGTATGGAGCTGGAATTTATTTTTGGAAAGGCAGTACCAATTTTCCACGAGATCAGTATGATTCTCAGTCATTTCTGGTCTGTTGTTTTTGCAATTTAATCTTCTGGGAAGCATTATACTCTGCAGAAATCGTCATTTTTCTGGTATTGCGAGTAAAAAGTAACTATTGCCAGTATTTTAATAAAAGGTTCTGTAGCTTCATGGGAGCATCTAGTTTGCAGGGAAGGCACATAGATCTAGTCTTCCCTGAAGAAGTCCGCTAGTCATTTGGGGTTAAGCAGTGTTTAGGGCAGCAGAAGCTTTGTGCACAAGCCCATTTATCTATCTGTCACAATTTCTCACCATTATAATTCCAGTAGGAATGTGAAGCGTAAGGGCCGAAAATGCTTTTTGGAAGCCACACGTGTCGGTGCTAACATAGAGAATTGTGTCCAAAGTAATAATTTGCCTAAGTATTTGCAGAGTAGCTGTATACAGTACTCTGCTGCTATTCCTACGTGCTCTCTGCTGAGCGTGGGGGTACTGCTAAAACACATTTACCAGTTCCTATTTCTGTGTGTGGTTACATTCTGAGTCATTCAAAATATTCTGGTCACAATCAGGGCTCAGTGTCCCTTATAAAGAAGAAATTGATGTTTGCCTTAGGAATCTCATCACTGTTTATAAACAGTGCAGGAGTCAGTTCAGTGAGGGTGGACTCTTTTTGGTGGCAAGCAATGGTAGAAGTGGCGGTGGGCAGAAACCAGAGCACAGGAAGCTCCATACTAATGCATGGAAGAAATTGTTCTCTGTGAGAGAGAGCACTGGCACAGGCTGCCTTGGAGGAGTCGTGGAGTCTCCTCTTCTGGAGATATTCAGGACCCATTTGGATGCTGCTGTGTGGTTCCTCCTGTAGGGAACTGCTTTAGCAGAGGGTTGGACTCGGTCTCTAGGGGTCCCTCCCAACCCCTGCAGTTCTCTGATTATTTCAGTCAGATACACTGGTGCTAGAATAAGATAGTTGATACTGTCCGAGTATGAACCTTAAGGTTGAAGAAGTGGATTTCCAGCATTATGCTGACTCTATCTAACCTGTACTGTTGCAACTAGCTCAGATGTGGGTGGACGTTTTTATTCCTTTTATTTTTGATCCTTTGCAAAATCTCTTTGTAGTTCCAGACAAGTCACTCAGGAAATATATTAGACGCAGGGCATGGAAATGAAGAATATCTTAGGTGCAGACTTTTCAAGAGGACTCCCAAGACCTTTTTCTCTGTAGGGGTTTTTCTCTGCTTGTAGCATATGCAGCGGGTTACTGTCCTGCCCTGTGTGCCAGGAGCAGCAGTTGGAGCATAGCCTTGGCTTTGCTGCAAGAGGAAACGAGCCTGAGATGATTAAAAAAATGGGCAGGTTGGAAGGGAGCAATCGGCTAGTAAAAGTTCATGACCATGCAATTACAGCATAGTGGCTGGGCAGGCATACCAGCCTCTCAGAAACTGTGTTTAGTTTTAATTCATTACAGTCTTACTTGAAGGTTTGGATTCTGGCATTTGTAACGACAGCGTAGAGTTTCAAAGAGCACGAAGCCATAAACATTACGGAGTTGCCCAAGACTTCCTCTGTATGTTTTCATGTATATGTATGCAAATTCATGCAGGACATGGACTGCAACTTTCTAAATTCATTTATTTGAAAAACTGTGGTTTTGCATGTAAGAGCCTGGAACATGAGTAACATGAGCAAAAGAAATGCACAGTCATGAACAACATAACTGCAAACTGCTTCAACTTATTCTGTTCACTTTTGGCAGCTGAGAATAACATGCAAGGAATTTTTAGCTTTGGAAAAGGTAGAAATAGCATCTTGAGTCCTAGCAGAGGCTGAAAGTATCTTTTTTAAAGCGCAGTCAGCTTTGAAAATTGTCTTGTGGCTTGTAACAGGAAGGAACTTAGGAACGGAGAAAAGAATTACAATGCTAGCAAATGTGAGCAGGAAAAGGTATTCCTTGTGACTGCTGGCTTTTCCACCTTTCAGGCTTGTACAGCAGAAGGGCTCTGCACTACACTGCACGCTGCATTTCTTTAAACTTTCTGGAACTATGCAGAGGTTTTTATTTGTCTTTGAGATGCGGAGAGGCCATTGAGATCACGAAAGGACAGTTTGTTTTAAGAGCTGGAAAGTGAAACAGAAAAAAAAACCTTCAGAGAAGCTTATTGACCTTTTTGGGGGAATAATACTTCTGTCCTTTTTTTAATGCTGCCTATCCTTAGCAGCACCCTGCACTGTCTGAGCTGCAAAATCAAAGGAGGCAGCTAATAGGTGCTGGCTGGCAGGGCTTCAGCTGAGCACCTCACTGCTCAAGCTGCATGCCCACTGAGTGCAGGATGCATGGGAGTACCTGTCATTTAGGGTTACTGTTATGTTCATGTTTGTAGAAAGACAATAGAAAGGCTGAAACATTTATTCTGTTTGGTTAATATGAGACACCCCAAATTCTCAGTAAACCTTTCTCATTGTCGTTTGTTCTGACTCTCAAGCTCTAACTTTGGTGCTGAAGAGAGCAGGAAGCCTTCTTTCACTCTGGCAACTGAGATATGTACTGTGGAAAACAGTTCTTCTGACACAGAAGGTAATGAAAAGTCTCCCAACACCAAAACAAAAGTGTATTACTAGAAACAGTGACAGCTTGTCAGACTAAAAAGTAGGATAACTTTTCAGAGATGTGAAAGAACAAATGCCATGTGAATTGAAATATGTATGACTTGACTAGAAGGACTTGACTTGGTGCTAGAAATGTAGTAGCTTGGTTTTTGGTTTTGCTGCTCTGTTCCTCATCAGGAATTTTATGAGAAATCTAAGCAAATGTGTGAATCAGATGACCACAGGTTTGATTCTTTTATAGAAAGCCCTTCTCAATACTTCTGTCACTAGAGGACAGTTTGAAACTTTGATAGAACAGAATGTGTCCCATTAACTATGCATCTTTGCTAGATGAGTCTCTTCCAGTTGCAGGGGTTTTTTTTTGGTGTTGTTTTTTTTTCCTGTTTGTTTTGTTTTGTCTTTAAGTCATGGCAAAGGCAACTTTAAAGCCACTGTTCACTTGAAGCTCACAAAGCAAGAATTGGCCTTTGTCCAGTTACCTATCTGGCTGTGAACAAGGCATGAAACCCACAAACCCATCCAAGCCTCCTTCCAAAAGTCCTGCTGATAAGAAGAGAAGATATCATAAGATATTACCTCAAACATCTCAGTTGCCCATTGGCAGCTCTTCTGTTATAAAATAATTATTACTGTCACCCGTTGCATTGTAAGAGTCCTGGTGTGTGTTGTTTTGCTTCTCAGGGCTTTTGGGATTGAACCATCAATCAACAGACCCTGTCACAGCCTTAGCATGGCAATGAGCCTTGGGCTCTTTCAACCTGTTAACATAAGTCCTGACATCCCAGCATCTCAAACGCACTTTGTTACCTGACTCCCTGAAGCATCTTCACTGTCTTCAGGCAAGGACTGTGGCAATACTGAAAGCAAGGCTTAGGAAGTAAAACAACAGAAATGTGATAGGTAATATTTGATCACTGTAGGAATAAAGATTAAGTGTTCGAGTTAACCTGAGTGGATTCTGTGCCCTGACAGCTTGGCATGGTCTCAGGAAAGGAAGTAACTCACAAGTTCATTTTCAAAATTGTGATCAGGCATGTGTTCTCCTCCCACCTCCAGGAGGGCCCACAAGAGCCCCCAAGGCCAAATCCCATTTCATATATATTCTTAATCAGTTATGCAGCATCTGTGGCTGGCATCCTTCTTCTACTGCGTGGCTGTGCACTGATGAGAAGAAAGAGGCTGAGGCTATTGCCAGCAACAGGAAACTACACTAAGTTGGTCATTAGCTGCTGAGCTTTGTAAGATCTTAGTATGATTTCATGTGTTAGATACAAGCCCATGATGTTCCAAGAGGCAACTTATTTTCCATCGTTTGTCTTGAAAGTGTAAATTCAAATAATAATTATGCCATTATAAAAATTCTATGCTTCCATGTGTCATACTAATAATCTTCTGTGTCCTCCTCCTGTTATGAGGAGAAAGCGATCAATAAATTAGTGAAAAAATCCTAGGTTATCATGAACTGAAATATCTTTTAATACTGCTTACCATTCTCTCTGTTCTTGAAATACTTTTTCAGTTGGTGATGGTTTTGATTCTGTCATTCATGGTTTCCCATTTTCCATTGAAAGCAACCATCCCAATGCTGAACCCATTAAAATGAACAGTGGATGAGGGTGGAGGTTTCTGAGATGCTGGTTTCAGAAAGAGTGTTTTTCCCTCATCCGCCAAGCCTTGCAGTAGATGATGTTCTCAAGTCAGCTCTGAGCTCTGTAGCGGGTGACCTGCTAAGCCTGAAACCATTGTAATAAAGCTGTCAAAATGTACAGCAAATTTGGACTCTCTACAAGTAGAATTTGAGAGCTGTCATCATACAGAAACCTTTGGTTCTGTAAGTCACATCCTATAATGCACAGTTCAATAAGCAACATGTTAATGTTCTGTTTTCTAAATGTTGTTTTGACATTTAAACATTCAAAACCATCTTGAGTTAATTAAATGTGGAAGCTTCTAAGTGAATGGAGTGTGCTGACAAGTCATCATCTAATTACCCATAATTAGGAGTAAAACAACATTAGCTAATAGAAATAATAAATAATTGTGATAGGAAAGAAAATTCAAATGTGCAATACAGCAGCATGGCAATTTTTCTTCCAAGCACAATTCATACACGAAAGCCCCAAATACAGTTCTATTTAATGACCCACTGTATATGCACAGGTATTTTTCTCTGAATGTTTTAGGTTAGTAAGACCTGGTCTGAGAAAATACTAAATGATTTTTTTAGGCTAATGAGTTCCAGGAGTTAGGGCATATTTGTTGGAACAAAATAATAAAGTGAAAGTGGATCAACTAGGGAATAGTAGGGACAAAGAGATGTTTGCGTTGTCTGTTCACCTTGTCAATGCCATTAAAAGGGGAAAGCAGGAACTGAGGGAAATAAGAAGTTAGTTTGGCTCAGTTTTATCTGTGTACCTTGCCAGTTATTAGCAGATAGATTTTAAATGTGGGGAAATCATGTGTGGGCAAGTTCCTCTTCTCTACTTGTCTCCAGAACAGTTAAGGAGACAATGCTCTAAGTCACTTTTCCTCTATTTATCACCATGAGCAGTTTTATTTACTTACAGAAATGCTAAATGAAAAACATCTGCTTCTTGATGTCCCAAAATGTAATGTTTTGCTGTAGTTAAAACCCAGTTTTCTTTTTGTATAGAAAACTGGGGATAAACTTCAAATTTTTAATGCTTTCTTCAGATCTACATCTCACAGGATTTGTCTAATGAGATATAGACTCTGCAGGGATGGTTACCATTGCCATCTCTAGTTG
Source organism: Odontophorus gujanensis (assembly GCA_013399175.1). Classification (NCBI taxonomy): domain Eukaryota; kingdom Metazoa; phylum Chordata; class Aves; order Galliformes; family Odontophoridae; genus Odontophorus; species Odontophorus gujanensis. The sequence goes on from VXAB01012473.1 coordinate 122,564, forward strand.
CTGCCAATCTCTTTTTCTTCTTTCTGTACTTAAGTTGTTTTAAGAAATGAATTCTTTATCTATTTCTGAGGTGAGGTGACACTGATCTTTCTCAATTGATTATTACTTTCTATATTTGTTATTGCTATGTATGTCATTCTTCATGTATATGTTACCTGAGAGACACTGCTTAATATATAGTGTGCGTTTTAATACTAAAAATTGAAGTAAGTATGAGATTTTTAAACAGAAAGCAGTTGTGTTCCTTTATTGTTTTTTATTTGTGTGTGTGCTTAATGTGCATGTATTGATCCTAATCACTTAGAGAATTAGGAAGATAGATGTGAACAGAAAGCAGTTAATTTAGTTACAACTAATGCTCTATTTGTTATTTGGCCTATAAGGTGCCATGAGACTTGTTCAGGAGGATGTATGGGTAGAGGTGACAGATGAACACAGGATAATGGGGATGGGAAGATGTGTTCTATAGGGTCATATCTACCAGACCTACCACGCTGAGAAATAGACCATAAAGGTCCTACAGAATAACTGTATGATAAGAAATAAGGAAGTAAGAAATTTCAGCTTGTTTTATACTGAAAGCTGATCCTAAAAAAGGAATGGGGTCTAAATTTGTGTTATTCTTCCTCTTGGGTTGTGTTTTCCTTGTTTCTTTTTGGGGGGGAGGGGGGATGGTTTTTGTTGCTTTAGTTTTTTAGAAAAAAAATAAAAGGGAAAAAAGATGATTATAAAGTACTTCACTTGAAAGACTTGAAGACAGCCTTTCATAATTACGTTCCTATTTCTGTTACAACTTTTCATTTTCCAAGATCAATTTTTGCTTCAAGGAGTGATCCATAGATACTAACATGAATATTTATATTTAGAGAATGAAGCAGGAGCATTTGTAAATCCTTACCCTCTTAATTAATGCCAGTCTTCAAGGTTGTGTTTCCCAGTGATTGATAATAAAAAGGTTTCAGTGTGGCATGGTATCCTTTGCAGCATGAATCATACAAGACCATAAAATTGTTAGCTACATCATTATGGCTGAGTGTATTGTACTAAACGAGCACGTACCAGAAAATGAAATGAATGTTTTATGTGTTCTCTCAGCTAGATTCAGATAGTGTACCTCTATGAACAAATTGTATCCTTAAATGTGTTTTTTAAAGTTTGCATAATTAATTTGAGTTACATCTTACTGGTGGAACACAATGAATTTAATTCTATACATCTTTATTTTATGTGCTGACTGGTTGAGAGCTCCATTCGGCTGCTGTGTGAATAGAGATGGAACGTGTGCATGCTTTGCTGATTTCAGTGGCATTATTTACACACATAAGGATCTACATAAGCATGGACTTGGCAAGAAACTTTCAGGATTAGCTATAATTAGATTTTAAATAGTTGAAAGTCTATCTTTGTTTTGTTTTTTAAAACAAGCCAGCTTTCTATGAAGGAAGATCCAAAAACTCTTAGTAAAGCTGCAGCAATATCTCACAGGAATTGTTGTTTTCTGATTTTATCCTCAGTGACTAGACATCATGGTCATACGTCTTGAGCAATGCTTTAGTTTTTGTTCCCTGTATTATGGGACTCGGCTGCAATATGGGAGGTGTAGTCCAGATAGGAAGACGTGCAGCAGAAAGCAAACAGGGTACGAGTAATCTGATGCAACATTTTCCTTCAAGTTTACTTGTGCCCAAAGAGCACTAGTAAGGAGAGTCTTAATGCCTTCAGAAACACTTTCCTTGGATTCAGAACTGCCCTTTGGAATCTGCACAATTGTAGAAGTAATCATGCTAAGATAAATGAAGGGCTCAGGTGACCAACAAGGATCCTTAAGCCTGCTACTAGTGGCTGATCAAATATAAAATCACGCAGTTATTACAAATGTGTCTTTAAGTAAGGTGTGGCCTTGCTGATCCCAAATTCCTCCTACTTTGGCCGCCAGTTTCTCCTGCTCTTTCTTCACTTCTGTGTTCATACAGCATCTTTGATGTTATGATAGTGAGAATTGGACTCATCTCCTTTTTGAAGATTAAGTGAAAATGTTTCTCTTGGTGTTAAAATTGATGAAGGCTTGCATGAGGGTTGTTCTAGCCTTTATGCCATGGGGTAGTGTGCATCTAGGGCAGCAGAGCCTCAGCTTCTTGGCTTAATCCACTGTGTTGTTGGTTCAGAGAACCACTCCTTCCATCAACGCTTCCAACACAAGAAACTGGAAGTTTTTGCAGGTCTGAGAGGTTTTCTTCTCTTTTCTGTGGGAAGTGAAAGGTCTAAAAATACTAGAGTTGAATCCCAAGGGAAAGTAGAAAGAATCCACCCCAAATCAGGAGTTGTGTGCTACAAAGCCAATAACCTGCCTCAGAATTAATCTTATCCTGTGTATACTAGGCTAAAAATATTTCTGGTGTGATGCTGGAGTATCGTCATCTGTCTGCCATCAGCCACCTTCATATTCTGAGCAGTAACACATGCTGATGAACGTCCTATTGCTGAAAACAAAACACCCTGATTTTGTTTGCAAAGTTATTGTATGTTTTGTGAAGGAACAAGCAAAGTCCAGGAAAGTCTGAACACATGGAGAGGAGGCAGCCATGTTTAAAGTAAACTAAGAAAGTCAGTTTTCTCTAATCTACCATGTTTGTCCTGTAGTCAATATGGATGCATGATGAATACTTCTATTAAGTATTTCCTCTGAGTATATGGAAATGTGTTACAAAAAACCCTCAGATCACTTGCTTGCCCCCTTAATTAAGAGTCACTGCTTATCTGTGCAAAGTGCTGAGGTACTTCTACAGAGAGTACCCTGTGTTTGGATTCCTCCCCTCCTCAATTACCATGATGTGAAAAAATTGCCATGACTTAAAACCTTCTTAATCTTGAAAGGGTTGATAAATAAACAATCGGAGAACTGCATTGGAGGCTATTCTTTTTTGTAGTGTAATCATGTCTGCTATGGTGGAATCCTCTGGGTAGAAATTGTTAACTTTTCCCATTGCAATAAATGGCTTTTAATAGTTTTCATTTGGTAGCCAGCAATATATAATGGGTACATTCACAAGAACTGTGCAATATTAATTCCCTTGTATTTGTCTTGAATTTACAAGGAGCACATTAGTCCAGAAAGGCTGTTTGTCTCTTTGAAACAGAGACTGTAATTACCATACCATTTTCTTTCTTCACTGAGTTTTGTTTTGCCAAATGGAAGCAGGAGGAGAGACTGGTTGGTGCTGGAGTTTGGTGAGAAAAGGCAATCTGCAGATTGATACAGGCTACGAATTGCAGGAAGGTATAGGCACATCCTGTACAGGCTGGTACAGGATGTTGCCAACAGAGGTGGGAGATTGTTTTTTTTGTTGTTGTTTTTTTTTCCCCCTCTTCTGCCTGAACCACCTAATTAATTCTTGACAAGCTTGATGACTTATTTGTCAAATTAAGACAAGGAAACTCCCAAAGGAGCAGTTTGTTAGAGCAATTGTCAGGAAAAACCCCAAACTTCAGGTACACAAGTTCACCTAAAGAGAGATTTATCCATTTAAGAGCTGGTCTATTTTTCCAGCTACATTAGGGTGATACAGTACTTCACATCTGCCCTCATGCTTTTGCTTTGTTGGACCCTAGACAACTGCAGACAAGGTAGCAGTAGCATTGATAAAATCCAAATTTTCGTTATTCATAATTTCAGGAAAGCATTTTAGAGTGAGGAATTCCCCTTGCAGGATCTCAAGCAGACAGGGAGCAGCAGCTGGTGCAGGATGGTGCTCACAGCACGAGGACTGGCAGAACCCACTGGGTCCTTGCCCCATGGTCCTCACTGCTGGGGAGATGAGAGGACCCATCTCTGTCTCGGGGGAGAAAGGGACATAGGAAAGGGATATTAAACAGGAATAAAACAAACAAAAAAAACCTCACAACTGTTCTTCAGTGGAAGGACTTCAAGGAATGCCATCAAGGTTTTTAGAGTGGTAAGAGGGCAGCCCTGGTGCTGCTTGCTTTTTGATTCCTGACTGGAGAAGAGGAAAGCTGAACTTTCCAGAAGTTAGAAGAGATGTGGGGCTGGTTCTCATGCCCCCAGTCTGTCAGGGAGGGGACAGAAGATGTTTTACCAGAGAAAAGGTGGAGCTCTGAGAAACTGAAGATTTTCCTTTGCAAATTCTCAGATGCTTTTGCCTCACACTGTTGTTTTACTATGTAGCTACCGTTGAGCAAATTTGTCTTCAGTCCTTTTGTAATCAGATGAGAAAAAGCAGCTTCCTCAGAAGGGCTGTTCAGGCTCTTCTCGATGCTACATAGAGTCCAGCTCAGTGCCCACTGCAGCAATTGTCCTTGTCTTAAGTTCAGTGGAAATATTAAAGTCGATACTTATTTTTTAAATGAAATATACATGCTTCTATCCTAATTCTGGCCTTTAAGTAATAACACCCAAACTAAGCTTAGTACTTGGCAAATGTCCAGGTACTTCTTTGTTCTTACTGCTTTTCTCAAGTATTTCTAGTTCTACCTTGCATGTGTTTCATGCTTAAGATAAGGGGGGTTTCCTTGTGGCAGTCATGCAGAGGTGCCTTTCACAAAGTGACTTACCTTCTACTGAGAACGTTCTCAGTGAGGCAAATTGAATTAGGAGGAAGGATTCTAACTGACTGAAAATAGGACCGTGAATTTGGAAATTAAAGAATTTATTGCCTTGCTGATACATGAGTGGAATTCCCACTCGAAGCAAAGGATGCTGTGCACACGCAGGAGGAAAACTAGGGGTAAACCTGACCATAGTGGTGGTGTTTTCAATGTATTTATGCAGGGCTGATAGTATTCTATAGGGAGCTGTGCCAACTTTTAAGTGTGTCAACCTTGCACCCCTAGCAGAGCTGAGTGGAGGTGCTCCCCGGGTGGATGCTGGTGGGTCACTGCTCTGCTCACGCTGCCCTCTGCAGCCCATGGAGCTGCCCACTGCCACTCCTGGACAAGGAGATGGATTGCTGTGTAGCATGGCATCAGGCTCTGCTAATTCCTGCTTAATTTGGAGTCTCATATTTGGTGAAGCTCCTTGGAGTGAAGTGAGTGTGACAATTGAAGTTTATTTTTTCTTTTTACTGGGAAGGCAGGAGAAGAGGAGTGGAAGTAAATTGACAGTTCCTTACTATCCTGACTCCGGTGAAGATTCAACAGATGAGGACAGAAAGATATTCCCCTTTAAGATAACTCCTCTAATTTAAGCGTTCAGATTTTTTCTCAGTAGTAATATAAAGGCAGAGAGAAAGTTTCCAACATTTTTTTTTTCCTTCCCTCTGGGCAATGAGGAGTTCTAATTACACTAAAACCCCCTAGTATTGACTTTGTAATAGCTTCCCTCTGCCGCATGGCTGCTGTGTATGGCAGGCTGAACCATCTCAAATCATTACAGTGGGAGTGGGCTGTTCTTCACAGGAGCATCTGCAGTTTCCTAGCTTTGACCAGTGTGGAAGTTCTGTGAGAATGACCATATTTTGTTTGAGTTAATTTCTCTGTTGCTCTTTTCTATGTTACCAGCAGAGTGAATGCTATTACAGCACTTTCTTAACAGGAACACTGTGCCAAAGGTTTTAAAGTGTTTTATTTTAATGTCACAGATGATTAAATGCTTTAGTGTGACTGACAAGCTTTAGTAAATTTGTACAAATTAGATATAGTAGCTCTTAGTAAAACAGATTTTCTAAACCTGTTTTGTGTGAGAAGAGAACAAGTAGCTAATGATAGTAAAACACATTAAGATGCTGGAAAATGGAAAAAAATGCCACTTGCAGCTTAACAGTGCTACGTGACACCACTGTGGGAGCGTGAGGTCGCTGCCCACCAACACAGCACAAACATGCAGAGGTTAGGCTGGAGTAGCATTACTGCTGCTGAGCAAGCTGAGCGAATGCTTCCTGAGGATACCCTCCATAGTGCCAGTAGGAGCAAAGCCCTTTGTCCCTTCTGAGGGTGCTGGCACCACTTCAGACACCAGCTGCCTGAAATCCCGGTGTCCAGACTGGTCCAAATGCTGTAGGTTGCAGTGAAGCATCTCTGTTGGTGATGTTTATGTCTTAACTAAGGTGAATTCAGATCTGCTGCTGAAGATGAGAGGAGGAGGCATTCTGTTTGAGGCCCATATAAAGCTTTTCAGTACGACTTGGAGGTATGATGGAGAAGACATGGGACATCCCTGAAGTAATGCCAAAAGCTGTGCCCATGTTTAGATACCTTGGTAGAAGATAACATACAGTTAATAAAGCTTGTGTGCCTATATTTTGCCTAATAACACATGAAGCATGAATCGCTTCAGGTTTTCTGAGCTCTTAACTGGCCATTTTTTGTAAGGAATGACAGAAATTCACCAACTTCCAAGGGAACCAAAGCCAGCTTGTGGCCTATAGCTACAACTGTGTGATTTTCTCCAGGAAAAGAGGTGGTCTGGAGGATTTGCTGCGGTGGTTCTGAGTTGGTTTGGTGTGGTTGTAGTTGCACATGTGTGTGAAGGAGTATTTATAATCCTCGTGATGTGAGGCCTACAGAGCCACAGAGGAGCTAGAGGAAGTGATGTTCTGTGTCAGTAGCAAGTGGTAGCGCAGCTCTGCAAAGCAGAGTGACCTCATCCCACGTACCCATCACCCCCAGACAAAGCAGCCTGTGGGAATGTGGCACCTGGGGCTCGGACCCCACCAGGCAGTGTAGCCCACAGACATGTCCCATCATGTGTCAGATGCTGCTGCTTGCCCCAGGAGGGAACGTACAAGCAGCTTTCCAGTCTCTGCATCAGTAACAACATGCTGTGGCTGCTATTTGGCAGGAGGCTGAATCTCGCTGTTGGGTACCACGTAACCTGACAGGGTCAGGGGAGGTGGGCTGAGGAGATGTTTCTGTTGAACAGATTTTTTTCTTTTATTTTCAAGAAAGATGTCAAATGAGTCATGTCTATTCTGTACCTGTTCCCCATTCTTGGTGTGTAAGAGGTGAAACAGAAGCTCCTTGCAGAGGAAGCCTTTTATTAGGTGTTTGTGCTGCATTAAGTCTTAACAGTGTTCCTATCTGCGGCCACAACTGCAGTACCAATAATAATGTGTGGTAGATACACTTCAGGCCTAAACATTAATAATGGCAGTGTTATCATTTTATGTTTGTACATCGTTATACTGTCAGTCATTTATATTTGCTTTTAACGATAGGCATTTTCCTTCAAAATAACATATGTTTTAAAGATATATTTCAAAGTTAACAGAGTCTTTGAATCTCCCTTCAGGATGAAAGCAATGGAGTGCATTTTATCGTTAAATTATAATAGTCTAATAATAAGAATAAAGGAATCTTAAGAAAAAAGCATTATTAACAACATTGTCTTTTTTGATCTATGGAAAGATAAGTGTCCTCTAGTGGAGACAGCACCCTACTCCTCTTCTCTTATAAACCTTTGTTCTCTTCTGATGCATATTAAGCACCAGATGAAAAATTCTGTTTGTCTGTGGTCTAACAATGAAATACCTTGTAGGAAATGAAAAGGTCAAGCTTTCCCTGTCAGTGATTTATTATAAACAGTGCCTCCTCCTTTTATTTCCTGATACTTTGCATTTGGATTAGTGATGATACATCACCAGCTGCTAGATAAAATATGAAGTTGGGAAACTATGGTCAAACATTTCTGCTGAGGAATGACCCTGTAATCAGCTCCCAGCACACACAGGTCTCGCTTGATTTATCAACCCAAACCTGGGATTCTAGAGAGGGATGAATTAGTTTAAAGATATCTAAAGGATAATAGCTAAAGCCAAAAGCGCTGTAGGAAAACCGTTTGTCACTGGCCTGCCCTGCCCTCCTTAATTGCAGAAAAATTGAGAGCGGATACGTTAGGCACCTGATATAAATCATTGGTCAAGCAACCAGCGATGTATCAAGGGGGGGGAGTTGTAGGCCTTTTTCTTCTGCTTGCCACAGGCAGGATGCTTGCAGTTTTGACACCAAGAGGCTGTTGGACCTGTGTCATTTGATGCACATCTGTTCCCATGCTGACTTCACCTTGCCTTCTGTGCGACTTCACGCATTGTGCTGTTCCTTCTAGTTTCTGGTGTTGGGCTATTTTAGTTATTGCTTTCAGTAGATTTGCATTTGGAGACCACTTGTCCTGTCTTTTTTTAGCAGAAGGTGTAACAAGAAAGGAATGTGCAATTGCCCAGCATATGCTGTAAATACTCCCTTGCTGCCGTGCATATTTGAAAGTTTAGTTCTTGTGGAAACAGCATTACCAAATGAAAGGAAGATCTGTACTTCACGTTCATACTCTTCTCATTCTCCGTTTCTCATTTAACTATGCTTACCTCCCATTCCAAATAAATGCACTTGCCTAGATTAACCAGCTTTACTACAGTTTAGGTAGTACTTAATCATATATGATTTCTAAAATTATGTCTGTGGTCAAAGGATCCAAGCATGTACGCGTGCACCTCTTCACAGGACTGAGGAACCTTCCTCTATGAGCAGAACCTGTCCTTCCAGTGAGCAACAGGGAACAACTGGAAATTCATTCAGTCTATGTGATCTGTACCTTTGAAAAAGTGGAGAGAAAATAGCACATTTCTTTCTCTCCGTCAATCTAACTATAGTTGTGAGACTTTTTAGAAGCATGGTTCAAATTATTTTTCATTCCACTTGACTGTGCCTGTACTGCCTTTTTCCTATATAATGCATCTTTATAAGCGTTGCAGCCTAAGTGAAATTCCAATTGATTGCTTCTCTGTTCGGTTACCTGCTACTTGGATAACGTGATAGTGAGCAAGGTGCAAAATCTGTTGTAAACCTGTGGTAGGATTTGTGTCCTGCAAATTCCTTCAGATGAGCAGCTAGGAGAGCATGTGGAATCCAGGGTCACTGCAGGTCCCACCCCCTTTTCCTCAACCTCTTTAGCTCTCAGCGTATGTTTTATGTGCCCTTGGCTAGAACTGGAAAAATATTAAAGCAGTCAGGTGCTTGATTTTTGCCCTCTTTTGATGAGACCTAGTCACTTAACTCCCCTATATTGTTGTTTTTCTGCTTTTATGTTTCATCGTTCTAGTAAAAGATTGGATGTGCTTAAGGACATTGCTGATTATGGATCAACATGTCTTTAGAATTGGGCTTTAGTGAATAAAACATTAAAAATATTACTTGCTCAATGTAAGTGCCATTTTTCAAGACTAAGTTATGTTAACAGAATTTATTATTAAATTTTGTTGTAATTCTTTTAAGCTAATGCATGAAAATGACCTCAAAATCAGATCAAATCTAGTTAAGAAGGTGATTATCTAAGTCCCTAAATGTCTTTCATCCAGAAGCTCTAAAAGAAAGAGCAAGGCTTTATCCAGCCTAGAGAATGCTAGCATCATAATTTTAACCCCGAAGAAAATCAATGTGAGAAAAAAGAGGAAAAACCAACAACAAACATTTGTCTACATTAAGTGACTTGTCCATTATTATTAGCATGTGTTTTATGGTGTATTCAGTACTTATTTCCCTGTGTGAACATGAAGCATGCTGCAGATTGCTACACCAGGAGGAGAGTCGTTTAAGATTGAATCACAGAGACACTGTGAAATTTTTGGTTGAAAATGATTGTTGGCATGCTGTAAAGGATAATGGAATTTGATTTCACAAAGCATATTTCATACTGAAGGTGTCCCAAGCCACTCTTACAGATGAATGAGTTAAACGCTGGAGAAGCAGTGACTGTGTAGGTAAATGTGGTGCTATTATGTACTGGGCGATAGCTTACATGCAGCTGTGGACAATGGAAACAGGTTTTCTCTTTTATTATTGAGGGTCACCCAGGTTAGCCCCTGTACTTTCTGAAAAGCACTCTGGGATTTCTAATTTCCACCTGGATGAGCACCAGAGACAGACAGAAAGGGCCACAGTTTAATGCTTCACCGAAAGGATGGATGAATGATTGTTGGATGATTAATGGCTGCTCTGTGCTGAAAGATGACAGCCTGCTATAATGGAGATAGCTAACATGTAATTTTCTACACAGTGCAGTTTCACAGCCTCAGCATTCCTATGTATTGGGCATTTTGTGTTGGTAAAAGATGCACCAGCAAAGACATGGCTTTTATTTAGCACTTGTCCCCTCACCAGAGAGTGGCAATGCCATGAAAAACCACTACTTGCTGCCTGTGTGCTGCACAGGGACTGGCTATTGCCTTGAGGAGGAAGGCACCTCTGAAATCTTTTCTCATGCATCCAAGTTTTTGCACACTGTGCATGGTGGTGTTGAGTTTAGCTGGCATTGAGTGCAGCTGGTCAGGAAGCTGGGGCTGACACTGTTTCCCTTTGCAACCTAGAACCAGGCTCTGAAATTTTGATTAGTAGGTTAGAAGTTATATTACCATCTGACTGCTTGTTGCAGAGTGGTTATTTATGGAGAAGCAACCACTGAACATCACAGATGCTTTGTTTAATTTGAATTTGTTCTCTTTCCCACTTGAAAGCATTCATTCTGTTTTGTTGATGCAGACCAAGTTTATTGCTAAATACTACTACTGCACTTGTTTACAGCAGCATGATCAGTTGCACCCAAAACTGTTTTATAACCAAGTCCCTAAGTTCACATCTGCGGGTGCCACTGCAAGAGGTGTTCTGTCTGTAAGGGCATAGGGTTAGTTCCTGGTGGCTTTGAGACCATCACTGCTGGTGCCATTGTCACAGTTTGTAACACCAGATGCTCGCAGATCTATTTTGACATGGTGCAGCACGAGCAGGTTTCTGCTGAGTTACTCAAAGCACGATATGTGGGCTTTGCCCTAGCTGTATGCCTTTACGGTGGCTATAGAAGGATGCATTGCACTCTGTCTGGCACCAAGTTGGAGTGGTGCTGACAGGTGATACCCGATCCAAGATGCAGTTTACTGGTACAAAATTAACCCATCAGAACCTTTTGATCAAATCCAAACTGGCAGACAGGCTAAGCCAGACCAATGCTCTGTATCATGTGGCTGCAGACTGTTCTAGCTGGTCCTAGCAGTCTCAAAGGCAGTTTTGCCACATTGATTAATTATGGCTTTGGAAACCATTTCTACAATTTTGAAACATTCTGATTAGAAATCGTTATAGGGATTTTAATCTTAATTGGAAATTGGCATTGCTTTTATCTCTATCAGATTCTGCGGAAACTGTGTTTTCCTTAAATTATTTTCTGTACTCCATGCAATTTAAATGCTGTTGAAAAACATAAAGATGTTTCTTTCTCTATAAGCAACCAACTTTTTCAACAAGTTAGAACGAAAAAATAAGTTCTCTTTTTGATGTTACTGAAAAATTGAAGCATTTTCTCTATTTCCCTTTGTAACATTAACTAAAGTCCAGAAAGTTTTCAGGATCTTTTATTAAATCAGATTATCTTTTCATTAAAAAGTACTGCAGCTGCTTAAATGTTTTATAAGCAAAGCAAACATGCAAATTAGATATTTTGATGTAAAAGGTTAATTATATGCAAGTATATCAAAACCCAAAGGCCAGATTAATAGGAGATGTAATGAAGACATGATAATAGAGCTGGGATGGTTTGTGCTGTTTACAGTTGATTAGTTAGCCATCAAAAAAGGTTGTGTTGAAAGCAGCAGCAACAATTGTTTGTGTGTACCTGCATCTATGTACAATCTGCTACAGTTAGAAAATCCTTCTGTGTGTCTTTATCTTACCTAAGGGATTTTTCAGTGATGGAAAACTTAATTGAATTTTATTTGATTGTATTGATCAAAAAGTATTGATTATTCAGTTGTGTTGATTACTGCTATTTTCAGGTGTTAAAATCAGAGAGTGGCAGAACTGATCCTGCTGTCTGAGCTGTTTGGAGTTCAGTGTCTTTGTGGCAGTGTAAATAAAGGGAAGCCAACCTATACAGCTTGATCTTGTAGTTACATATTCAAATAAAGGATTCATACATGTAATCTATTAGAGCCATAATTAATAAAAATTCTGAAGTACTACTATGAGGCCAAGTCTGAGCAAAATTTAAGCTATTTCATATACTGGATGAGAGGTGCTTTTTTTCTTAGTGTGAAGAAGTAAAGCATCATTCATATTCCATTGGTAAAAAGATTAGATCTTGATACTGACAAATTGTGTTGTTTTCTTGTTGGCATCTCTTGGCATTTTGCAGTGGCATTCAGAATAGATAACAGTGAAAACAGGTACATTTTCTTCCGTCATGTATTGAATTGTGCTGTTAAGTTGATCAAAACAGGTCTAGGATTTGAGAGAATTCTCTGACTTTCTTTTGTACCTTTCTACATATCCTTATTGACTAATAAGGACACTTGACATTTTCATTTAATCAAAAGGTTGTAAACTGCTTGGTGTGCTTAATGATACACTTCAAAATCACTCTCTGTGATTTAGCTTGGCTGCTAGGAGAAGTGGAGGTTTGGGACTAGAAGCAAACACTGTGTAGACATTGTTGCAGTGTAGGTCATTAGAATGGGAAGTTGACATCTGGCAGAGGCTCCAGAGTTAAGATCCCAAATGTTCCTAGAGCGCTGGAAGGCGTATCAGGTCTTTAACATAGCGACATACTGCCACCTAACATCACATAAGGCATAAATTCAGTTTGTCTACACCAGAGATTCAGTCTGGAACACTGCCTGTTTTAGACTATTCATATCCAAAGTACATAAATGTATTTGGTGGAGATTATATGTTATTTTTGCACTGGATGGAACCACACAGTCCGTTTGGGAAGTGGCAGTCCTGCAGATGGATGAGTCCTTGTGAAGCTGTTGAAACTGTCTCACAAGGAGACTCAGAGCATCACACCATGAGACTTGCTGCCCTCCACCCTGTACACACCCAAACACTTGGCAAGGACAAAGGTACCGAGGGTGCTGCTGGGCTGCGGGATGCTTCTTATCTTGGGGGCATCCAGAAAGGTCCCTGCATTCCTGCTGTTACTCCTTGCATTCATTCTAGTAGCAGTTACTGATAGGATCATTTCCTACTGTATCTTAGCCTTAATGATGCATGTTGGTTTGAGTAGTTCAGAAAAAATGTCTTTGAGATATCTCATCCTGATGGCAAAGAAATAGGGGTCTGTTCATGTGAGCTGTTTACCTGGCTGTGTGTGAAGGAGGATAGATGTCTTTGGAAATACGACAAGAAGAAGAGTTAAGGGACATTAAGGTATGACGCCTAAAGATTGAGTGGAAAAAATCACACACTGTAGCCTTCCATGAGTAGATGCATCTTGTAGGGCCTCTTGCACTGTCAGTAAAGTAAGGGGAATGTTTAGGCCCAAGCAGACATCACATAGAGAAAGCTCTGAAAGGAGGATGTTCGTGAGCTATGGCTTTGCAGAAGGTACAAGCACCTCTTCCTTCACACATTTAGAGGTTGTTTGACAGTCTCCCATTTGTATATTGACACATCCTGACCCTGTTTACTTGTAGGATCTGACATGATCATGGTGCTAATGTGACAGGCTGCAATACATTTAAGATAGAAATAGATTCACATTTCTACTTCAGTGCTCAGGTCAGTGGAGTCACTTCAGAATTACATTTATGTGGCTGAGAGAAGAATTTGGCCAGTTGCCCACTCTCTTCAGCACATTACATTTAAAAATAATTTAGCTAGCAGTTGTGAATACCCATTTCCTGCCAATAATTTTAGAATATCCAATTGCCAGAAGGTTTCTCTGACCTCACTTTGTGAGTCACATCGTAGTGGTTCTAGCCAGTACACGTTTCCAGTGTTTCATTGTTAGTGCCGGAATAAGCCGTCTCCAACGTGTGCTGCTTATAAAAAGTGAGCTTCATTTCATGAATGAAGGATTCTCATACTCTCCTTTTTTTTTTTTTCCCATTTTAATAAATTGTACATATCTTTACATGAAAAGTATGCAGGGGAATTGCACCTCATTTCAGAAAAGACTGTCCAGTATATCGTACATAACTTGCCCTAAGCCATATCAGATAATAAATACTTCCCCTTCCAGGTCATTGACAAAACTCGGTTTTGAAGTAGACTGAACGAGATCTGTATCATGGAAAAAAGTTCTGTCTGAAAGATCTCTCTTTGTTTAAGAGAAAAAAAAAAATAAAGTAAAATATTGCACTTTTGTTTGTTTTTTTATGTTTTGAATGAAAAAGATCAGGAAAACAGTGTTTTTAATACTTCTTTTTATGCAGTATTTTATTTTTATTGTTTATTTTATGCAGATGTTGTATTTAAAACCATGTGATATCATTGCAGTGTCGATGTAACATCTTTCCTGTCTGTTTCTCCCTGTGGATTTAGCAGTGTGGCAGTTTCTATGCTGGAACCCAATTCTTTTGTCTGTGGGGCTGCGCTCAACAGAAGCCCTGAGTGGACTTGCATCAGCTACAACCCTTGGTAGGATTTGTGTCACTTCCACCCCAAACTGACCAGACTGACAATCTGAGCTTCCCATTTCAACCTGATCTGTATAGGAAGGGTATTCTCTTCAGTTAGAGATCCAATACAGTCTTATTCATGTAGTACATGCGACAGTTGGGCTCATACACCCAAAAATGTCCTCTGATGTCTTCAAGTTAGACTTCTCTGTGCTCTTCTGTACTTTCAGATTTCTGGTTTGGGAGAATGACAGTGCTTTGACATGCATAGCAAACTGTTAACATGTCATTTGTTCAAGGCAAACAGTCTGCGACAGTATAACCAAGCTAAGCAAGGGGTTGTGCTATCTGTCTGCGTAGGTCAGACTAAAGTCCCTCAGCTGTACAGAGTACAAGGGTCTTCACCTAGCAGACAAAATGCTCTTTATTGCAAGAAAAAGAAACGTGCACCATGGAGAGAGCTTGAATTTAGTTCAGTGAATTTAGTTCTTCATAGGCATAGCACCCAGGTAACTTGGGCAGAAAATGGGACCAGTCCCCAGTATGTTTGGCATTTCTTCAGTGGGCAAATTGCTCTAATCAGGTTTTGTGTTTTTCCTCGGAATCCTTCTTTACCACTTCTTTACCACAAAGCTGCTATGTACTATGAGGTAACTCGGCAACTCTTTTTGTTTTCCCGATGTTACGTCTATTTAACTCTTGGTCATCATAATTCTTGTGGCATGGCTGTCCAGGAACGCTTACTACAGCTTTATTTTCTCCTTTATTAAAGCTATAAGCAGGAATGTTGATGTACCATTTTCCCAACAAATCTTTCTGTTTAATAAGAATACCAGAAAGCCAGTCCCCGTTCTTAGACTTCGGTTTTGGGTCTGACCAGGAGATCTCACAGCTCTGCAAATAGGTGAGAAGTCTATTTACCTCCAAGGAAAACCCCAGTCCTGTTTATGCCACTGGGACAAGTTCACTGTCTACAGCCAGGAAGTGAACTGGATTTTTAAATTCCCACAGCTTGCTCACTAACTAAGCAGTTTATGTGGTACAGTATAAATATGGATATTCTGCAATTTAACAAGTAACTGAAACCACAAAAAAGTAAGCAGAGTATCAAACTACTGAGAAACAATACTATGGTTAGATGTTACTGGTTTGGGAATTCCTCAACCTGTGCCAATAAGACAAATGTCTTCCTTAGCCACTCAACGCACAGTTACAGTGGTAGCAAATATTCTTGGATCTTGGACTACTTTTGTCCATTCTTTCTCTTATTAGAGAGAAAGGAATCAGTGGATTAGTTGTTCTTGTCCTGAGATTGACAATGGGGACAAGAATAAAAATTGTGTTCGGTAGAGGAGGCAATGCCTGTGGTACACAAGCTTTTATTTAATGACAGAAAAATGGTTGGATTGTAGTGATCAGAAGGGTCTGCCTGGGGCTGGATATCAGAAATTCAATGATTTTCTAATGAGACGTGGAATTCACTCTCACATTATCCAGCTTAGTTTCACACACTCAAATCTGACTGATAAATTCTGTCTGAAAGGTTTATATTGGTTGGGTTAATTTTTCTTAAAGGTTTACAAAGTTGTTTTAATTAAAAAATCCCTGTGTATCAGTACTGCGTTACAGAACATATGTTTTGCCACAGTACAGAGCTCTCCTTTTATATTTTTAATTATACATTTTCCAGGACTACATTTTTTTTTCTGCAAATTTTTCATGCCATGTTAAAATGCATGTGAATTAAAGAGTACTTCATTCTGTATGGAAAATATACTATGTTCCCCTTCCAGATGCAACATGAATTCTTTTAATTTGCAATTTCCCAGCCATCAGTGGGAGCTAAAACTTTAAAACCAAATTAAAATATACTGTTGTTAAATTGGAGTTCAGAAGTGCAGTAGCATTACGTTTACACTTCATAGGTATACAGTTCTCACCTCAGATGCTACTGTATTTCAAATTTTGTCATAAATATTTCATACAAATGTTTTCAGTGTCTTCATTTTATTATTAATGACTTACAAGCTCATTATTTAAAAGAAAATGCAAAACAAAGAGATATAAATTGCCTTAGAATTATTGTGGCTTTTATGCTTAACGGTGAAATTCTGTATGTTACGAAATTTCAATCAGCTTGTCTAAGGAAAGTGTTCTTTTGAAGTCTGCTTTCCTGAAGTCAAAGATTATATGTTGCTTGTGAATTTCAAACCTAAGCATTGAGTGAATCAACTATTATAAAGATTAGATAAAGAGCTGACCATCACCTGCATTGCTTCTGACACCAATTTTACTTCCCACAGGGCATCTTACTAGGTGTTAGCCAGACTGGTTTCTTTCCTCCCTAAAATAGCTGAAGATTGGACCTTTCCTTTGATGAGCACAGGCAGATTATGTATTATACATTCAAGCTCATGGCTGACCTTTGGAGATGCATAAATGAAAAAAAAGCAGCTGTTTGAATTGCACTTTCCAGTCTCTTGGGATCCAAAATTGGGATGCTATTTAATATGTGCTTTATTTGGTGGCTGAGATTTTTTTAGGCCCTTTCTAAATATTGAAGAAGAGAGAATCCTTAGCAAAGCATCTTACAGGCTGTAAGAAAAAGTAGGTAGAGGTTAAGGACCAGGAAAAAACAATGGAGTCAGTCATATAAGGTTGCCTGTCTTCATTAAGACAACAATGATGTTGTGAACAAATAACAGTGTATGTGCAGATGATAACTTCAAATGCTTCTAACTAAATCTTATGCTACCTAATTCTGAAAGATTTTGTCTTACAGGGCTTTACAGGACTTCTCTCTCTCTATGTGTGTGTATATATATATATAAATATATGGAACCATTTTGTCAATATTGTGTTAAGAAATGCCACTTCTGTGGTGTGTTATGCCATTTCTGAATTCCTGCAGGTGTTTGTGAGCTAATCTGGGGAGGCCCTGCGTGGCTGCATGTAGTAGTATGTGGTAGCTCTGCACTTGAGCCCTTCCCGAGTCCTCAGGGCTATGGAGTACCCAGGGCTCCCTGGTGTGAGGAGACTGTCCAGGGCTTGGGACCTTGTTAGGGATAAATGCTGTGGGAAGAGTTCAGGTTCAGCATCCTTTGATCAGAAAGGGTCAGAACAACACAGGCTGAAATGGTTAGAAAAGTGTACTTGTAGAAAATTCAAAGTGAAGAAAATAGTACTGGATTTGTTTGCATCTACAAAGGACCCATTGATAGCCTGCTGTGTTAGGTAACATTGCTAAATAGTCCTCCTTGTTGTCCTGAGCAATTGTCCTGAGTGTTCTCCGTGACCTGCGGTCTGATTGCTGGATTTGCTCATCCTGGAAAGAAACACAGTGGGATGTCGTCTGGCTTTTATTTCCAAGTAAATGGATGGCATAAATATTTATTTAAATGCCGTTTTTATGCTGAAAATAGGATAACTTGTTATGATGGAACACGTAAAGTGAGCCTTGCCCACATAGTGCGTGCGTAATAGCGATGTGTTAAGCAAGCAGAGCTGGAGGCGCTGGCGATGAACAGTCATGTAAGTGTCTGCTACACCTCTGCAATGAAAGTGGGCTCTATTTTTTTAGTCTTGTACAGTAACATTCTCAGTGGATCATCTTACTGAAGTGCAAAGGTTAGAAACCCAGTAAAGCCATTTGACTTTTCCAAAGGTATATTACAGAGCTTCCTAAGCTATAATAATAGGAATCCGAAAACATGGGAGGGCGACCAGTTATACTTAAATCTGGTCAGTGTTTCATTTTATGTGGTTATACTCTGGCTATTTTTTGACTTGTTTGGACCATGCTGGCTAAGTGTTCCTGTCCAGTAATACTCATTTTACCCCAACCAGCTATTTAAACCAAGTGTATGCTGTTTTTGCTATTGAACAGAAGAACAAGCACTTCCATTATGGTTAGTTGTTTTGTGGGTTTTGGTACCCACCCATTTATTTTGGTTTGTCCTAATCTATATTTATCTGTGGATGACAAGATGAACTTGAAAAAAGAACATGTTTAAAGTTGCATACCAGCTCCCAGGATATAAATCACACTGGACTTTCAGCTCTTTCAAGCTTTCATAAACAGTGCTCGCTGAAAGACTGAATCCTATTTTTCTGTGACTGTAGTTCATGTCAAACATTTAATTTCTAACAACAGCGGTCAGTGTCCTAATGTGAACACATGATCCTGGCCCCAGAGACTTCAGCTTTCTTTAGCTGTCATCATAACAATTTTTCTTTTTAAAGATATGCTCACAGCAAAATTAGAACTGGGTTAAAGGCTTTGAAAATAGTTCAGACCACAGTGGTCCTGGAGAAATGGTCTACTTGCAATGAGACTGGAAACTATGGACTGAAACCTGCTCAGCTTGCTTAAAAAGAAAATAAATGAACACAGCAGTGTTAGTCGAAGTCGGACTACTACTATGGTAGAGGCAAAGGCTGACCTCCTTTACACTGTTTTGAGAAGTGAATTGTCACCTGTTTGTCTTAAGATGTGCTGTAGAGACATAGCAACTGGTGAAGGGCATGCAGGGGGTGCAGTGCCTGATGGAGAAACTGCAACAGTGCTGGAGTTTCATTGTGGAGTCCTCCTACTGCTGCTCCCTGTAGCAAAAAGCTCTAACAAACAGGAATCCTTGCAGACCCTGTTGCATGAGGAGATCAGACCCCATACTTAAATATACAAAACAGGGGAGTACATTAAGCATGTTAGATTCCTAGATCTGTCTATTACTTCTTGGGATCTCTAATTCCCATTTGTTCCTTGCTTGCATGATTTTGATAATCCTTTATAAAACTCTCCCCTCTCTTTTTCCAGGTCATTTACACAGCTAGGAGGGCAATGGCACTTTTCCCTTTCACATGCCCCAGGCCTGTTCACATGTGGTCTCTCCATCCAGGGAGAAGGGGACAATCCAATAGTGGCAGGGGTCCCCTCTTGTTCCTCACCTCTTATTTCTGAATTTGATGGGAGGGATTAAGTGTGTGCATGCTCCAGCAATCCATTTGTAGATATTTAGCAAACAGAAATTTAGTGTTCTACAACATGTGGTTATACTAGGATGTTAACGAACCAAAAATGAGCAGATATTCATCAGTCTGTGTCTAGCTCTTCTGATAAGTCTTCCTGAGAAAAACTTGTCAAAACGTGACTGTGTACATCTCTAATACTGTGAGTTTTTCTCTCATTTCATGCAAGACAAAGATAGACTGTTTGTAATGAAGTTTCGAAAATGAAAGTAAACAAAATAGAAATGGATGGCAGACATTGATTTGGAGGACTTAGTAGTCAAACTCATTGCTTTTGTTCCATCTGAGTCACCGAGATGGTAAATAATAGACTTTGCCATAAGCTTGGTGCAGAATCTCTTGAAATCGATCAAAAGATGCTCAATGACTCCAATATCACACCTCAATTAAGTACAAAATCAAAGCAGTTCACCTTCAAAATAAAAAAGCAAAACCCAAACAAACTAGCTGCATACTAGTATAAACATTTTAACTTTTGGGGCATTCAATAAGATTGGATTCACTGTAATTGTTCAGGACTCGAGTGTGCTTTTTTGAGAAGTAGTAAATCTTATAAGCGTATATAAATGACAGTAATTTCTGTAGCGTGTCTGACTCAAGACTTTAGTAAATGTTATTGTTTCTCTGTGGGTGAGAAGAAAACTCAAGCATAATTTTGCATTATTACGTTTTCATGATTACTTCCTTGGCAAGCTGGAAGAATGAAGCCCGAGTTCATATGTGCATTTACATAGTGCAGATTTCTCTAATCTTACGCTTCTCACTCATAATTCAGATTTCTCAGTCTGATTTCATGCTAAGTTAGACTTCCAACTTTCTATATTTTGTCACCGTTGAAAATGCCACTGTAAATGACATGGAGCCAGATTTACCCTCTCTTTATTCCAAAGTGACTTCAATAAATCACTGAATTTATTTTGGTGTCTATGCAGGAACAGTTTAGATTATAATATATGGTTTTTAGTTTTAGAACTATAATAGTAACTAATCTACCTCATGAGGAGGTAGATTTATTCTGAGAGGGTGAAAGGACAGTAGTACAGAAAAGAGCTTTTGGCTAACATATAAATAGAGCTAGCCTGACAATATAACAATAGCTTTAGACTTCCAGAAAAAAGACCAAGTTCCTCCAGTGCACTCATTTAGTAATCAAACATTCATATAAAGACATCTTGCTTTGTTTTGAAGTTATGTCCTCATATCCTTTTTTTTTTTTCATCTGTGTTGAGTGCTTTATTCAAAAGTTTTGTGGACATGTCAGAGACAGCCTCTGCTGATCTTGACTTCTACACTGTATTTGGCATTTAGAGGTATCAGGGTTGGGTTGGTTTTGGTCTTTTTTTGGAGCTGTGCAGCTGAAGATAGGATGGTGGCATTCTGAAGGTTTGGAAATGCTGTTTTGTAGTGTGTTAAATTCACAGAAGTAATTCCAGCATTCAGGTGTTGAATGTGTTACTTTTTTTTTTTAATTAATGTTATTATTTTTGAGATAAAAGCGACAGTTAGAAAATTACCCTAGATGTTACTCCAGTGAATACTGAAAAATTGGACTTCGTGCTACTTTCTAACATAAGACTTACTTTATTTTGATGGTTTGAAGCTAAACGTCCCAAAACAATACCTTGGTACTCTTGACAATCCTTATTCAGCAGTATATGATATTTCTCCAGCACCCTAGAGATCTGTGATAACAGGGAGTCCAAGTTCCCCACACACTGATGTTCTTACCCCTGGCTGAGATGTTGTCTCTGTTGGTGCTCTGAGCCTCTGCAAGGCTCTGTAAACTGTGTGGGACCCTGCTTATGCAGGGAGCAGGGAATTCTTAGTTTCAAGAACATGAGAGTAAGCTCTTTGCAGCTGGTAGGCACAGGCAGCCCTTTGGTCTAAGCCTTGATGGCTCAAGAACAGGACTGCCATGGAGAGAGAAATTGTGCAGAGCTGTTCTCAGATGCTGGAAGCATCTGAGCTGCTCAGCCCTCAGCACTCCATCTCTCCGCTGCACCACTGATCCCAGAAGGCCACCAGCCCCAGGGCCTGTTGTGCACTTGAATGAAATGATGGGAGCTGGAGGGAGTGTCTGGGATCCAAGGATTTGAACCGTAGTGGTTTTCTGGGTGGAGATCAAGTGAACTGTGGGAGAACAGACTGAGAACTGTCATAGGTTATCTTATTGTTCAACTAGTGTGTGACTCTGGTGGCACTGTGTTCTTCAGTGTGAATCAAGGCTGACATTTAATTAGAAAGCTGTGTGGGTACCTGCATTAAAAAAATGCACAAACTTACATAGAATTGTTTTAGTGTGGTGCAGTTTCTTATATTAGAAATCCTTTTTCCTCAGCAGAAATGTTTTAATGTGATCACACAACAAATAAGTGCACTTGCCTGTTGTGCTTGTAGGCATCAGAGAAGATCCTTTGACTTCAGTGGATCTGAAACAGAGCTGTGGAGGAAGTGTACATCTCTTTTCTCTTGTCAGCTTTCATGTCACGAGACAAAACAAACAGAAATACCACAGATTGGTTGGTCTGTCTCTCAGCTTAATTTAGTTGAGGCAATACTTTCTCTGTCCTTCTCAGCCAGACGATTTCTTATTGTTTTTTCTTCCACTTCCTTCTACTTTTGATCCTCTTCCAGTTAACATCCAGTTCCAATATGGAAAGGTGATCACTCTCCATAGGTGGGCATCCACAGCTTGTTGTTTTCAGGCCAGCAGAGCTGGTTGTGCCATAGCAGTCAGCGTCCCAGGACAGCCACCCCTAGGGGATAGAGCAGCAATCAGTACCGAGTGGTTTGAACCTAACGCGTGAGCAGTCATTGGAAGCTATGGCTGTGATGCTGTGTGTGATTACAGTGTTGAGGTATTTTTCTTTGTGGAAAAACATCAGAAGGCCTTTAACAGCTGGAAGCGGCCAGTGCTGGGGTGAGATCTGCACCGATGTTGCCTCTAATTACAGAGTGCCCCCTGCTGAGCCCCTGCTCGCCGCTAAGCAGAGCGGAGAGTGCCATCTGCTGCTCCTAAGCATACAATAAACTGTTTGCCACTTGGGACTGGAGTGCTGGAGTGCTGCTATTGCATGTGCTGGAGTTTAGGATCAGTTGCTGGATGGCATGCTTGCCAACTTGGCCCCTCCCTGAAGTTTTGCACCGCTGCTGAAGGCGATCGATGTGTCTGGAGGTGCAGGAGACTCCGCAGATAACTCAGCAGTGCTCTGCAGGTGTGGGAAAGCTGATGCCCTGCATAAAATGGCATTGTCATCAGCCATTATATTACTTGTAATTTTTACTGGCATTGGTGACAGTTCTTCAACCTATTTTCCTGCAGAAGTTGACCTGCTGTGGGTGTTCAGAAAGGCTAGGTAACTTGTGGGGATAAATGCTGGTGAAAGGACCAGAGAAACTGGAAGTTTGTAGGTTCAGGGTTGAGCATAAAAGAAAATTCCATCTGCCATTGCTCATTCCCAAGGCTGGAGCCTGAACAGCTATTCTGATGGTTGCATCTGCAAGCTGCTCTCATACCATGATCACTTCAGGATGCATATTCCTCAGTTCTATCTTTCGCAGAGATGTACGACAAATTATTACATTTTCTTAATCACACAGGAAAGATAATTTTTTTTCCTAATCCTTTCTTTGCCAATAATACATGCCCCTCACCTCTTGCAATTCCATCCTTAGTCCATCTAGAATGGAATTGCAATGCCAGCAGCACACAGCACCTTGTAAAATCTTTCTCACCAAGCAGGGAGCTTTCATCTTCTTTCCTGCCACCTGAGGACTTCAGCTGCTTAAACTGGCTGCTCTTCAAAGGCAGCTTCACTACAAGCAGGAATATTGCATACAGTAACTAAGAAGTATTGTTTTGGCGGGGTTCAGGTTGCATACAGCATTATATATCTGTCTGTATTCATGTGGGATTGCAACATTATAGAGAGAAAGTGCTTTGTCTCAGCTTATATAAGTCTGGAAATTAAAGGTAGGAAAGTCGTGGGTGGATTTTCTCTAGCATTCATTGGTTGGAGTGCTTCTGATATACAGTTTTACTTTGTCTTATCTTTTTACTCATCCTCATAGCCCTATTCTTTGTTTTTAAATGGGAAATAGCAACACATTTAATTTCCATGACAGGAAAACAGTGTTGCTGTTACTTAAACAAAGGTTTTCCGAGATCAAGAAAGAGTGAGAGTGGTGACTGTAAATTGCAGTAAGTGGTTTTGCACCATAAATCAAACAATCAATGAAATTGAGTTATTGGCTCAAAAAGCCAGGAGGGCTCACTTTCCTGAAGAGCATTGCTACAGACTCCAGGGGTGTAAATCTTCATTGATTTGAAATGCAGTGGAGCCAATGGGATGCGGGGTATGAGAAGAGAGATTCCTATCAGGAGAAGGATAATACACACCTTTTTAGAAGCGAAGCAAAGCGAACTTGTTGTGAGCCAAATGCTGGGATGTTGGCATGTGGAAGCTGAGGGAGAGTGCAGCTCAGAGAAGCACTGGGATCTTCAACCAAGTGCTAGGAGCAGAGAGCCATGGGTGTTGCCTTTGAGTCAGGGGATGGTTGTGTTGTAAATGTGACCTGCCAGTTATTTTAGATGATTAAATTATATACTTGCCATGGTGCATGGATATATATGTATACAGGAGGTAGTAAAAAATTACGTTCTCTTGTCTGGAGCAGCCAGACAACACCTGTAAGGGAGCTCTGCCTGTCTCGACCTCTGTGGTATAAAAGGAGAGTATCCTCCCTGCAGAGTACAAGAAACATATTTCTGCATGGTTTGAAACTGCATCCACATTTGCTGTTTGGCACTGTTAGTAAGAGTACATCATGTTTTCTGCATCATTTTGATCTCACAAATTCTTCTCACAAAATACAACTTCTTTTAGAATGAAGTGAGAGGTAACTGCCCACTTGTTCTATGTTTTGGGAGAAAGAGGTTCATTTTGTTACTGCAAGACCGCTAAGAAATCCAAAGGGTATATGTTAGAAAGCAGTAGAGATCCATATGATTGACTGTAAGGTAAATTAAAGAAAGCATTTAAGAATGCACAGAAAGTGAGCTTCTAATTAAATCTTTGCATAAGCAGTGAAACCAATATTTGTGCTCTGTTGCTGTATCACTGCAGAGCAGCTGATACTTAACTTCTATTTTGCCTAAACATAAATGAATTCAAAAGGCATTTTAAATCATCACGAAGACTGCAGAGGAATTGTAATGTGTAGCTCTTACTTTCTGCTCTTTGCAGTCATAGAGTGTTGTGCTTTAAAACTGCCCCTTCTGTCTCTGGATTCTTTTAAGCATTTGTGTTTTATTGCTACACTTAAAGCTGTGCCTAATATTTTAAAAATGGAATTCTATTACTGGGCTGATAATTCTTGAAAGGAGAACTGCCTTGTGCTCAGTGATTGTAAGGAAGGGCTCTTTAACTTGCATTAGTATGATCAAGATTATGTTTTTATTTTCTCGAAATGTACTGAATGTATTTTTTGATTATGCATGGCTACAACCATCAATATAAAATCCAGTATTAAAAAATGTTGTGACCATTTACTTTTCTCTTTTGTTGGCTAATGTGTATGATAGGACAAAGAATCACTTTCTGGCCAATAAGAGTCAAAGTTTTGAAATCTTTATTCTCATGAAAAAATATAAAGAGCAGGTGCATGCAATGCGTCTCAGTCTCCCACACTGGACTTAGTCCACTTGGTATAAATAACTAAATTTTCAGTGGGCCATAGAGAGGGGAAAAAATTAAAATAAGCAAGCAGGAATGCCAATATAGCCCAGTGATTGGAGCACCAGGAAACACGAGTTCAGTTCCTTACTCCAAAGCACGCAGAGACCAAAGTGTTTCCTACAGCAGTGCCCTAAGCACTGGGCTGCTGGCTGGCTTGGGTCTCTTTTTGCTCATGTATGTGTCCTGTGCTTGTGCATCTCTTCCAGAAAGAAGGTGTTGTGTGTGCAAGCATTTCCTCAAGAGTTAGTTGTTTTTGATGGGGGGAAAAAGAATTCAGTCATGTTCTTGACCATTTCTACTAATATATAGGATTTGTAGTACTAACTTATCGTTGCTTGCACTGTGCACTGGTGTTAGTCAGACTGAAGACAAATACAGTGAAATAACTTAGAGGAACACTAGAACTTGAGAATTGAATTTGCTAGAATAGGATATCGTACCAACTATTTCCTACAGCTGCTTAGTTTCTAAATTTGATATATCTTAAAACTGTTGGAGTTGGTATAATTTCCGGTAAAATGTCTTCCCACAGGCGAAAGATAATTTTTCATAAGCTTTTTAAAAACTAATAAAGTAGTAATCTACAGTATTTTATTATTTAGAACCCCAGCCTTGGGGATATGATTTGCAAGGATTTTTTTATATCTCAATTCAGGATATGGTTGTGAGCAGCCCGGGTGAATATATCTGTCAGTCTCTTCTATAGGTTTTTTCTTTCTACCAAAAGCTGTCTACATTCAGTCCGTAGAAACACTACCACCTCTTTAAGTGGTAATGCTCCCTGCAGAGTTTTTAGCCTGTAGGAGATACGATTAGGGGGTGATAGTGTTAAGCACTCCTCCTGTATCTGCTGGCCCACTATGATAACCTTAGGGTTACAATGCATGTCTGACAAATACAATTCCATTGTGACTAGCGCCTTATGGCAATTTAGGAGGCTTATTCATCATTTTACAACAGACTTCTGTCAGGGATTTTGCTTATTTGCCCTTCACTGGTGTACAGTAGTTGTAGGTTTATCTCTAGGAGTCCAGCCCTAATAACCAATAACAAAGTGCTTAAGCTCTAAGCTTGTGAGAAATGGACTTGCATTATACTCCAACTGCACCTTAGCTCTCGACTGATAAGACAATGTGTCTTTGAGAGAGGGAAGGATTTGTATGAACTGATCCCTTACAGTACGGTGTATGCATTGGTAGAAGATATGGGGAAGTACATTGTATTCGAACCATCCAGATGCTGTTCTCAAATATAAAGTACATTCCTGCCGTCATTAGGAATATTTCCTTTAAAATATGAAAGTGCAGAGATATCTTGCCTTGGAAAATGCACTACAAAGTTGTTTGTAACGATGTTGTGGGATTTGGAAGAATTGAGTTACTTTTGATGAAATCCCCATGATTATGGTTTAAATTACACAGATTTATTCAAGGAACAACAAAAGTTTTCTTTATTATTATTCAGATTCCTGCTGGGTTCTGGATATTAATTAGGTAGTGGCTCCAGATGAAATCCAGGAGAGAGAAAAAACGCTGCTCACATTTTAATAACCTAGAGAATTTTAAGTGGCTAACCATATTGTTTATTATATATCAGTCTGAAGAATAAAGAATAAAAGCGCATGAATAGACAGGCACACAGCATGGAAGAATAGCACCATACACCCTAGCTAAAGTGCATTGTATATTCAAGGTTTAGACCTTCAACCCAGCAGATTTAGAGCGTGAGGGGGCAACATTTGAGAAGTGTGTACTGAACAAACACAAACATGAGGATTGCCTTTTTTCAGTTGTAAGTGTGAAAACATTAGCTCTCCCTCTATGCCTTTGAAGTCTTCTCTTTCTAGCGAAGCTCTGGCAGGAGGGAGGTCTTTCAATTAGTTTCTCACCCATAATGATTTCTTTGAGAAATTTTAATCAGGTTTTCCATCACGGAGCGCATTTGTTGCTGGTACTTGATCTCTTGGCCAGCTGAAGCTTCTGTGCTCCTTTGTCTCTCGAGCAGTTGGGGCTTTTATAAACTTTCTGGAGTAGTTATTAATCATGGAACTTTTCTACCTTTTTTTTTTTTTTTTTTTTTTGAGGTGTAAAACTGAGTGCAAAGTAAAATACCGATGCAGTGACGTGAGCTAATTATCTGCAGTGTTATCAAGCTCAGAGATAGCATGTTAGCAGTAATGTGTACAACTGCTTAATTACTCTCCGTTTCCATTATTTTGTAGCAACCATATAATTAGCTGACTGTACCCAGAGCTGTCTGCTTTGTATGGCAACCTGTACTGCTAATCACTAGAAATGTGTGATGAGTGACCCACAGCCTTTGTGCCCCTGTAGGAGCAGTGGGTGATATGAGGGGCAGCTGGGTGCTGGCTATCTGCAGAGGTAGGGAGACGAGCAGAGCCTGGAGGAGGACTGGGACCTTCACTGCAGCTTCACAAGAGAGCTCAGAAAAGTGTTACCCACTTTGTACTGTTTCTGCTAGTTTAAAAAATATGCGTTTGTCCTTTTTCTCTTGAATCTAGTCTACTTTAAAGAATTTTGCAGGATTAAGTAAGCATTGATTCCCTTAAACAATATAATTTATTCTGACTCTCTGATCTTCAAAGGGGATGCTTTCTTATAAAAGCAGAACTTCAGGAAGGAAAGGGCTCAGCAGGGCCAGAATATTCATTATGAGAGAGACATTCTTCCATGGGACATTTTTCAGGGCTGATGTCCTCAGGAGGAGTTTATGTCCAGTGCAGGGGAGGTCAGCTCTGACCAGTTACTGCCTGTTGCAGCAGGCAGGTTGTGTGTGCAGTGGAGGTCTTGGTGCTAGGGGCAAGAGGGAGGGCAGAACGAGGCCTGGGCAGCCCACAGCAAGTTGTGCTGCATGGGGACGTGTGCTGCCCACCCCAGGTCACTGCACTGCAGGCAGCCTAAGGATGTTACCACTGCAAGCCATGGGGCAAACCACATTCAGCTCTATTATACTAAATTATTTGTGCCATCACTCTCTGTGAAAGCTGGCTTTTGTGGATGTGAGTGAAATCTCCCCTGTGCACTGAGCTTTAGGCCAGTAGGAAAGAAAAAACGAGTGTTGTACACATTTAGAAGTTGGATTGGGATTTTTTTTTACTACTGTTTTATTTCTTTTTCCCCAAGCCTCAATTTAAGTACAAATTCACTAAATTTGGGTGATAAAGAGCATGCTTTTTATCACCATTCCCTCCTACTTAATTCCATTCCTGTTGTTGGTTAATTATAGATGCTACTTTTTCAGATAACATTGCATAATTCAACAGAAAACAAAAAAGCTCTGTAAAAAGCAGTTATTAAATTCAGCTTTAGATATTTGATATGGTTTCCAAGTACCTCTTTATTTATTTGAAAAAAAGAAGCTCTCTTGAAATGTGCTCTTTCTTCTTCCCCTCTGTGGCTTTGGAGATGGTCCCTCTGAGCACTGCTTGTACATTAATTATTATGGTAAGTAGGAAAGATCAGGTGATAACATGAATACTCTTAAACAACGCCACCAAGGCTGTAAGGTAGGCAGCAGTGCTATATGACTGTAAGCTATGTGCTGCCTGATTTATTTATTGTCAAAATAGACCCGTGGTGTTTTTTATTCAGTCCCCTCTTCCAGTGCTTGCTGGCAGCTGCTGGTCCTTGTGCTCCATGAGTTGCTCTGTCATATGTAGGAGACAGCAAAAACAGGACATCAGGTAAATGAGCACCCTCCATGCTGCTCGACTGGTTGTGCCCAAAGCCACCTCACTTTTCATTGGAAGGAACACTAAAGATCATCTAGTTCCAACACCTCCTACCATGGCTGGGGACACCTTCTTCCGCTGCTTAATTGTGCACTGCAATCAGTGAATACCAAGCATGATAAACCATAGCATTCCTCACTGCTTAGTAGTGTTTGGCATGTGCTTTTGTCCCCTGGGAGCTGCATTAGTTCAGCAGGAGCTCTGAGCACAGGGATGGGAGACTCCAGCCATGAGCTGCTTGGAGATTTTTATTCCTCCCTAGTGCCAGTAGTGAGGCAGCCTGCCTTCACAGGCAGAAGGGATGCAGCACACCTAATGGCCCTGTTGTTGGAGCCAAGGGGAAATGCATGACGACTAGGTTATTTAGTCCTTAGTAGCAAAGTTATTAATATTCTGTACATTTTAGTGTTATAAAATGTCAGCAGATGATATATACAGGATGTACCTTTTTCACTGGCAATGTTAAATTCTGGTTGTGTGTCAGAAGATCAAGTCATACAGCAACAGCAGATGCACTCCCAACCCTTTCTCATCAGTCATTGGTTAGGAGAGATTCCTTTTGACTCGAAGGGTCAGGTTATAGGTTGTTGTGTGGAACATCCAAGCTGCCTTTACTGAGTTTAACATTCCAAGTCCTCTATTTTGCTTCCTTTTGTAATTATTTATTTTTTTTTTTACAGTAATTCTAGTATGGTAGAATCTCTCCTGATTGAAATAATTTAAAAGCCAATTGCCCCTTTTTACCTGAGTTTCTCTGCCTCAATGAAGCTCTGCAGATCAGGTGCTGCTCTCATGCCCATCTGTTTATGAGCTGGTAGTGCTGAATAGGTTAAAACAACCCTATAATTTCTGCCATGCTAGGCTTGAGGAGTGACAGGTGCCTGTGTGGCTGCTTGTCTTTGACTCCTTGCCTACTTTCTAGATAAAATATTGAGCAAAAGGAAAAAAAGAGCAGATAAAATACTGTGAAACTTCCATGAAATGCTCTTTGTGCTGAAGACCTGGGTGTTCCAGGTAATGCTATGGTTCTGTGATATTCATTAGCTGTAGACCTTTCACTGACCTTCATATTGCTGTGCCACTTCCTTGGGATCTGAGTCTGCAGATATAAACGAAGCAATAGAAAACTGCCAACAAAATCTGTGGATTTTAAAAGGTACAGTATTTACAATCCATTTGTAGATGGTGACTTGAGTAATGCAAATATTTACTCCTCTTGCAAATTGGCTGCATGAGTACTCTATAAAATCACATGGAGTTTCATCAAGTGTGGAAGACTGCAATACAGTTTGTTGTATTTGTTGTAGCTATAAACTGACAGCTATTTTGGATTGCAAAAGAGTCTGAAGCAATAAATAGCTGTCCTTACTTGCATTACAACTACCTGAGAACCAAGCTCAGGAGAACTGGGTGTGCTAGACTATATATAGTGCTGTATTGGCCTTCATGGTACTCAAGTGCTGAGTGCCAGGCATGTGTGTGTCCATGAATACTGCATTGCAGAAATCATCACGAAGTGAGGTAAGAAAGGTGTTTCAATGGGTTTTGAGCCATCTGTAAAAGAATTGTGACACCTACCATGCATTTAGTCAGCAAAACAAAACAAAAAGAAAGGTGTACTTCAAGCAATCAAACGTGCCACAGGGAAGTTGAGTCTTCTCCAATTTATTGTTGTGTTAACATTATACAGCTGGATTAATGCTGGTTTGGCTTCCGGAGAAGAGCCCACGTGTGTTTCTGGTACTACGCTTTAAGCTAGCAGAGCCCGTGGATGATGTAATGGCCTAATGTTACTGAAGTACTTCATCCACATCTTATGTCATAGAGTTACAGAATAGCTTGACTTGGAAGGGACCTTAAAGATCATTCTAGCTTCAGTCCCCTGCAGTGAGCAGCATTGACCACAGACAAGATCAGGCTGCTCGGAGCCCCATCTAACCTGACCTTGAACACCTCCATAATGTCTCTGGGCAACTTGTGCCAGTGCCTCATTACCTTCTGAGTAAAGAACTTTGTCCAAATATCAAAATAAAGTGGGGAGATTTTGATTAAAAACTGTTCTTCCTCGTTCTATTGCTATCTGCCCATGTGCAAAATCAGTCTCCCTTCTGTGTATAAGCTCCCTCAAGTACTGGAAGTCCTCAGTGAGTACTCACCAGAGGTTCCCTTCCCTGAGATAAACAAACCCAGCTCCCTCAGCCTTTCTTCACAGGACAGGTGCTCCAGCCCTCCGAGCCTCTTTGTGGCCCTTCTCTGGACCTGCTCCAACAGCTCCACAGCTTTCTTGTGCTGGAACCCCAGGTCCAGGTACAGCACTGCAGATGGGGCCTCACGAGGGCAGAGCAGAGGGGACAGTCACCTCTCGCCCTGCTGCCCAGTGGTTACTGGCAGAACCACTTAGCTAGAGGGATTTTACAGTGTGATCACTCTCTTCTTTTGCTTTATCCTTGTGTAACCAAGAATAAGGAAAATAAGAATGAAAAATATTGTTTGCCATACTTGGAAAAAAAATGATTCACAAATATTAGAGCTGCAGAAGAACAATGCAGGCTGCTTTTAAGAGCCTATATATATATATATAATTTTATTTATTTGCTCAAAAATGATAGGAATAGCTGCCTTAGGGGTATGTCTCTGTAGATAGTAAAACATCGTGCTTGCAAACTAGTACCTGTTCCTTCAGTAGGGAATGGAGCCAGCACTCAGACCTACTAACCAGGGGAGATTTATTTCGATGTGTATTTTTAGGAAGTAGTTTAATTGCAAAGTTGGCTTTCGTTAAAAGAAAATGAGAAAACAGGTAGTTCTTTACATTCTTCCTGGCCCTTCTCCTAAACCAGCAATTATACTGCTGCCGATACGTTAAGCTACTCCGAGTTTTTTAATTTGTGTTTTTGAAAAGTACATGATTGCTTCCAGGACGTTTGTCAGCACGCTGCCCACCTGTGTCCTGGCAGGAAGGGGTTGGCACTGCCACGCTCTCTCTGCCACTTCCCTGCACATTTGAGCACCACCTGCCCTGATAGTACGGGGACGTATCAGCCACCACAGAACAACTGGTTGGTCCCTTGGATGCTCTGCAGGAGGACATCTGGGAAAATGAGGGAGAGCAGTGAGATGGGATGCAAACCCTGCTGGGGTGTGATGGCTCATACTGCTGGGCAAGAAGGAAGGCAGGAGGGTCCTGGAGGGTTGGGGTCTCTGTCACCCCACAAGGGCAGGGGGCAGTGGCAGCCTGCACTGGCCGCAGCAGTTTGGTACTAGTGGAGGCCCTGCCTGTAACTGTGCTAAGTGGCTTTTGGGGGTATCTCTGCTGCATATGGGAGTTGATCTAGCAGTGGGCACCAACCCTCTACCTCATGTAGCTTTTCTAACTGGAGTATGTTATATGGAAGCCTTCTCCACCATCACTCAGGCTCAAGATCCTTTGCTGTCCTGCTCAACCAAGTAAATGATGCTAAATGAGGATCTCTCAGAGACATTGAGAAAGTTTTTGGTGATGTGCAATGTCAGTGCTAGTGTCAGGATTTTGTAGTGCTGTCAGTGAAACTGTAGTATGAGCCTTGTGAAAAGAGGTGTTTGTGTAGCACTGTGACAAATCACCTGTGGAATGCCCACAGCTTTCATTGCTGTGTTCTAATAGGTAGCTGACAAACTGCAATGGGAGGGTGTCAGTAGTTCTTTAACAGTTTTCTTGTTTGGAACCTAAAATGGATAAACTTTTGTGCTTCAAAATCTGTCTTGTTCTTACTGTGGATGCAAGAAGAGGCATAAGTATATAGAGTAATGTAGCTATGTATGTATTCCACTTACATAATACACCTAATGGTATAAGTGCATATTACCATAGGCTGCACAGTGTAGGGCAGAAATGATACAGAAATCTATTGGGAAATCATGGAATTTCGTGTGAAAAAACTCCCTCAAAAATAATAGAAGGAAAAAAGGATTAACCCCAAACTTCTCCTAAAAGATGTCTCAAAGAGGATTACATAAAACACTTTTATCGATGAGAACCCTTCTAGTATGCAAATGTGTTTGGAATAAATACTGTGCAGAAGAAAAGTAGTTTGATTAATGGAACATGTCCTTTATAGTTCCCATGCAACGTGCAAGGCTCTGTGTTGCATCTGTGTGTGTGTGTTTCAGCAGTAGCACGAGCATGCTGGCAAAAGCCACTGCCAAGTCTCATTAATTGCAGCTCCCGCAGACTTATTCAGCCATAGAACTCTTATTTGTGGTGTAGTTTTACATTAATTTGGGGCTTGGGTTTCCTTTAAATTTCAAACTGCGTAGAGCAAAGCATATCCTGTTTAAAGAAAGGGAAGCTCTGGAAAAAACAACCTCGATCTGAGGAGCAAACCAAAAAGATTTGCACCTTAAATTCATTAGGACTACTAAACGGTCCCATTTTTGTTGACAAGTACACTCCAAACCCCCCAATAAGTGAGAAATTTCCTATCTAGTGTACTGTTTCAGCCAAAGCTGTGTAATTGCCCAATATCATAGGCATAAACGGCAGGAGGGCAAAGGAGTTCAGTCAAGACCCCCCAGTGTTTGTGTTTGGTATGAAACACTCCATACAAAAATAATGATTTTGGCTCCTTGAGCCTCCCCCCAGTAGTATTTTCAAAAACTTTGCCAGTTGCTGTTGTACTTTGTTCTCCAGGAGTACACCATAGAAAATGCAACTTCACTAAAGAGTGGCCAAAGGTTAGTCGTTTGTGAAGAAATAAAGGGGGTTTGGTTTTAATATATCAAAGATTTGTTCAAACAAATGAAGATTTATTTTGGATAATGGTTGGTGTATTTCCAACAAGGCTGAGCAGTCCCCAACTTCTAAAATTGTCATAATTGCTGTATGGCTTTAATTTTTGCAACCATCCCCTGAATAACAGCGGCTGCTCAAGACCTGTGTTAGAAGTCACTAATGCTAATTTAACGTGTGGGAGAAAATACCTACTTGAGCACTTCTGTACATTCTTACCATTAAGTTAATATTATGGACTTTTAACTGATGTTTTAATTAAGCTTTCCTATTAATTGCAAGATTTCTCACCTTAAAACCAGATCCTTAGTGGCCAGTATTTCCTTTTGCACTTTTAATTTAAAACTTGGAAATGTTAACCAGTGATGGACGAGTCATAAATGATGGCAAGAAAAAGCTTCACTTTTTACGCTGGTGTCACTCGGAGATGAGCTATTCTGGTGGAGAAAGTCCCCTAAGTGCACTGGGGGAGAGGAAACAAAAGGCTTATGTGGTAGGAAAAAAGTGTGTATTTATTGATCCTTCTGTCTGTCATGTATGTATGCTGTATATCAAATCAGCAGTCTCCGAGGAATTTCAGTATCCTGAATCTGGACACCAAAGTGCCTTTAATTAAAATACTTCTCCGAATGTATTTTCCATCTGTAGTTTACTGTTTATTTTTAAACTATTAAAATACAGCAGAAATGGAACCAATGGACATCAAGGTAGTTCAAGCGTTCTGTCATTTCTCAAGTTGGCAACATAATTTTTTATTTTATTTTATATAAGAGGAAAACAGGACAAAGGTCTCTTTTTTAACTATCTTATCTGCAGGTTTGGGAAAAGAACTTGACTCGGTCCCCTGAGCTAACCACTAAAAACACACGCTTCCTAAGAAAACCAGAAGCAGAAAATTCAACCAAGTAGGGGAAAGAAAGGGGGACTGATGCTGTGATGTGGCTTTGAACTTCCAGGTCCCTCTAATTGCAGCTCAGTCTGTTGTCAAAATAACTGCACAAAAGCTAGCTGAGAAGGTGTTGGGAAGGTTTGGGGTGGCAGTTTGCATTTACCAGTTCTGAGGTCTGTATTTGAATTTTATATATCCAATCATATATAATTTATATTGTATATACATGGTACATAAATATGTATACATATATTTGAGATTAGGAAAATAAGAACTGTTATTTGTAGTCAGCCCACTGGCCTGTGTAGGCAGATGTCCTGTTTCAAGCAGAGACCGCTATCTGATGATCCAAAAAGTGTTTATCCTACTTAATGGACAATGATGTAATTATGAGATGATGCAGGAAATTTTTCTGACCCCATGGAGACAGTTGCTGGCCTTCATCCTGATGCATGAGGACTGATATTCTGTGTGTATGTTTACCTCACTGGGTGTTTTTTGGAGCTTTGAGAAATGAAATAACTCCAAGAGCTGAATTCATCCCAGCTGTAATTTGACTAGGGATTAATTTTCTTCCAGAGATTAATATAACCTTATATATTCAAGAGGAGACTTCAGGCAAATGCTAACAGCCCTCTGTGTGATTTCAGCCCAAGTTTTTTCAGCTTTGGCATGGGAACCTCCACATCTTGCGGAGAACCTTCAGGAGCTCTTTCTTGGGTAGACTCCTCAATCACTGCAGGTTTGAGGTTATCATTTGGAGCCTGAGGATCCCATAAGGTTGCCACCTTGTCCTGGCACACAGAAGGGCTCAGCAGGGAATTTGATCAGCCTGGCTGCTGTTGGGCAGCAAGTGCTGGGGCTTCCTCTGTAGAGGGCTGTGGGGTGGGTGCACATCCAGGTGGGAAAGATGGTACAGCTACTGAAGTCAGCAGGTCTGAGCCTGTGCATTTTTGTCTTTTAGGTATCAGCGCCTGGAAGAGCTGATTTATTATTATTCTAATGGGCTCAGTAACTTGGTAAAATAGGATCATTATAACACAAAAGATCAAACTTTCACCCTCTTGATCTTTTTTGACCTTGAAAAAGGTCAGAAGACTAGAGGTCTTAGTGGGGATAAAAATCCAAGAAGAAAGTCCTTTAGTGTTAGCATCTCTTTTCTGCTGTTGTAGTACAACTCAAGCATGGAGAAGAATA
This sequence comes from Odontophorus gujanensis, assembly GCA_013399175.1. NCBI lineage: Eukaryota > Metazoa > Chordata > Aves > Galliformes > Odontophoridae > Odontophorus > Odontophorus gujanensis. The sequence goes on from VXAB01012473.1 coordinate 158,271, forward strand.
TCTTTAGTTAGTCATGTAATGTTTTTTTTTGTTTATGTGTTTATTTGTTTTCAATAGTCTTATACTTGGGAGCAGACCTGCAAGCTTTCTTCTGCTTTCTTCTGGCTGTGTGCTTCTTCAGAGGTCCCGGCTCGAGTGAGTGATATCTTTGTGGCTGCAAAACCCTCAGGGGGACCCCTGCATGCACTCAGAAATACAATTGCAAAAAGCTCATTCCTTTATACAGCGGATTACTTTTAAATTTACTTCGATGTGATCTGTGCAGATTCCCTTCATCTAAGGGGAGGTCTGATTCTCTTAGCTGACTTACGCAGCCACACACCAAGAGGGTCTTATTTTGTGGAAGCCAAATCTCATTAATGGCAATCTGCTGCCCATCTTCTAATTAGCCAAAGAAACAGTGACATTTCACAACCACAGCAGAGGCAATAAAGCAGCATTGTAATATAAAATAAGGGAAAGTGTCCACCAGAATTGAAAGCCTCCATTTATCTACATTAGTCTACTGACTGGATTCTCATTTTATATTGGAAATTGATATATCTATTTTTATTATACCGTAAGCACACAAAAAGTTAATCTTTTTAACTTCTGAAATATCTTCTGAGTTAGCTAACATTGGAAGTGGTACAGAGCTTAAAATGTGTGAGACTTTATTCTACAGTCAGCATTCCTTCCATATGACATTAATACTTACGGGTCTTTTAATGAAGACATAAACCTGAAGTTTTATCAAAATATTCCCAAAATTTCAAGTTTGAAGCTTCTTTTTTGGCAGAATTCTTCAGGGCTGTACACTGTGGGTATTCACAGCATGCCTATTATCTTTATTACAAATGTGGCGTATTCTTTCTAGTTGTTTAATTGAGTACAGGAAAAATGGTATTATTTAGATTGTGCACCACTGGGTATAAGGAGTTCTCTCCACTGTGTCTTATACAACACTTTGTTCTAGAGGCATTCATCAAGAATTCGTTTTGCAATCACTTTCTACTGATTTTTGTGTGTTTTTCTTAGAGTACTTTTCATGCTGCAGTTTCGTCTTACATCTTCATGATTCAAAAGACTTAACCTAGTCCAGAAGTAGTACTTACATTCTCCTTCCCCACAACAGTAAAAAGCATACAAAATGCATGAGACAAAAGAAGCTCTTTCTAAGGGATGTGGATTAAAATTGAAACTGTTCTTGGAAATGTGAAAAACTGAATGAAGGGTTTAGAGTTTGGGACACATCTGCGATACAGAGGAAATATCAAAGGAGTGTCAGAGCAGTGTGGTAGCTGCATTAACCTGCACCACCGCCCTACTTGTTTGCAATCAATTGCTACCAAAGCAGCTGTTATTGTGTCTACCATTAGATTGATAAGTCTTGCACAGTCAGGAGCTCAGAATAAAACTTACAACAGAGGAGAATAAATGAAGTCCATGGCAAGAGTTCTTATTTTGAGATGGGAAATATGAACGGCGAGAGCAACGCTGTCCTGGTTCATGGGTGGTTTCCATGAACCATCAGCAAACACGATGTAGAGAGCTCTAGGACTAGTAATGAATCCAGTGCTAACAGCATCTCAGCTGGGATGCTGGGAGTGTGATGGTAATTCATGCTGCCATGGTTCACCTGTGTTTACAACTCAGGTAGAATTAGTCTTCCTGGGCTTTTGGCTCACCCTAAAAACCAATCATGAAGAGGGACCTTGGTTTTAGCAAGTTGTGAAAGCAGTCTGTTGATTGAGGGCATGCATTTCTTTCAAAAAGTTTCAAGGCAACCTGTGTGATGCAGATCAAGAGTGATTCAGAGATTTCATCTCTAATAGGTGTTTGCAAGTAAGATAGTTATGGCCATGTCAATTGGATATTCTGGGATGCTACTCTATAATGGAACTTCTACATCTTTCTTTTGAACTTTGTAACTAATCAAAAAATTAGAAATGAGATGACAAACCAATATACATTGCAATGTAAATAAACTACAGTGGGACAAAAAACATTGCATTTTGAAGGTGTGTGACAGCAGGCTGATAGCTGTGGTGGTTCCTGGCTGTGTCACAGCACTACCCTGACAGAGAAATGAAAGGAAACTGAGGCTACTTGAGAACAGCTGTAGGAAGAGTTAGGTCTCTGTGGGTGAACTAGTCCCAGAGAGTGGCCAGGCCAAAGGTTGCTGACTGAAACTGCTGGGGAGGCAGCACGCAGCTGTGTACTGTTACTTTCAACTACAATTTCAGTATAACTGTGCTTGTTGTACTTTTAATGTGTGTGAGCAATAAAGGCTGGCTTGTACTCTGGAGAAACTACTTGAAAAGGGAACTAAAACTGTTCTGACTTTGGCTGTGACCAAGATCATTGCTGGGCTAAAGGCTTATCCACTGATACAATCCAGACTTCAGTCCCCAGAGCTAAAAATCAAAAATAAAAAAAAATCCCAGACTGGCAGTCATCATCTGTAACTGAATCCTGCAGTTTGTGACAACTTTTCTTGCTTATGGACTGTACTCAAAATCTCATTTTGATTCCTCAGATATCCACAAAGTCAACCGTTAATTTTGTCTGTGTTGAGTTCTCCCCAGCGTGATTGAATGAGCCAGCAGATAGCTTCAAGCAGAGACCAGTTACTCACAATAATTCCTTAAAGCTATCATCATAACGCGTGTTCTTTCTTTTTTTGTAAAGTTCAAAGCTAAGCAGAGTGTTCTCGCAATGAAGCGCACGCTGCTTTGCCACGTCCCATGCACTATGGCATGGTATCGTCTTCCAGAGTTACCTCTGATGGACGGGATTAGGGGAAATCCTTGTTTCTTTGGTGATTTTCAAACACTATCAGACAATGATGCCAAGTCAGAGTGAATTAATGAGATATTGGAGCCTGGCAAGTAGAAAGTGGCTTTAAATAACCCTGATTAGCCTTTTCTCAGTTCCTTAGAGCGCAGGCAAGGCTTGAACAACAACAAAGACCCCACACTCACACTTTTTATTAGTTTGGTGGAAAAAGAGTGTGCTTTTCAGAGGGTGTTAATTAAAAGATTTAGGTTCCATTCACGCTGCCCATATCCCTTGTTTCATCTTTCCCTCCTTTTTGTGTGGATTGTTTGCAGTGGGAGAGGTAGAACTGCTGTTATGACAGATAATGTTGACTTTTGAAGAGTTCGCTCAGATCTTATCTGTGAGAAAAATATAAGCCCTAATTGAGCATACAAGTTTCACTTTTTATGCGACGACTTCATTAGGCACGAACTTTTATTTTAAGTCATTTAAAATGTCTTTCACTTTTCTCAAAACAAGATTTCACCTTTTTTCTGTCTTTCTCAAGGGATCTCTTTCATACATCTTTGTAGTTGCTACATTTTGCCTTTTGAATGAATAAATAAAATAAAAATCTCCTGTCCCTTTAATCATAAAGTTGTGCTTTTATAAACCTTAAGCATATTAAATTCATTGCATCAGTCTCTTCTAGTTACATGGCATTCATAATGTACAAACTGTGGCACCAGCCAAGAAATCAGCATTTCAAACTCTGACAAATATATATATAAGTATTGTAAGCAGCTAAAAGCTTCAGTAAATGATTTAATCCCAAAATTAGTTGCTGTATTTCAAGACCACTTTAAATAGTATTTACGTGTGCCACCCTCTAAGATTTCCCCAAATGTATTTGTCTGCTTCCGCCAAAAAACACTTTTCCAAAGGTACTTCAAATAAAAATAAGCTAAGCAGAGATAATAGAAAACTCATATTATTTGTGGTGATGGTCAAATTCTGAACCTCAACAGAGGTCGGTATATGAATGAAAAATAGGTTCGCTCTCCCCCTAACTTCTGACTAACAAATGTGTTTCTTTTCCGGCTGTTTTGTGTGCAGCATCCCCTGTTCACCTGTGGAATTCATCATGCATGTAACAGGGCATGACTTGCTGCTGAGAAAATTCCTTTGTGCTTACTTTTAAAATGATATTATACAAAATCAAATGTAAAAAGATAAACGAGAGTTGGTTCCTTCTATAGGAAGTATATTTGCTGGGTGTACCTTGTTCTTCTACAGTGAAATGTGTAGTTCTTCTCTGAATGCTTTGAAATATTTTCCAGAAAATTGTTTGATCTTACCTATCAGCGTGGGGAGGTGAAGGGACTGCTGGGGCACTTGGAAGGGAGAGAGGGAATCCTGCATTTTGTTTTTGTCTTTTTGTCGTTTTTGTTGTTTTTTTTTAATGATAATCTAATAGTTAATTATACTGCTGCGTGCTTTCATTGGCAACCATCGACAGCCCGCTATAGTAGAAATAGGCATTTGCTGCTTTGTTAATGGACTCTGCTATTTTACAGCGCTGTAGTCGAGCAGCCACCTACAGTTCGTCCGTATGTTAATACTAACGTTACCAATTTTAACGTTGTATGCCTCTTTCCACCAGCCCCTGTTGGAACCAACAGCCTACGGCAAGTGCTGTACTGCCTTTTACTTAATTGCTTCTTAAAGCTAACAGTGAATTACATTAAGTGTAATTTCATTGTCGTTGGATCTTGGCGAGTTTGAGGTGGCACGTTTGCCATGGGAGTTCTTTTTCTCTGGTTCAGTGGCTATATCCGGGTGGGATGCATTTCTCCTGGAGTAATCCAGGAGAATCTTTCCTTTGAAGAGGAACAGATGTAGATTTACATATCTGGAGGTCTCTGGCCTCTGATGAGATTAGTTGGTGTTTTTAAACCCTACTGGAAGGTGCATATTTAATAAATGCCTAAAGCAAGCCTGTGTGAAATGGCTGGGCCCTGAGAGACTTTGAATGAGAGGAGAGGAGGAGATGTCAAGTTGCACATTGTGGTACCATCATAATCACTGCTGAAAGTAGGCCAACACTTGAAACAGCAAATGGATTCAGATTCTGCTCTCAAAGAAGGAAAGCAAAAATGGACGGAGGAACTACCTCAGAAACACTGAGGTTTAAAATTCAACTGATTGGTTTGCTTCTAATTTCTTAATAAACAGAAAAAGATGAAAAGGAGGAGGTTTGAAAGCTGACAACCCGGCTACACCCCCACCAAACAATCTGTGCTTCTCTAACGTGCTTGTTTGATGTAGCTGTATGCCCTGCAATAGGCACTGGTAGTTCTGCTTTTCTAAAGGAGTATATTTTGAGATGGAGGGGTAGGGCTTGTTATAAAATTAGAGATTAAACAAACTTCCCTGAGAAACACTAAGCTTTTTTGACAGCAGCCTTTCTTTTCTTCTAAACAGAAAATAAGTGTGAAACGGAAGTTAAAAATTGTACATCAAACACTTCTTTTTGTGCACTGTTCCTCCTGCTATATAGCTATGGCATATATGATACGGTAACGCTGTAGTGCAACACCTTCTTGTCATTGCCGTTTTGGATCCAGATCCTGCAGTGGTTTTTGTATCGTACTCGCAGCATCTGAAATTTTGCAGGGACTTGTAAGCACATCATAATTGCATCTCCCTTCCTTTCGTCTCTCCTCCATTCAGTCTGTCACAGGGTTTTTATTTCCCTCAGTCACTCAGTGCTCGGCAGGCTGCCTGCCCCAGCCTGTGTTGCACAGCAGCCAGGCTCAGCCCGGCCACCTTCATCTCTTGTGCACCCAGCAGGCTCGGGCTGCTGCGTCACGCAGGGAGGCCCCAAACCCAGTCCTGTGGTGTCAGGGCAGCAGCTCCAACCCAATGCCTGCAGCTCCGCACCGCAGCTCTGTGGCATTGCTGGTCCTTCCTGGGAAGAGGCAAAAAGCCGAGACCGCCAGGCTCTGCTAAGATTAGCAGAGAAACAAACAGGGGCCAGCCCAACAAAGGAAGGTGCTCGGGCCAGGAGATAAGGAGCTTTGTGAGGCCACAGAGCAAGGGCCCTGTTTAACATCCCGCAGAGCTCGGGCTGAGCGATGAGATGAAATGGCAGCACATGAGCCGAGCAGCTTTCCCATACCCTCTGCTTTTGCCAGCTTTTGTGCACAGAACTGAACCAGTTCCTGCCCTGGACCTAGTTTAATTTCATTTGGAAATGCTACCATCTACTATGCAAACATGCTATTATTTCTTTCCGACCTCTAGTGATAATTGCCCAGATGGGTACAAACATTGTTTTATTGTTGCTTTTATTTGGTTGCAGCTAGGAGAGGGAGTGCTTGCCATCAGGCTCTGAGCAGGAAAGTGGTTTGTAGCATTTATAAGTGGGATCTCGGTCCCTGATGATGAAAGCAATGTAAACTTGCTTTGGGGGCAAAATTTACCCTTGGGTTGAGGCTCAGCCCGAGACCTATGCATCACTTGTCCTTTTAAGCCTTATTGTTGAGGCCTGAGCGAGACTAATGGTGCACTGGTGTGGACTTCATGCAGTGGAAAATGTTGCTGTGGGGCTCAGTCCTTGGCCATTTTTCAGGCAAAACTCTCAATTGTTTTCAATGTGCAAATACCACAAAGGCTCTATTTTGAGTTCTCTCTCATTAGATTGCAAAACTGTTTCAATTATATCCTATGGATTTCACAGGCATGCAACTTCCTGAACACACACATTGAGCAAAGAAAGGTTTCGTGTTTGGATCTGCTAACGTAGCAGCAAACAAAACCCCCCAGGACCGCATAGGATAGCTACAGTATGAGTATTATTCTAAGAAACAGTCAACATTTGTCAGCCCTGACCACATGGTGACATCTGAATTTAGCACTCTGTTCCCTGTCCTTGGAATGAAAGGAGACCTAGGGAAAGCAGTTAGACTATTGCTTTTGCCTTCTATCTAAGTTTTCTTAACGTGGGACAGCTTACCAGGCAGAAGAAAACTGGGACAAAAGTAAACACAAAATTAAAGTAACTACAAGATGAAAATAAAAAGCTTCTCATCAGCTTGGTGTAGTACTAGATCCTTAGCTGGAAAAAACGCGTACGTAAATATTGGAAAACAGTGGTATTGACAGTACCTGGAAGCAAGCTGTGCTGAAGTGGGTACACAGGATGGTTAAAAAAGTTAATAATAATGTTATCCAGGGCTGTTCTAACCGTTTCTTATAGTACTGCTTAAACTCCTCTTGGGAAATCAGAACCAATATCGCCCCCCCCTTCTTATCTAGGACACTTCACATGCCTACTCCCATTACCATTAATGTTTTTCACTATCTTTTCCTTCCTTAACTCAACTGTGGGCTCATCCTCCTTGCTGACTGCTGCAAGACCAGCAGCTATGCAGGAGCTGCTTTCCACAAGTTATTTTCCAACTTTTCTGCCATTTTGTCAGCACTGGGGCTTGTTACCTCACCAAACCAAATAAATCTTTTATAACTCATATCCCTAAATGTGCTGAGGCTAGTTTCTAGCCAACCTTTGGTATACAGTCCATAGTTATTTGGGGTCATTTTGTCCACTTCTGTCTGTTTTCGGGGATCTAGCCTGTACAGAGACCTGTTCAGGTTCTTTAGAAGTTTTTGTCACTAAAGGAGTCAGTGTTATAGACGGACCCAGATCTTTCCCTCTCATGTAAGTGGTTTGGTGGGTGAGCTGTTCTTCCTTTGCTCTGGCAGAAGAGCAGTGTTGTTTCCAATCTCTGTTTCAGCGAAGTATAATCTTCCCAGATTTTCACAGAACCTCAGGGATTGGAAGATACTTCAGGAGATCATAGAGTTCTACCCCCCTGCTAAAGCGGTTCCCTACAGTAGGTCACCCAGGTGGATGTCCAAACGAGTCTTGAATATGTCCAGAGAAGGAGACTTTACAGCCTCTCTGGAAATACCCGAGACCTGTGTGGATGCCTTTTATCATGGTCCTTTTTATTCCTGCAGCTAGATCACTCTTTTTTGATAAGACTGAAAAGAAAAATAGATATCTGGTAGCATTTTCTTACAAAGCTTTATTTCTTAAGACAACAAGAATTAATGCTAATGCAACACTTAAGTCTCAAGACTTGATATTTGTAAACTTCTGAATTGCAGTATTTAAACATTTTTAGTTAAGTAATTCTGGCCTTGTTTCTCCTCTGTAGTATTTCTAGGTCTTTTTTGTTGTTGTTATGTGTAAGCAATACTGATTTGTTTTCATTATGAACTACATAGCTGCAGAATGATGTGACTGAGCTAATTTTAGAGAAGCTTTATTTTTTTTTCTTGTCTATCTTTAATTTTTTACTAAGCTGTGACTATTGCGTTTGCTATTTCCATGTTGAGAATGCTTTCTCAGTACTGACTCTGGAACAAACACAGTCTGAATCACTATGAGGAAGCAGCAGAGCCATAGATTTCTGCTTCCTCACCGCTTGGAAGCAAAGTGCCTTCAAACTGGCTTGCTCTCTTCCATGGGACCCAGCTAGGTCTGACTTGTTAGAGTTTGGGAAGAAGAGTGTGATTTTATAATTGTTCTATGTAACTGCAGTTATGTGGTCTGGTCCATTATTTTCTTGCTTTCAAAACGATGGTGAACTTGTTCTGTATCAGTATCATAACGAATAATGTCTGTTTGTTGCAATTACACTGTTGGTCTCTTTGTCCTCAAAATTGGGAGGACAGCAAAGAAGCAGTGAGAGCCTGGTCTTCTTCTTAGTTCCTGGAAAAATACCTCTTGCAGACATCACCTGTTTCTTTGTTTGCCATTTGGATTCTTTATAGAAAGGAAAAAAAAAGTGAGTTTCCACTGAAGAAGATAAAGAAGCAAATAATTAAGTGTGTATATATATTCATAGAGCTTCCAAAATATTTTGCACTCTCCGTGAAACAAACTAGGAGGCAGTGTTTTGGTGGGGTCATTCATCCCTTTTGCTGAGGAACAGCCTCTCTTCCTTGCATCAGCTGAACTGTCATCGTGCACTGAGTGTCCATGCGGGGACCAGCGTGTCAGCTCGTGATGAGCACTTCTAAGCACTTGGTTGTTCCATCCTCAGGAAGTTGCTGTAAAAAATGGGCATGAGTGTATGGGAACTCCCTTCAGCTGTCTCATTTTGTTCTGCCTGCGTTCCTTTTTTTCTGTCAGGCTCCTTCTGAAGTACCTGTTTCACTGTGTTGAGTTGTTGAGCTTTTATTTTTCTTTTTTAACATTTTGCCCTGAAAGATATTATGGAAATTATCTGAGGTTTCTAATTAAAAAGCTTTGTGTTTTGTATTTACCAAAATCACATACAAATAGTGACTAGCTCCCTAGAAGTCAGTGGCAAAAGTCTTGTCAGGCAGAGCTACACAGAGAATTTGTAAAGCAGCTGTCAAAAATAAATGCAACTTCAGCTGGGGAATGTAGGAGAGCTGCTATTTGTTCTTCCTCTAAATCAGTTGAAGTTTATTTTCTAATTATAGGGAAAGGGACAGGGCTGGGCCTGCAGATGACAAAATGAGATCATTATCTCTGAAATCTGTGCTGAAACAAATAGTCAAGGCACATGAGCTGCTTTCTGTTGGCCCTGCTGGAGTCCTGTCCCTCAGGGTACTGCCACAGCTGCCCATGGCCACCATTTGCTGCAGCTGCCCTGTCCTGCACAGGCCTGCCTCCTGCAAGTAGGGGAAACATCTGGAAATAATGCTTCAACATCGGTGATTCAGAGCTGACCCTGAACACAGGAGGAACAGGAGCAAAGTGATTAGGACAAGGAATTTCAAACTAAAGGAACGAAGATTTAGATTGGGTATAAGGACGTTCTTTACACTAAGGGCAATGAGGAACTGGCACGGGTTGGCCAGTGAGGTGGAGGGTGCTTTATCCCTGGAGTCATTCAAGGTCGTGCTGAATGTGGCTCTGAGCATCTGACCAAGCTTTAGGTGTCCCCTGTAGTCCTTGTTCATTGCAAGAGTTGGACCAGGTGGCCTTTAAAGGGTCCCTTCCAACACAACTCTCTAATTCTATGGACGTGACAGTGTGTCAAGAGAAGTGATGTCAGTCCTGAGGGACAGTGGCAGTGCCACAGGGAGCACCTGCCTGGCACACAGGTCTGGAGGTATCCCAGCTTTGGGAGGCACCTGATGCTTTTCAAGGCTTTGTGCTTGTATAGGGCAGTGCTTCTGGGGTGTGGGTGTGCTGCTGCCAACACGTCTCCACTGGAACACTTCTTCTAGCGGAAATTACTTTGTGGTGATAGTTAAAAAAATGAACTCCCTGCTTATTCCCTTTTAAAGTGTACCTGTTAACAAGAGATTCGGTAAAAACGGTAAAGCAGAAGTGTTTGGGTCTGTTAACAAGGTCACAAATTCTTGAATGAAATCCACTGAAATGCAAAGCCTTCGCAAGAGCAATGAATCTTTTAAGTACTCTAAATAGGTCTTGAGTTCCATTCAATACATCTTCGTAGCAAATACGCTGTTGTGTGTGTGATTACAAGCTGCACTAGGCAAACNATGAGGAACTGGCACGGGTTGGCCAGTGAGGTGGAGGGTGCTTTATCCCTGGAGTCATTCAAGGTCGTGCTGAATGTGGCTCTGAGCATCTGACCAAGCTTTAGGTGTCCCCTGTAGTCCTTGTTCATTGCAAGAGTTGGACCAGGTGGCCTTTAAAGGGTCCCTTCCAACACAACTCTCTAATTCTATGGACGTGACAGTGTGTCAAGAGAAGTGATGTCAGTCCTGAGGGACAGTGGCAGTGCCACAGGGAGCACCTGCCTGGCACACAGGTCTGGAGGTATCCCAGCTTTGGGAGGCACCTGATGCTTTTCAAGGCTTTGTGCTTGTATAGGGCAGTGCTTCTGGGGTGTGGGTGTGCTGCTGCCAACACGTCTCCACTGGAACACTTCTTCTAGCGGAAATTACTTTGTGGTGATAGTTAAAAAAATGAACTCCCTGCTTATTCCCTTTTAAAGTGTACCTGTTAACAAGAGATTCGGTAAAAACGGTAAAGCAGAAGTGTTTGGGTCTGTTAACAAGGTCACAAATTCTCGAATGAAATCCACTGAAATGCAAAGCCTTCGCAAGAGCAATGAATCTTTTAAGTACTCTAAATAGGTCTTGAGTTCCATTCAATACATCTTCGTAGCAAATACGCTGTTGTGTGTGTGATTACAAGCTGCACTAGGCAAACTGTGCCCAAAGAAATGGTAAGTGAAAAGGGGCACTGATGCCATCTTCCTGGCAAAGTGTCTGCAGTGTTGATTCAGTCCAGACACTGCGGATTCACGAAAGATAATTCTGCATTCAGAGGAAATGCAGTTTAACTGTGTTTGCATTGCATTGATTCAAACACCCGGATGAGGAGCAGTGCTGACTATATGCAGACTTGGAGTTGGGAATCCATTCCTTAACTTGAAGCTCCTTCTCACGATTCTCATCTTGTTTTTAATATTCACAAGCAACTTTCACTAGTATGGCCTTCAAGAACGAACCATAAGAATGGTTCTGAAAGTCAAAATGCAGATTTTATGAAGGCTGTATGTATAATTGAAATCCTGGACATCTCTATTGTGATACTGCTAAGGAACTCCATTTAGTCATTTTTCTGCTGTTGTATACTGTGGTGTTACTTTGCTGTGCTGTGTCAGTGATTCCATCTGGTCTATAATTCAAACTGAGAATTTAGTCATGGGACCTGTGTGCTCTCCTCCCACAGCCATCACTTCAGCACGAGGAGATGCTGAAGCTCTTGTGCTGCGTTGTACTGTTGTTACATTCTAGGAATGAATGAGTTAAAGTCAGTATTTGGATCAGTATTGTGAAACTATATATTATCTATTGTATTTCCTTGGCCTTAAGTGGATTCTAGCATGGGATGAATTAGGTTGGCTAGATATTTTCTGCTGACTGTGATATCCCTGTTGAGCAGCTTTCCCAGTACGAATATATTTGGCCCTTCTTTTTTTCCCCACAAGCTATATCCCTGTATAAAAACAGCTTTATCTCTAAAGAGCAAATAACACCCAGTGCTCATAACAGATGCCAAGAAATGTTTCTGTTTTGATTTTTGAAAATAAAAATTCAACTGTGTTCAATAAAATTCAGAAGCCGTTTTCCTCTGTGGAAATTAAAGGAATCCAAGGAAGTCTAGGAAGATAGCGACCTTCCTAATTAAAGCAGTAGCAACTGCAGGAATCCGGTTTTTACAACCACCTCTATCTCACTGTGCTGAGAACAAAGCAGTCCTCCATTAATATTTTATTTTCTCTTTTCTTCCACTATAACAATGCTCTATGTTCTGTGAGAGCTCTGGAAAGACATGCAGAGCTATGTTAATTATGGTTTAAATAATTGACACTCTGATTGTGTTGTACTTTCCGAATTGTATGTGGCATGTCACTGGTTCTACATATAATTACATCTATTCACTGCCATCATTTTTCTCTGCTTACATCGCTGTATACAGTAGGCTACATTGCAAAATTGTACTCAGTTACTAATAATGTCTTCACCAAATGACCTTTTGTTTTTAAACACATGGAGAACGTGTAGCATTGGAGGTCTGATTGCCATCGGAGCTAATGCATGCATCCAGGAAGATCTATTATGAAACAGTTAGTGTCAGGGGAGTTGGGAGTCTGCATCAGAAGCACACTGCGAGTCTAAAGTGTGGGTATTAGGAAATTTCCAGTGTGATCTGATGGTAATTCCTTATTTAACACTGCATCTAGCTTTGCAGCTTCTGGGAACCCAAATATTTATTATTTGCTATTTTATAGACTTGTGCACTAACTGCTGGGATTATTAAGTGCATCCAGCTATAGGATGTACAGTACCATGCAATAACATAAACAAACTTTCAAGACTCATCTTCAGGTGTTGACTGAATCATTCTGAAATCTTCAGTGTGCATACATGTTCAGAGAGTGAGGAGCCAGCCTCTTCTTGGAGCAGCTCATTAGTCAGCCTGGCTGCTGCACAGCAGTTTCCAGATCACTGTTTGTCCACTAAGCAGCTAACTTAAAAAATTAAATCCTGTCTTTTACGGCGCTGCCTCAATGAACTACAAATGTTAATGGTGTGACTGCAGTGTGTGTGCGTTTGCTTGGAAATACTGTAGCTCTCAGCTAAATTGCATGTGCTTTGGAGCTCCTTGGGCAGCTCCCGTCTGCTTTGCGTGGTTCTTTCTGTCATACGCAGAGAAGCTTGCACCCACGGTGGGGAAGAGGGTTATGTTTGGAAAAACTGCAAGCACAGGGTATCCTCAGGTGATGTGGGACTCTGCCAGAAGTGCACTTCTGTGTCCTTGCATCTTAGGACAAGGTATGGGGCTTTAAATCCCCAGTGAAGGCAGGGGAATATGCAGCTTGGTGGCATCAGGGTGTGGGCAAAATCATTACTACTTATTGTGCTCCAAATCCACATTTTGGCTTACAGGTTGCAGTCACTTGTCTGTGGAACAAAACCTGTAATGTTTTTTATGATTTATACCCTGATTAACTGAAAGTGGTAACCTAGAGAAAATCTGCGGAAGCTGCTTTTGGGTCGGCGGTGTCATTCAGGTCTCTTCACTAGATCAGCATTTCAGGGTCCTCTGGAATTTTGGGTCTTCAGCAGCAAGTGCTTGGTATGCAACTACTGTGAGTGGGTAGAAGAATGATGATGCTGTGTCGAGGTGGTAGAATCATGAAATAACCCAAGGTGGAATGAATCCACTAGAATCATAGAGCCCTACTCCTGTCCCCACACAGGACCACCCAAACCCTATGTCTGAGGGCATGGTCCAGATGCTCACTGAGCACAGCCCTGGGGAGCTGTTCCATGCCCACCACCTTCTGGGGCTGAGCCTTTCCCTAACCTCCACCTGACCCTCCCCCCAAACACAACTCCATACCAGATCCCTCAGTGCTCCTCAGACCTGTCCCCATCTCGTAGTATTGGTAGTGCCTTCAAAACAGTGTGGAACTTTTGGATATTCCTCACAAACGTATATATGTGTGTACATACACACAACACACAAAAAGAATCAATTATCACTTCTTTTATCTCATAACCTAATTTGAAGTGTAGAGCAACCAGGACCTGTGACCATTCGGTGTGGAGCAATAACATGGTGAATACCATTGGGATAAAAGCTTTGAGTGATGGAGAACACTGGAAGCAGCATCTCAAAGTGCTTTGGAAGGTGGTTCTCATGTGGTGTTAGGCTAGATACATGATACATCCCAGAAACCTGAAAATCTTACCAGATGAGAGAAGGAAAATGAAAAAGCTCTTGTGCACGTTGGCCTGCCAGAGGGAGATGGAATAAGAAAAGCATTCTCCAGAGATGTCAGATGGGGTTTTCAGAAGTACTTAGCAATTGTGTGTGTCTGGCCCAACTCAGAAAGCTGTCCCTACTTAGGACATCGTTCAAACATGTGGTTCCTTGCCGGGGATGCTGATGGAGCACAAGTGTTACACGAAGCTGAGCATCCCGCATATGGACATGCTTAGGGATGTGCGGAAGTCCTTTGTCTGAATTAAGGGCCCTGTTTAGAAGCTTCTATGCATTGGCAGAGGTTGAAAAGGGTCGTCTTGAAAATAAGGAATGCGTATGTTATACAGCGATTTATCTTTTTTAAAGTAATGCTAGTCATGTTAGCAATTGTTGAATATTAAGAGAGCAGAGATACAAACTTTTCTCCTTATTTTCCTGTGCTGTGCTAGAGTTCAGCAGCTTTTCTCTGCAGACGCCTGCTTTATCAAGGTACATGTAGGTTTTTGTGTTTGAAAATGGCGAATGCTTTTAATCAACACAGGCACTTGTGTGGAGGTGCAGCAAATGATACTGGATTGAAATACAGAGCAGATTTTAGAAGTTTAGTGCACAAGGTTAAGCATTTTCGAATGATAGCTTGTCAGAGCTTTCTCATATGAGAAATAGATGTAAAATTGCACAGCAAAATAAAAAAAAATACATCTTGTTTGCATATCAGGGATAAGTTTAAGTCTTGTTTTCATCTTGTTTTCCCATATTCCTTGGTGTCATCACCAAAACATGTATTTCAGTGCATTAGAAAAAGTAATTTGACTCAACTGATACCTGAATCAGTTCTGAGAGGTATGTAATTTCCTGTGGCATTGCACGGAGAGAATTGATTTCAAATGTATATTTTAGGATTAAGGTGAAGAGATCAAATAGAAACCAAACTCTTATGTCTGATGATAGAATTTGACCTGCTGTACTAGCAGAATCCTGGAGGATGGTACCTGTGGCACATAAGGCCTGTGTCTGTGCATTAATTTTGTCCCATCAAGGAGAGCCAGGTGGAAAAGTGGTGAATCAGTAACAATCAATATTTATGACACATCTGAATGCATATCAGAAATCTCTGAGAAACTGCTTCCCTATATGCTCTCCCATATTTTGCACAGATGGATGATAACTCTTAGTATATGATGCAAGGTAAGCACCAGGCAGAGGAGCTTTGTGCTCACTGAGCACTGCTGACGGGCAGATAGGTGACAGAGGTTTTGCACCAGAAATGACAGCAGTGAGAGCTAGTGCTCAGAAGTGTGCACACCGTGGAAATCAGATTGCAAAACAAATTCATAAATGGCAAATTTAGTTTAGTGAAAAATCTGAACTTGGGCAAAAACACAGCTATCCATGTGGTCATTCTCTGAGTCCTAAGAGGAAAAGGTTTCTGTGGTAAAATCTGACTCCAATAGCTATTTCTGTATTCAGATTAGACTTGCAAGTAGTTCAGAGCCTGTGGATGGTCTGGACACATGAAGATGTAGTTCTCTGCTGTTAGAATGCATGTATATATTTACTTATTGTTTCTATTATGGTGTTCATATATTTTGCATTCCACGTGGAAATACTGTACAAGTATAGTTTCTTATTTGCTGTGCATCTCAAGTCTGTAAATGTATCATAAGTGTTCTCCATCTGGATTCCATCATTTCAGTATTGCCTTCAGAATTACTTCTTTTAGGGGGAAAAAACTTGTCTTTCTCCTTTCCACTCTTCCACCACATCCTTCCCAACGTAGATAATGCCAGTCATGATTCAGAAAGCATACAAGCAGCAAAGTCCTCTCCAGAATTATCAGTTGACCACAAATGTTCTTTCATGTGCCTTTAGAGTGCAGTATTTTCAGAAGAAACTAATGATATAGTGAGACTCCAGGCTGTATA
This sequence comes from Odontophorus gujanensis, assembly GCA_013399175.1. Lineage (NCBI taxonomy): Eukaryota > Metazoa > Chordata > Aves > Galliformes > Odontophoridae > Odontophorus > Odontophorus gujanensis. The sequence continues at coordinate 174,234 of VXAB01012473.1, forward strand.
CTTGAAAGAAGCATGGTCTTTATTTAGTACGCAACCTCTGTTCTGTGAAAATCAGGCTGCACAGCAAAGTTGGGTCTATGGGTCGCTGAATACTTGTGCCTGAGTAGTTGCTTTAAGAACAGCAAAACCATGACCAAAAAAAAAAAGAATGAATGAAAACGCCTATAATCTGTTGATTATGAAATAATAATTTTATTCATATTTTTGCATCCACTGTGGTTGTATTGCTCACATAAGTGGCATCAAGTAAAACTTTAAAATACATTTTCCATAGAGATTGTTCAGAACGTTGAATTTCCTGAACTTAGCCATCCATCCTTTTAACAGCCTGAGTTATATTAAAGTTCAAATGAGTAACTGATGCGCACTCATTTGCCTGAGTGTTAAATGGAATGGCTTTCTGTTCACCCAAAGGTGTTTTTCAGCATTTATTGTGAACACGCAACCGTTATATTGTTTTAATGGAGAGGCAGCCATGAGTGATGTAATTCCACACTGTCATTTTTGTTTTCCATGCAGCTGCTGCAAAATTAAAAAGCTGTAAAGTTACAAATGGCTTTATGTGAAGCAATACACGGCATGGAATTTCCTGCTGGTGGTTAAAATAATACAATTGCTTATAACAGATGAAAACAGTTTAGAGTCCAAAGCAGGTCCCTATTTAGAAAAGAAAAACCTTTTCTTTTGAAAGTATCCTTTTAAAAACATTTACTTGAAAACAAGGAAAAAAACAATCTCATCATAGAATATTTTTATTCTTTTGAGGTTTGGCGTATAGAACAGATCAAGAAGAATAAACACAGTGGCAGGTAGGAAAACCACAGCAGATAAGTTTTATTTGGGCACAGTTCACCAGGCATGCATCTCAGTTTATTCTTGTATTCATCTGCAGAACGAAACAGCCATATGCTTAGAGACACCATTGTCTTTTCTCTTTTTTTCTCCCTTCCACCAAGAAGAAAAGTCATTAGGTTTGACAAGAACAGTACATTTCATAGTAATTACAAGGGAGCACAAAACAAAGCCGGGCCAGCTTCACAGTGTCCACGAATGTCCTAATGCACCAAAGAATGGCTTTACGTTCTGTTAGAGAGAAACGGATTAATTGGTTCTTTGTACCTCCAAATTGAAATCACAGTGTAACCTGGCTATGCTCAACGCAGGAAGCCTTCGGGGATGCCAAAGTTTGGACAGGAGTCTGGGACACAGAGGAGTCCCAGAACTATTGTGTTCAGTGAGCTGTGAGAAGTCATTCAGAAGAGAAACACTCAGCATCCTTTATTTATTTGCATTGAAATATTTATCTGTGATGTGAGGCATTCATAATAGATTGTCAATCTCTTGTGCCTTGTGATGAATCTGGCTGTCTAGCATTGAATTCTAAGTATTTCCTTCTGTGAATAATTTCATAATCATCACATATCCAACCTATGAATGTTCCCTGACCTTCTGATCCAAATTATCTTTTTTTTTTTCCTTTTCTAGGAAGGGAAATATCAAACTGTTAGTTTTCTGTTTAAAAAAAAACAACTCACCTAAATTATTAATTTTTGGACTTAGAGATTAAAACTCAATCAACCTGAAAATTCATGTCTTGCTGCTCTTTCCTGATAATTGAAGGAAATTATTTATGTAGCATAGATTAATATTGTTTCATGTTCTACCTGACATTCCACATTAAAGTATGACTTTGAAATAGAGATGGGTTGGGACTGAAAAAACCCAATACAACCACTGTAGTAGTTGCAAAGCGATGTGTTAGGCTCTTAGTACGAAAGCTCACAAAGGAAGTCAATTTTCACTTCCATCTTGTTACGTGCTGGAGAGAGAAATGAGCTTGGAAAATAAAAAAAAAAAAGTAGAGAAGGAGAATGAGGGCACGATCACAATGAACAGCGTGATTCCTCCATCCTCAGTACAGGGGGAGGAATGCCACAGAAACCTTGTCCTCGGTAGAAAGGCAGGAAACTCTTTCTAAGCTGCATCTAATGATGTTGTAGCCCCCTTTGAGCTGTATATGGATATAGAGAAGGCTCTGTGCTTTTTTGCTGCTCTGGGACCAGCAACTCCCAAGCAACGTCTGGAGTAACACAGCATTTCTACCATAACTACAGGCCTTTTTCTGCAGTAGAAGAAGCCATGCTGGCCTACCAGTCCAGGAGGGATTCTTCTGTGTTTTCAAGTGAGCTTCTCTCAGCCTCATCTCTTTTCCTTTCTCTTCCTTTCATCTCTGAAAAGGGAGCTTGGAGACAGGGGAAAAGAAGGCCCTTTAAAGGAGGCTGAGCAGTGCAAGCCCAGAACACAAAGGGTGGAGGTGTATCTGTTCACTGCTGGCATGCAGCCATCATGGTTATCAGCTTAATAGCATAACTTAACTGGAAGAATTACGCTCGTGACCTTCTGCTCCAACAGCACAAGCTTCTATCACTTGAGCTAAAGGAGAATCTCCATTAGTAGTTGCTCATTGTCACAGGGCACGTATCCCTCTCTTGGGCCAACCACTTATAACGACAAGATATCGTAAACACTTGAACAGCTCTGATTTTGTCCAGTAGAGGGAAGTGGATAGACACAAACACTAACTCAATATGTTTGAGAGAGATATCATCAACATATTAACCGCATCATGCATGATTGGCAAAAGGCGTAACAATTGCAGGAGAAACCTGCAATTCTCACCGCTGCCAAAAACTCGGTATTGACTAAGAATCTTTTCCACTAGACTTGCTGCTTTTTGCACCGTCACTGTTCTTTGAATTACGACACTCCCAGAAAAGAGTAATCAGGATCACTGACCAATCTACTGTGTTGCTGAAAATAACATGTTGCTTTCAGCAGCACTCATTAAGTGCATTTTTTTAGAATTAGGCTCTTGGAGGAAGAAAGATATTAAGAAACACCTTTGTAGTGAGGCTGACGATAGGTTGCATTTCAAAACTAAATGCCTTTTTCCTTGGAAACTGGAATAGAATAGGAAGTCACGTACTCCCAGATAACTCCCAAGTGAGAACTGCAAAGCATTTGCGTGCTAGGTTTCCAAAACTTTGTATTAATTGTTATTTCTTGGGTAGTATGACAGAAGCAAAGAATTGCAGATCTAGCTCTTTTTTAGTCTTCTTTTTACTCACTTACAACTACTTCACCCTCCGTTCCCTGGAGAAAAAGACAGTTAACTGAACTGAAAATTGACCCTTGTCAGATTTAACACTGCAGGTACTACCTACACAGTGCAGAATAGAGGAAGATTGTCTGTTCTTGGGCCATGTGTTTGGACTATGACTCCTTTTCTAAGAGGGCCTTTAAGGCAAAGATGTACTACTGAATAGTGATGATCATATTGCTGTACCATGGAAACTGCCATCCTTATCAAATATTCCCAAGCATGCTGACGGGCAATCATCGGTCTAAGCTTTCTTTGGAAAGCTTCCTCTGTCCCTTGAAGCAAGCCTCTCTTTCTCTTTTAATGCTACAGTTCCTCACAACGTCCACCAGCTCATTCCTCTCCATCGGGTTAGTTAGATTGTCCAAATTTTAAAGGACGCCAACTGGCTTGCAACCAGCCATTTATAGAGCAGCTCCTGTTCCAGAGCCATTTTTTCCCACCAACTTTGGCTGTTTCTCATCTTCATCCCTTTCTGTACTTAACTCTGAAGTCCCTGTAGAGGTTTCTTAACATCCTGAAGCCTTCATCAAATGGTAAATTGGTATTCTGTTAGGCTGTCAAAAAGGATTAGAAGGAGGGATCTATTCTTTTTCTTATTCTTGTTCTTTAATGACAAGTTACATTGCCAGCCTGTCCACTAAATCACATTAGGTAAGGACTAATTTACCTCTTCATACCAAAGTGGAGGGAAACCTGAAAAAAATTCTTCCACTTAGGACATGCTTTGAGGATTCAGATAATTCCTGTGCTACTGTAATTTTATTTTAAAAGAGTTAAAATGTTATTAGTGTTAATATACTCCTCCCCCCCTCTTTTTTTTTTCTTCTGTTTTGAAAGTGTAAATACATCCATTTTAAATAATAGTTAATTTTAAAACAATCTACATTTGAAAAATTAATCAAAATAGAAGATTTTGACACATGCATTTTCACGGAGAACTTTTAAACAGGTTCTATCAGAATCTTCTTCACATTATTTATCAGGAATCATCTTTGATTCTTTCAAAAGAAGTTTGACTTCAGCTGGAATCTGCAAAGGCTGTAGTCAGCACTGTTTCCACCTGCACACGTGTAGGTCTCATGCTGTAGCCAGTATCAGTACTCGTGGCCATAAACATTAAGACTGATTTCTACATTCCATGACAGTCCTTAGAGAAGAAAGAAATGTCCGTGGTAACTTCAGAAACCTGCTCCTAAAAACTGGTATTATCTGAGGACAGACTGTTTCCCCATGTGTAGGGACTTCAAACAAGCAACAGAAAGATGTCTTGAAAAGAGGGAGAAAAAAACTATATCCACTCCTGTCTCGATACAGCCAAAAGCTTCCTGCTTCAGTATTTGGACTGCTGGCACGAAAGGCATGGTTAATGATACTCTTTGCATTTTGCCACTATGATGATATATGTAATCATGGGACAGATTAGGTTAATTGTGAGAGTATGATTGGCAAATGTAACCAAATAGCAGGCAGTTGTGATTGCACTATCCAAATACAGAGCTGAATGAGTTCAATGAGTGTTAATGCCTGGCTGCATACTTCGAGACCAGAATGAATGCCACACATTTCCAAGTATAAGAAATTCTGCATAAATAGGACATTCAATTATTTATGAATAAGCTCTAAGTCAGTGATTAATTAGCATTTTAAATATGGTTGATTAACAAATTAACCCTATTTTATGAAATCTCTTTTAGAAGATACATATTACATGTACTTCCATTTGATTTCTGCATTTCTGAAGTCTTTCATCTATTAGATTACTGTGTCCTATAAGACTTTCTAGAATGTTTAATTATTTACTTTACAAATGCAGGATGTTATAATGATATTTGTAAAGAAAAAGCTAGGATAATGAATATACAATACAGTATTAGCAGCTTCCCCAACTGTTGACAGGAGGCTAGGGGGGTATGGGTGGAGGAAGAAAGAAAATGAGAACAAGATAATAATGTTGTGCTAGATGTATACAAGTGAATATGCAATAAGCTTTGGGAGTACTGTGCAAAAGCAATAACATAATTTACCATTCTGTATGAAAGAACTATCTGAGGTGCCTTCGTCTGCATTGAAGACAATGTTTGGAAGCCTTCACTGGAAAGCAGAGTATAGCCTAGAAACTGTTTGCATTATCAGTTACAGAAGAAAACGTTTACTTGTTTTAATAACTATTTATTTATTTCTGTTATTAATTATTCATCCATCTCCCAGCTATTACTAGCATACTAGCTTCTGCTGTAGCAAGAGCTGGGAGTTTCCCTGACAGACCTAGAAGAGGAGTTTCTGATGCACAAACATCTTTTATATCTTACAAATAGAATGGAAAGGAGGGAGAGCCCCCACAGAAGTATTTGGTTTGTTTTAGGCTATTTGTTTCTGTATAGATTGATCAAATTTGAATTTGTTGTTGTTGTTGTCATTATCTAAATGCCAGGGCATACCTCTCTCTGTATGTTTGGCCAGCAGTCTACGTGCAGTTCTCGTCAAATAAGGTGAAATTATGCTGGCAGTGAAGACTTTGGAATGGGTGGGGTTTTTTTGGAGGCCTCACCTTGTGCCATACTGAATTTCTCAAGCATTCAGAGCACTTGGTAGCTTGTAAGAGTCCAAGTACAAGCTCGTGGACACTTTTCTGAAGTTAAAACAGTGATCTGTGTTCTCGTGTGATGGCATATGCTTAAATACCTTGTATAATTGGATCTGTCCTCATTTCAACTAAAGACAATTGATAACATTAGAGTTTTCCCCCTGCACTGAAAGGAAAAAAAAAAAACCTGAAAAGATGACTTCAAGCTGTGCTTGAAATTTTCCAAAGTTTATGCTAGGTATTTTAAAAATAATTAAATAAAGTGGTACTGAAAGATGTGATACCAAAAATCAGTCAACTAGCTCTTCAGCTGAGAAAGCTTATTAGCAGGGGATCATTCAGGTACACCATAGATGGATGATAACTGAAAGGTAATTGGAAGAGCATGCAATTGGCAGGTTTTTTCCCATCTTAATCATGGAGTTTATTTGTTTGCAGTACACTTTATGTAATGAACAAGCTCTTAATCTTACTGTTGTGCTATTCAACTCTAAGGACCTCAGTCATCTCCAGATCTTACATCTTTTCAGTAGTGTTATTTTGCCATCATAACTATCCCTGACCTTCACAGCATTGTCTTTCTTGCCTGAAAAAGCAAGTACTTAAATTTTTAATTAGCTTGCTTTTGCTTGGAAGTACAGACAAAATCATTTCTGTTCTTGCCTAGAAGCTTTCATCCATGGAAAGAATGTCCATAAAAAGATAAGGTTTGGAGTATGTGGACAAGATACATGGGTTCCTTGCGTTAGGGGACTACATGTACGTGATTATCATATATCAGAAGACTCGCGGAGCAGGTGAAGTCATTATGATGATATCATTGCTGGGAGCCATTACTTTACATTACTAGTGGCCATTACTGTAATCTAAATGGACTTTGGGAGGAGATTATGGTGAAAGGTGCTAATGGCTGGCCCTTTCGAGGTCATTAACATATAGGCACCCAGGATAAGAGTCTTATGTACAAAGAGTTAAATAAATTGTGCGGCAGCTTCCCCCAGGGAGTCGTTAAAGGTATTATGCAAGTTTAAGCACTGGGCTAGACCTCCTGAGTAGCGGTTTTCCCAGATGTAAAATCAAGCCTGTGAGTTGGGGCTGGGAGATGGTGGGTGAGCCTAGAAGACAATGGATAGCTGAAGCAGGTAAATCTGCCAGAGTTGTCTAAGAGCTGGAAAAAAATAAACTGTTAGGTGAGCGCAGTTTTTGTGTTTGAAAGTAGTAGATGCATCTTTTAAGGCTGTTCTTTGGAATACAGTCAAACTACCCACCTTATCCAGAGCTGAAAGGTTTGCTGCATTATTGCAGTATTTTGTATTTTCTCACACTGTTTTTTTTTATTTTTTTATTTTTATTTTTCTCAAATCTGGTAGAGTAGCACTATGCAGAGTGCAAGTATTCTAGCATTGTAAGTATCTGCTGTCATAAAGATTTTTCGATACTAATAATGGAAAACATTAGGCATTGCCAGAATCCTACTGTTTTAGCTCTCTGGCTTGAATAAATAATAGAAGACAGGAATAAGTAGAAAAGGGAAATAAATTCTTCCTCTCAGCTGAGGCTCTCCGTGCAGAGATGTGTTTTCTTCCTCCAGCCTGTCTCCAGAGCTAATAGCAAAAGTAATTCAAGAACTTCAGCTAGCGCTCGAGAAGCAGCCCAGCTCTGTTGAGGGTAGGATCCACCACGGCACACAGGAGTGATGCTCCCTGCTTGTTACAACTCTCTATAGGTCGAAGTTTATTTTCAGGCCTTTTCATTCATGGCCAACCCAGGTAGACATGCAGCAACTGTAGTATGTCTTAGGGTATTTCATCAAACCTGGGGAAACCAAGAATAAGGAATTTTGTATGAATTATCTGTCTAAAGACATATGGCTGAGTCTAATGTGTCTCTCTGCAGAAAGTTTTCCAAGCCTTAGGCCTGTAAATTACTAAGTGTAAGCCAATGTAGCTAAAGCAAAACCAATGAGCGAGATCGTGGAGCAGTAAAACAGAGCACTGTTGTTAGCACTGAGAAATGAATTCCATTTTAGGTTGACTGTATGAAAGTGAGTTAGGGTTAAGCTTACTTTCAAGTACCTGCCACAGATATCACGGATTCCTGGTCCCAGATTCTCCGTACCTTTTTTGGTGTACCTGGCCAGAGAGTGTGCAGTTCCAGCCTTGCACAAGGCATTGGCTTTCCCTCCTAGAGTTGGAGTTTGTTTACAACAAGTCTGATACTCAGGTGAAGATGTACTGATGTGCACATGTTGGTCCAGAAATGTTTATCTCCCAGTTCAGGCAGAAACTTGAATGGTTTAATCCAACTATGCAATAAAGGCATAGACTGAAGATGAAGAGGACAGAAAGGGAATATTTCCACATATGTTTTACTGAGGGCTTATAGTAGCAAATGAGAAATAATTTGGATTTTGTCCTACAACATTTTTTTGTCTTCAAAGGCTGCAAACCCTTTAATTAATTGACAGGTAGAAAATAGGCTGAACAGAAGTTAATTCATTGGGGACTACAACTGCTGCGCCTGTGCCCTCAGCGCCTGTTACAGTCCTGATCCAAAGTCAGTTGAAGCCAATCGATCAGGCCCTAATTGCACACTGATTAGTACCACTGAGCTTGGCAGCATAGTAAATCTTTAGAATTAGGAGTCACTGTATTTTTTGGAGTAGTTCTTTTCACCATTAGATGTGACTGATAACTTGCAGTGGGATTTAACACAAATACCATATTAGTCAGAGACAACACCGTATAATTGTTGCCGAGATAATAGATGAAACAGTTCAACTTCCATTGGAAAAGTTTCAAAGGTTGAAAAGTTTCAGACAGGCATTTTTTGCAGGTGTAATGAAAGGATCAGCATGTATTTCCCCAAAAGGCTTTCATTTTTCATTTTTATCCTTAAGAGAAGCCGGTGTCACTTCCTGGGTATTGTCATTGACTAAGGCACAAAGAAAGAGAAAAAAGAAACAATTGATAAAAAAAAAATAGAAAAGAGAAAGTGAATCAAAACATGACTTCTTGTTTTCAAGAAGAAGGGCCAACTTTTACTTTATAGTAACAGCTTTGAGATCAGCAGCTGTGGGATTACATGGCAGAGGTTTGTAAAAAAAAAAAATCAATAACTGCTGCTGTTTGGAGAGAGGGAAAGAAAGGACAGCTAACTAGACCAGATTGTAACAGTTCTGCAAGCAGTCACAATGCTCACCTTACAACAGCGCAGCCCTGCAAATTATTAAATAATAAATCACAAAGTCGAACAGTCTTGGGTGGACAGAATGCGTTTGACTGTAAAGCAGACAGAGGCCTATGAATTATTCACATCTCAAGCAAAGATAAAACAAGCAGAGAAGAAATGAGAAGAATTCTTCCAAACAGGTTCTCCTGTACTGAAATATACCTTTTGATTACTGATACATATTTGGGGATTCAACCGGTCAAAGTCATGCCAGAACTAAGAAGAAGGAGACGACTGCAACCTAGGTTTAGTGCTATGGGAAAATCCTGGCATTAATAAGTAACTTCAGAAGTAATATGCCTGTGAAATAACATTTTGCAGCATTAGTATGTTAGCAATTAAGGGGGAAAAAATGGATCTCAGAGAATAATTGTCATAGAAGAGTCAAGATCTCACGTATTTATCTTTAATTTAGTGAGTTAAAACTTTGTAAGAGCTTATTTTAATCAGAATGGGAAGCTGGAAGCTGAAAATCTGCTTATGGAAATGTTGGGAATCTTATGTTTCAATAATTTTAAGCATCCGACAGCTGAATTGAGAGGAAAAGAGTTAAAGGTGTTCTCAATATTAGGACAAGAAATGACAGAAAAGAAGGAATCTTCATTCGGACTGTGAGTTTTTATTACTGGTTTATAGCATTTATGTTATTTGAACATAGCTAATGTGTATGACTTGCAGAGGAAACAAAATCAATCAAAACACTCATTTCCCTTTGAAGTTGTTTTGTTTTTTTTCCCCCCAGCAGAATTTCAGGCTTGCAGCACTGATGCACTGATACAGCAGGAGGAAAGAGGTAGGGCCAATCCTGCTGACACCCTCTGAGCCAGCACGTACTGCTCCTGCTGGGGCTGTATTGCTGCCGTAGCTCCAGAGCCTGATCCATTCCATGCTCCTAAAGAGAAAAATGGCTCAGGAAAGGGTTTTTCCCATCAGATCTGCATGGGTTCAGTGACAACCTTTGTTTAGCAGTCACTCTCTTCAGAGTGGTTCTGTATGCAAAGACAGTAATGTCTCCTTGCTTATGATGAGCAGTATGGTTTCCTGAAGGGTGGGAACATAACAGATGAGTCCAACTCTATCTGAAGCTGCAGAAAGCCACTTCTCCTTAATTCTTTGCTTCCTGATGACCAAGTCTGTGAACAATCTAATTTTGTGGGACCTTTCCTAGGGCTGGCTTGTGTTGCCATGTTGCAGTGGCAGAGTTGGTGTACCCCGTTGTTCCATCTGAACACTACTGACAGCTTAATTCTTGTAATGGAAAGCATGGTGAAGAAAAAGGGGGGTGGACCAACTCGAGGGAGAACAAAACTCCTCCTGCTGAAGGCCCCTGTATGAGTGTACTCAGGCCCCAACAACTGAGTGGAAGCTCGAGTGTTCCACCTCAACTACAAGCAAAAGCTCTCCGTTTTCCTAGCAGCAGCACCTCCAGCATCTGGGCCTGCGAGAGTTTCCCATGAATGTGTGGCCTGATGAGGACCAGAGCTGCTTTGCCAGCATAGCTGCTACGAAGTGTGAGCACAGATGAAATGCAGCCCACAGCAGCTACCGAGGACAGGAAGTCTGGTTTGGGGCACAGAGCTGTGACTGCTCCCCCACAGCTCCTCCAGAACCAACCCCACCATGCCTGCTTGTTCCCAGCCTGCAACAAGTCCTGGCATCTGAAATAGGTGGAGCTGTATGGGTCAGCCTGCCCAGCCTCCTGATCCCCTATACTCCAGGCACGCCAATGCTTACCTGCCCATGCCGCAGCAAGCGTTGCTCACAAGCCTTGCTCCTCTCCTCCTGGCCCTGTACCTCCCTCAGCTTTTCTTTGCAGGCAGCCAGGAGCCTCCTTGTCCCACTGCCAGCTGTCAGCTGGTGGTTGCACAGAGAAGAGGTGCAGTAAGCCTAGGCAAGAAGACGGGAAGTGTAACCCAGGAGTGGTTTGGGAGGGATGTAGATGATCAGCAATAATGAATTAATAAACAATAAAATGGAATAAGTAAATATTAATAATCAAATAGAAAAAAAAATAGAAGTGAAATGGAGCTTTAAAAGTGAAACAAATTCAAACAGCAAATAAAAGCAAATCAAAAGTCTGGTGTAGCCATGTGAGGGAAAGTTTTACTGCAGTGGTTTGTATGGTTTGCAGAAGAGGGATGAGATGGCTCGAGCTGCTTCAGCAACTGAGATGGAGAGAGACCTGAAGTGGCTGCAGCTGCCAACATCTTTTACACACTTTATGTACCTAAGTGCAGGATGTAGCACACCAAACTGAAGGATACTCATTGGGGTGTACCAGTGCTGAACAGGTATTTGCTGGTGCACACTTAACAGCAGCCAGGGTGCTGCAGTCACATCACTCCTTCAGTGAGCATCTAATGTGTGGGTTCAGTATTTAGAAACAAACTTGTAGCTTGTGTATTGAAACTTCAGTTCTTATAAGCTATAGTTTCCTGAACAACAGATGGTTGATGGAAAACATTATATTGTCCTGAGGATAACTGCTCCAGTATCATCTAAGTATTTCAGTTGATCACATTTCTGTATGTGGAGCAGCATAAATACAACCTGCACTGGCTAGCTTTTTATTCTGAGCCTACCGTGGCAGCAGGAAGTTTCAATCTTGCTCTTGCTTAGGTTTCCCAAAGAAACAGAAAGCAGTCTTTATGTAGAAGTTGGCATCAAAAGAGTTTTTTTCACTGTGGTTTTTGGGACAGGAGGATGTTCCTTTCCTTTTGCAAAAGTCAAAGCAGTCTCTAGTAGGGTCTTCTGTCTTGATGTGCCCCAGGGATGCATATCTTTCAGTTGTTTCTTCTGTCTCCAGGTTTGATGGAATGTTGATATTTTTGGTCTTTGAGGGCATTATTTGGAGAAGGTACGAGCAATGTAAACCTTGGCTGTGCTGAAGCAGGATGTACCTGGTAAAAAAAAAAAAAGTAGTTTAAAAAGTGAGTACCTGCACAATGTGCTCTGGTGAATGCTATCAATGAAAGAGTTGTGAAGTGGATGTTAGGGAGATTATTTATAGTACTGTTATTTAATGGCTGAGGTGGACTACAGTGGAGAAATTAACATGACAGAGGGATGGAAATCATATTAGAATTTGGACTTACATGAAAGCCAATGAAATTATATTAAAAAATACCATTCAGAATAAACACTAATGACGTGCCTTTTTATTGATGTTTAATTCAGAAAAGAAGTTAATGGATGCCTTGGAAAGCAAAGAAGGACTGCTTTATGCTTAATAATTTGCTTAAACGGAATTTCTAACAGAAAATTAATTTGCTCTTAACTAGATGACTTTCTAGAAGGGAAAAAAGTTACAGTATTAGAGCTCTTCAGTATGTTTGAAATGCTAAGAACTGGTTGGTTGCCTTTGGGTGAATGCAGTATATTTTGCCCTCGGTTCTTGGCAATGCAGTTTGCTTTTGCCTGTCCTGAGAAGGTCAGAGGTCACTTGAGCTGCTCATGTTGCTGTGATGGAGAAAAGGTTGGAAGAGATCTCACAGCCCTCAGAGCACAAAGAACAGAGATCTCCTGTAATACCCAAAGCCCAGTGTTCTCCACGGTGTATCCAAATTAATTATAGAATGGCATGGGTTGGAAGGGACCTTGAAGATCGTTCAGTTCCAAGCTCACCGTGGATGTGGCTGCTACCCATCTGATCAGGCTGCCCAGGACCCCGTCCTACCTGGCTTTGAACAGCTCCAGGGATGGGGCATCCACAACTGCTCTGGGCAGCAGTGCCTCACCTCCCTCTGAGGGAACAATTTCCCCCTAGCATCTAACCTGAGTACATCTAACCCAAATCTCCCCTCTTAGTTTAAAGCCCTTTCCATTCATGCAGACAAAAAAATGCAAGGTTTTTGGAGTGCTAACTTAGCCAAAATCTGCGATTAGATTTTCTTTCTAAATCAAGCTGAGTATTCATTGACAGTTTTATCCACACAAATAATGTGCCTCCTCATAAAGCTTTCCTGCAATGTGGCTGTGTGCTTTGCTGCAAAGAGCAGAGACTCAGATGATTATGATAAATTCTCTGGCTTATTCTGGTAGCTGTAAGGAAAGTTGAAAAATCTGATTTAAGATTTAGGAAAAGTGAAGAGCAAAATAAAAGAGGAAAATAATATAATTTACTTCCAGCTAAAGATGTCCCATTTTTACTACTTTGGAAAGGATATTGCTTTCTTCTGACAAATAAAGGTGTCTGTGTTCCTCCTGGGAAGCATAGGTTGCTTTGCTCACACCTCTAACACCACTTTGTAAGGAATTACTGAGCCGGGACATGGTCCTGCTGCCCACTGTGGTCACAGTGGATTCTTTTTACTCTTAAAACTGTGCTTTGGGGTGAAGTAGAGCATTTTGGCTTATTCAAAACAAAGCTTTTTCCTTCTCTTGGGTGAATTATACATCTCTGATTTAATGTTTCCTTTTAATTTAGATCCTTGCTTAAATGAGAACGAGTTACTTCAGAGCTGTCAGATTTTTATTTCAAAGTGTCACCTGCTTTAACGTTTGTTACATATGCTTTCTTCCTTCATTTAACTGTGGTATCAAACCATTCACTACATTTTACTCAAGTTCATTAGTAATTGTGCTTTCTCCAAAATATGATGTTTTGGACACTTATTATTAAAGCAGTCCCCTTTTGTATGTAAGCTGTCAAAACTGAATTTCTGATATGAAAAGCAGCAGTATCAACCAACACCAAATTCTGTAAGTTTGAGCTTTTAAAATAGGAAATATTTTGTAATAAGGAACCTGAAAGAGTCCCATCAGCAGCAGGGCTGGAGAGGGGCTGCCAGATAATCTCTTGCAGCTGAGACTAATGAAACAGTTCATCTTGTGATATGGCCTTATTGCTGTATGTTAAGATCTGTAGCTAAGAAGTGTAGTTGGTTTCTTGGGCACTGAATCATTCTAGAGATCTGAAGCATTTTCCTTTCAAATCATGTTCTTATATGGCATTATCCAACATACTGTCCTGTTTAAAGACACTTCCCATTGACGCCCGTGCTTTGGACCAGACCTGCAGTGCTGTGGTAAGCACCATTTCCCCATTTGAACAGTGTAGGGAGAATCTTTTTTGAATCCATTGATCTATCTTTCAATTCTCAGTTTGTCTGTAATTAGCAAAAGAAACCAAAATATAGATGCTTTCTGTTTGTGCCTTGTATTTGAGAGAACTGCTAAGTAATTAGACATGAAAGCAGTTATAGGAACTGGCTCACGTTTATTTGAGTCATCTGCCTTCAAGGAGCTATCAGACAGGTTCGTAGCTGTGCTACAATGAGCCCCACATTCTCATTAGTGAAAGTAAGCTGACACACGCACTTCCTCTTGCTGCCTTTTAAACCATTTTCTTTTGAGTCTTTTGGAAGCACTAGGGAGCAGGCCCGCACGAATTAATAATGTTATTGCAGTGTGTCATCCTGGAGTCATTTAAATGATGTGTGCGTTCCAACACTAACCTTTGAGGTTATTATTAAGTCCTGCCACAGCAGGAGCAAAAGTCAAGAAGCAATTATATGCATGATTAGTTTGTCAGTTTTCCAGAAGTTTTTTGGGCCACTGTTCATCCTGCCTGGGTTGTTGAGATGAGGATTTAACACGAAGTTTCAGGCTGATAGTGTGTGGTGCTGTGGGCTGGGTTACCCCAGCCATCCGTCGGTGTTGGGAGAACCAAAGTAACAAAGTGATGGGGAGCAAACATGCTCTGAGCCTCACCACGCAAATCCGAAATGAGGGGAACACATGGTTTCATGGAAGCCTAAACCAAACACCTGTGAGCTGTCATTCAGAAGAACAGGGTCTCAAAAAAAGGGCTATGAAAAGTCTTTCTTTTCATTCAAACACGAGGGTTGGACACGTTTTATCAAGTTTAATTGAAATACGCTTACCTGGAGCCTTCTGGCTTCTTATTTTTGCTCTCATTCTCAAAAGAGCTGCTTT